>JAJOZX010000685.1:222500-822500 GCA_023014485.1 Bathynomus jamesi
GGCAAGAGCTAAAATTCCTCTCAACCATCCATGATGACTTTATGTACCATGCATCATCAGCAGTAGACTTGTCAGATGAATTAATGTACTGTAGGCCTTTTGGTGGTGTTGCTTTCTTATTAAGGAAAAATTTGTCAAAACATATAAGATTTTTAACAAGCGATAATGTAAGGTTGTTAGGCATTGAATTACAAGTGAACAATGATTGCATATTAATTGTAAACTGCTATTTACCATACAACAACGATAGTAATCTAGATGAATACATTGATTTGGTGTACAAAATTAAGTCATTATTAGATAACCCCAAATATTCTCACTGTATAATAATGGGGGACTTTAACGCACATGTGAACTCGGAATTCTTTGTAGAATTGGGTAACATGTGCGAGTCGGCCAATTTAAGTATAAGTGATGTAGATGTATTAGGGGTCGCCAGTGGTAATTTTACATACGTTAGCGATATGAGTGGGACCACCAGGTGGATTGATCATTGTCTCACTAGTAATAATCTAAAGGATCGAATTGTTAGAGTTCATATTTTGCATGATTTCCTTCTTTCTGATCATAGACCATTAGAAATATTAATTAACGTTATCAATTTATGCGCAACACGACTTAACAAGAACTCAATAGGTAAGAATAATCGCGTCGATTGGTCCAATGTTAATATGCAGCAGAGAATAGAATACAAAGACAGAACATGTCACCTCTTTAATAATTTAGATATTTTGCACCTTGCCTGTAATAATCCTTGTTCAAATGATTCTCACTGTAAACGCATAGATAGGTATTATAGTAAGATAATATCCCTGTTAAGAGAAGCAGGAAGCCCCCTGATTAAATCTTACAACTATCATACTAAGGTTATTCCTGGATGGAATGATTTTATTGCCCCCCTGAAGAGGGAATCGAAAGATGCCTATGATTTGTGGCGCTTTCATGGTAGACCCAGATTAGGACCAGTATACATGAATATGTGTAGAAGTCGGGGTCAGTATAAAGCGGCCATAAGGCGATGTAAACGGGAAGAAGAGTCTATTCCAGCATCAAAAGCCTGTGAAGCTCGCATAAATAACGATAATAAAATTTTTTGGAAATTTGGTAAGAATCAAACGGGTGTCAAAAATGTCCTCCCTCCAACAATCAATGGGGTGTCGGGGGAGGATGAAATTGCAAAGCTGTGGAAAAACCACTACTCTAACATTCTTAACAGTGTGAGTAGGGATAATCTTAAGATAGATTACAGCGAAACGATTGTGGGAGGGACAAGGGAAAATATTTTGATATCATTTTCTGAAGTAAAGAGGTTAATTAAAGAGTTAAAGACTGGTTCTGCGTCAGAGGTAGATGACTTATCGAATGAGCACTTAAAATATGCAAATAACGTAGTATGTCTGCATATATCATTGCTCCTATCAGCCATGCTTGCTCATAGCTATATCCCTGCAGAGTTCATGAGGGTATATATCTTGCCCCTGGTCAAAAATAAGTATGGAGACATTCTACCCAGCAATAATTACAGGCCTATTGCTGTCGCTTCCTGCTTCTCGAAACTACTAGAAAAACTCTTGTTACTCCGATTACATGATTTCCTATGGACATCATCTAATCAGTTTGGCTTTAAAAGGTCCCACTCAACTGACCTGTGTATCTATGTACTTAAAGAAACAATATCTAAATACATTGACAGTAATTCAACATTTATAGCTGTTTCCTTGATATAAGTAAGGCATATGATAGGGTGAACCACAATATTTTATTTGCAAAACTAGAAGACAGGAAGGTTCCCATGTACATATTAAATTTATTGAAATTTTGGTATTCCCACCAATCTTTCACTGTTCGGTGGGGCAATGTACTATCCGAGTGTTTTGGCTCCTTTTGCGGGGTGAGACAAGGCTCCTTGCTCTTCCCTACGCTGTTTAATGTGTATATTGACGGATTAATTGCTTCACTTAATGAGGCAACAGTGGGATGTTGTATAGATAACACAAGGATAAATAACTTAGCTTATGCCGATGATATGGTGTTAATAAGTCCCTCTGTTAAAGGTCTGGATCGGCTACTAAATGTCTGCGAAGTGTATTCGCAGAAACATGATATTCTTTTTAATGTTACAAAAACTAAGGTTATGCAATTTCATCCTAAAAGCTGTAATCAGCCAGCTGATATAAGGTTTAAAATGAATGGTGAAGTAATTAAGGAAGTACAAGAGTTTAAGTGTTTGGGTCAAACTATTACCAGCTCCTTGAGTGATGACTCGGATATAAGAAAACAATCTCGAAGTCTGTGTGCTAAAGCGAATATGACCATAAGGAACTTTCGTTTCTGTACAAGTGAAGCTAAAGACACACTCTTTCGTACTTTCTGCAGTAATATATACACTGTAGGGTGGATCACTTTTCACTTTTTTTTTAAAATTATAGCTGGTCAAAGTTTTTCCCATGATTTGGTTCAGTGGAAGTACACTGACACCATTTTTACCAAAATCGATCAATATTTAGGGGTCGCGCATCGACCTTGAAAATTTCAATTTTGGAAATTTGGCCAAATTGACAATTTTTTACTGAATAAAGATAAATCATCAAATGACCATATTTTCTGAATCCTCTCAGTGAAAGAAATCCTCTCAGATACTTACCAAGTTGATCGGACAAGTGGTTTAGAAGTTACACTCACCTAGAAATAACATTAAAATTTAAAATACCGTATTTGTCCCCCGTTATGGACGTAATCATAGCATCAGTAGCTGGCGCATCCTAAAATCCCAATTACACACACACGCTATGTCTATGACCAATATTTTTACTAATCACAGTTTGCTTTTTACAGATCAACTGTGTCAATTGATTCTTGTTTGATAAGTCTAGACTTTAGTACAATGGATAAACTGTTAACAACCAGGAGTGGGAAGACTCTGAAAGTTACTTATTCTGGAAAAGAGAAAGCAGCAACAACAGCACCACCTTCTCTAAGGTCAGCCACGGACGTCTTCTTAATTGGTCAGCCATCTTCCTCGATCGGTGGTGCCAAATTGCCAACCACCCATCAAGTTCTCCAGTACTTCTATGCCAAGCAGGAAACTACTGACAGGAAGGCCGCCGTAAAAGACACGGTGGCCAATGTTCTGGCATTTTGGAACATGGCACGTATAAAGACGATCACGAGGCGTAACTGCGAAAGAAAACTGGAGTTACTGTGGGAAGAGTGGCGCTCGCTGCAGAAGAGCAAGATGAGAGACAGTGACGCGGGAAAAGGCAGGGAGAAGTTTTCAGAAAATCTGAACAAGCTCTGGGACATCGGAGCTCCCGATGCTATTGAAGAGATACAGAAAAGTCGACTGCTCTCAGACAACAACAAACAAGAAGATATTAAATTTTATGAGGATCAACGGGGCCTGCGCCAGGCAACAATGAGTGGGAATGATAAAGTGTTCGTTGTCAAGAGAAAACGGCAACTCTCAAGACAACAATCTCGTGATGAGCCAGGCACCTCAAAAACGAAATTAGGAACCGAAGCTGAGAGCGACGATGAATCTATAGAAAGCAGATCATCGAGCAACTCCGAATCACAGCTAGAACCACCATACCGACAGCCGAGAGAATCAACTGTATCAATCAGCCTTCCTCACCGCATCCTCAATGCACCGGCTGTTATTGAAGTGGCTGATCGCTTCCGGATGTCCAATAATCAGGTGTGTATATATCAGTAATGATCTTTCCTTGACAAAGATATAATAGACGTAACGACGGAAAATTTAGTGATTATTTTGTCACATAAAAACCATACGCATCCTTGTCAATTTCCTTTCAATTTCGCACATAGGTGGCAAGTGTCGTGGCGGCAGTCCTACGTTCGGCAGATCCGCCCGCAGACCTGGACAAATTCAGTATCTCGAAGGACACGTCTCGCCGTGGAAGAGTGGCACATCGTTGTGAAGTGTCGACAGCTGTGCAGAAATCCTTCGTATCTCCGAGGCATGCTGTCGTCCACTGGGACGGTAAAGTAATCAAGGTCAGTTTTGCCCTCACCGTGGACGACAGTGAATTAACATGTTCCAGTGACGACAGTGGATTGACATATTCCAGTGGACGATAATGGATTGGCATGTATGACATACGTTTCAGGACTCTCTTGGATCATTGGAGCACCGCCAGGCGATTCTCATCTCCGGAGCTCCCCAATGCACAGAAGGAAAGTTGCTGGCCGTTCCGACTGTTGCTGACGGCACCGGTCTGTCCCAGGCCCAGGCGACCTTTCGTGCTCTCAAAGACTGGGGATGCGAGAACAACGTGATTGGACTGTGCTTCGACACAACTTCCTCCAATACGGGGAGGGTGCAGGGTGCGGTGGTCCGGCTGGAGAACATGCTTGGTAAACCGCTCTTCCAGCTGGGCTGTCGCCATCACGTTATGGAGCTCATCGTGGGGGCAGTGGTCATCACCGCGTTTGGAAGAACCACAGCACCAACTGAACCTTTGTTCCAGTATCTGAGGAGAAGGTGAATTTCAAGTCTAAGGCGCATTTGTTTTCTCCAATGATTTTTTGCCTTCAGAGCAATTGAGATATCAGCGTCCTTCTACTAATGATGTTAATAGCAGTCGAAAAGGGAAACTTCAGTCGTTTTCATGCAATATTTTCATAACTCCCCTTTCAGGTGGGACAAGCTCGACCTCTCGACTTATCGCGAGCTGGAGATCGAGCATTTGGCGGAGGTGACGTGGCTGATGGAGCTCCGAGATGAGGCAGTCAAGTTCCTCGGCACCGCTTCTGGTCTTGTCAGAGAAGACTACCGAGAAGTGGCGGAGATTACACTCCTGGTACTCGGGGCCCAGCCACGTCGTGGCACACACTTCATGCGCCCAGGAGCCTACCATCATGCGAGGTGGATGGCCAAGGTTGGTATTTTGAATTAGAAGTTAAATATTGTATTGCCTTCTGCAAACAGCCATTTGAAGTCCCTACCAGAAAAAAATAAGATAAATAATTTACCATTAAACAAACTTATATGGAGTGGTATCGGTATTTATACATCACAGTGCGTATTCGTTTCAGATCATCTACTACACGAAGCTCCTGATGTTCAGCGGTCAGCTGGAGTTCGACGACGAGCTGGTACAGAAACTTCAGAGAGTGGTACTATTTACTGCACTCCTCTACGCACCTGCCTGGCTGGCGGCTCCTGTCGCAGCTGATGCCCCGCTGAATGACCTTGTGTTGTACCAGCGTCTTCTGCAGTACAGGGCTGTGGATCGCGAGATTGCAGAGGCTTCACTGGCAGTGATCAGGCGGCACTTGTGGTATCTGAGGCCTCAGACCGTCGTTTTCGCCCTCTGCAGTGACAAAGTGGAAGACACTGTGAAGCACGAGATGGCAAAGAAGCTGTGCCGCCTCGCTGTGCCCGAGGACTTCACGTATGACAACGTCTCGGTTGATGACACGACGCGCCTTCCGGACCTGATCGATGAGTCATCGTGGTTCGTGTTCACAGGCCTGCAGGTGTGCGCGTCTACGTGGCTCACTCTGCCGGTGAATAAGTGGGATCAAGATAAGAACTACTGTGATCTGAAGAATGTCATCTCGCATCTGAAAGTTACCAACGACGTGGCAGAGAGAGGGATAAAACTGATAGAAGATTACGCGAACACTGTCACAAAAGACGAGTCACAGCTGCAGGGTCTTCTTCAGCTCGTGGAAAAGAGCCGGAAAGAACTCGGTGACTTCAAGAAGTCGTCACTTGCCAAGATGACGTAGCGCAGAGGGAAAGGGAGTTAGCAGAGAGAGTACATGGCGCACGCCTTAAGATGACGTGTGTTCTAACCACGATTCATACAGTTTTTGAACCTAGTTAGGGGCACCGGAGTAAGTGCCTTTAGTGATATCGGTAAACCGTTTTAATACAAAATACATTTGATCTTTCCTTATTCGTTTTATCTTATCCTAAAAAGCAGACAATGGCAGACAGCATATGGAGGTACGGGGACAAATACGGTATTTTAAATTTTAATGCTATCTCAAGGTGATTATAACTTCTAAACCACTTGTCCTATCAACTTGGTAAGTATCTGAGAGGATTTCTTTCACTGAGAGAATTCAGAAAATATGGTCATTTGATGATTTATCTTTATTCAGTAAAAAATTGTCAATTTGGCCAAATTTCCAAAATTGAAATTTTCAAGGTCGATGCGCGACTCCTAAATATTGATCGATTTTGGTAAAAATGGTGTCAGTGTACTTCCACTGAACCAAATCATGGGAAAAACTTTGACCAGCTATAATTTTTTAAAAAAAGTGAAAAGTGATCCACCCTAAATTATACAGTCAGCAACTCTGGGTGAATTATAAAAAAGGTTCTGGCAGAACCCTAAATTTGCTGTACATCAGGTTTTTTAGACTCTTACATAAATTACTCCCGAGATGCTCAGCTTCGCAAATGTTTGCTACCCGCAATGTCCCAAGCTTCCCGGAGGTAACAAGACGTGCTCAACACAGTCTAATGTAAAGAATTAAAAAATCAACCAACCCGATCATCCAAGCTATCCATGAGTCCTGCCATTTATCCTCTAAGCCAGGGGTTCTTAACCTGTCGCTCGCGAGCAACATGTTGCTCTTCAAATGGGCAAATGTTGCTCACGAACAAAGCCTGCTTTTCTAATGCAAAGCAAAAAGGATAATATTTTTCCTGAAATTTTTACTGCTGACTTCAATATAACATTTTCATTCATGGTCGACATTTTTAGCCATTTAAACGACTTAAATCTGAGGTTGTAAGGAAAAAAAAATTTTGTTGTTGCCTTATATGAGGAAATTACGGGATTTAAAAAAAAAAAACTTTTTAAGAGCCAAGTTTCTAAGGAGAATCTAAATCATTTTCCTGAACTTAAAAAAATGTTTGGCTGAAACTGCTAGCAGCTGTCCATCACTCGTAGTAAAAGCACTCGAAAACATTAGTGACGAGTTCGAAGAGAGGTTCAAACGCTTAAAAGAGCATCTACCAAACTTTCAATTATTGACAAACTACATAAATTTCGAGATTGATGATCTGACACAAATTTTCAAACAAGAGGAAATAGCAGCTGCAGAATTAGAACTTATTGATGTTTTTCAATATACCTAAAAATTTTAATTAAGCATTATGAAGTTTGCATGCGTTTAAAGAAATATTTAAATAGTTAAATATTTATCTAATTTAAACTTTAAGTTTAAGTTAAAGGCTTTTTTTTATATACTGTATGTTGCTCACTCTGTAATTAAGTGCCAAAAATTTGCTCACTTAAGAAAAAAGGTTAAGAACCCCTGCGAGTCTAAGCTATGGACTTCTTGGTACGAAAACGCCTGTCTGTAGCTCCACTTAACTTCGACAGTGCAGTATTATTTCTAATCAATTGTATATATTTCTATCCTTAGTATATGAACTGGCATTGTATTAATAATATTTGTCATATGGACCATAGTCTGCCAATAAATCTTTTCATTTTCATTTTCATTAAGTAAAAGGGGACACACGTTTTATAATTAACATATATGGTTAAGTAATATATAAAATATCTTTAGTACAAAAAATTAATTAGTTCCGTAAAGACAATAAGTGAATAGAATAGGACAATATATGAACGAAATCCAGAGTCTCTGCCAAAAATCAGAATCACAAAATGCGTATAGAACGCCACTCCAGTTAATAAGAACTTAATTAAAACGCCGAAATCAATCGCCATTCGTCACTGTAAGGTATGCAGCGTTTCATTTCCCGATCGAGTCACGGAGAAGTCTTCCCTCCAAAAATGACTCAGATCTACCCTACAGAAATGTTTCCCGTGTTTAAGCACCCCTTACCCGATAAGTTTTATCTCCTAAAATGATAATGTGCGCACGTATCTTGAAATTGTGCCGCACTAAAACTTGAATCATGTATTTATGAAACGTCAATTCAGTTTATAAGTTTTGTTGACAATATTCTCCTTTAGAGAATTTTAGAGAGCCATTAATAATCTGTAAAGATTTCTCTAAACAAACAATAACGAATCCCGTTATTTGGTTTAAAAATTTTAGGAAAAAAATCGTGAATCACAATTACTGTTTTATTGTGAAATGTGATACCATTCTTATAAGTGACGTCATCACAAACACGTGATATACTTTTATTGATCGCAGCTTTTAACTGGTTTCTTATTTTATTCCATCTTGTATTTTATAGTGTAGAAATATTATATTTGTTCATAATTATTTTTAATTATGATCTAAGATGTATTCGTTGTTCCCTTTATCGAATTATAATTGCGAGAGAAGTTTAAATGTTCCCACTTAAATTAATTAATTAGTTAATTAATGATAATAATACATCGAAATAGGTTATAATTTAATAGAAAAAACTGCATAGTAATTATTTTTATTAACGTTCATTTACACAATGAACGTATCACGGTGAATTTTTTTTTATAAAATGAACTCCTACCAAGTATGGCCATGAATCACATTAGGTACTGTAATTGGTTCTCGTTGTTTTGTAGGCACAGTATTGAAGGCGGGACTTGTATGTTGAAGAAGATACGCCGCAATACATCCAGAAGAATAATCCAAATATGGAATGTGATGCTACACAGTGTTGTACCAAAGAGATTGCTATATTGCCATATTTGGTGACTTCGTAAATCAGCTGGATGCTATTTAACTCCAGGACAATGCTACTCGCGTTGCATTATCACAGAAGAGCCTGACCCATAATCATTCCTTCTTCGGTGACCAAATCACTCAGTTGCATCTGTGGTTATCACGATCTGATCTCACTCTCAAATTGCACCAATTCTCACACTCTGGTAAGGTCATTCTATATAATATATATATATATATATATATATATATATATATATATATATATGCACTAGAATCACAAAATAACACGTGACCTTATTAATAAGCAAACAACCACAAGGAAAAGGAAACACAAAGTCCGAGCGCTTTCGTGATATATTCACATTATCAAGGAGGAACAGAAAATAGACGGAGATTACAAAGTAAATGAGTTAAATAGACAAGCAAAAAATTCACAATTGGCACCTCAAATTAAAGGCCTTAAAGCCCTCTAAAGATTATGTTATTATGTTATCAATTGAAAAAATCTTTAGAGGGCTTTAAGGCCTTTAATTTGAGGTGCCAATTGTGAATTTTTTGCTTGTCTATTTAACTCATTTACTTTGTAATCTCCGTCTATTTTCTGTTCCTCCTTGATAATGTGAATATATCACGAAAGCGCTCGGACTTTGTGTTTCCTTTTCCTTGTGGTTGTTTGCTTATTATATATTATATATATAGTCTATATAGCGTTACGGCATGTTTAATGGGTTGGATTAATAATAATAATTTCTTGGTGTAATGCTTTAATAATAATTTCTTGGTGTAATGCTAGACAAGAATTTGCAATGGGGTGATCATGTAAATTAATCTCGCGAAAAAGATTTCAAGGAGCGTTGCTATAATGTTTAAACTTAGAAATGTAGTCCCTGATCAGGTTTTATTGACTCTTTGGCATACTCTTGTTCTTCCTTATATAACGTACTGCACCATTGTTTGGGGAAACTCCGCTAACGACGCATTAAATGGTATCTTTGTCATCCAAAAAGAGCAATAAGGTTATTATCTGATGCTGATTTCATTGATCACTCTAGTGCATTAGTTAAAGAGCTAAACCTACTAAAGCTCAATGATATAATCAAACTGGCACATTTTATTTTTATTTACGAGTGTAAGAACAAAATCATTAATTTACAGTGGGTAAATAGATATTTTGTAACTCGTCAAGAAATCCACTCGTATCAGACCAGAAATAGATCAAAGCTTGTTATACCTCAATTTAGATTGTATTCATCTCAAAAACTACCCATTTTCATTGGATTGAAACTATGGAATGACTTCAATGCCAATATAAAAAAAATATTGTGAATGTAAATTTGTTTAAAACCAAGTTGAAATCACGATTAATAATGGCATACTAACAAAAATCTAGGATTAATGTCCATTACTATTGTTTATTAATTTCTCGTGTGTAATCTAGTATTAAAAACACATTTCTTGGGATTGCTCAGTTCTTATCTCTCATGTATAATATTGGTTTCTTTGTATGGTATTGGTGACCTTGCATTTATCATGTCAGTAGTGATAATTTAAGATTAATACATACTTTAACCATTAATAATACTTATTTATTTATTTATTATTAATTAATAACAACTAGCTGTTTATTTTTAATAAGAGCCCAGTAAAGCCTAACGCTTAAGGGCCAAATTAAATAAAATAAATAGTCAAGCTTCACAATTATTCATGTCATTTTAAATTGTAAAACGAATGTATTTATTTTATTATTAATAAAGATTATTCAATTCAATTCAATAATACCCAGTTATACGGTATTCTCAATCCTTCATCTACTCAAACAGCTAATTCTGGAACAACCTCCTTCAATCCATCTTTCCCCTTGTCTATGGCCTCCAATCTTTCAAACGCAGTGTCCAGGCATCTCGAAAACACCGGGACGACCGGTGCGAGACGACCTACCCAAATGCTGGTCAGTTAACTCAGTTTTGCATTGACCAGCATTTGAGTAGGTCGTCTCGCACCGGTCGTCCCATTAGTAACCCAATGGAATCCATAATACGTGAGCATTCAGTTGGATGTGATATTCACTTTTCACCAGATAATTTTAAGAGTTTAAGCAATTTACCCTGAAGATGAGGGTTGTATCTCTCGAAACGTCGGAACTATATTAGTCATGCTGTATGCTTCCTCCTTGGACTTCTTTTTCATTATATATATATATATATATATATATTTTAGTTTTGCTTCCACCCGAACTGGCATATCATGCATGAATCACCACAAATTTTCATGATTTTTCTGTTCAAGTCAGATTTGTGGACGAAAAGAACGCGGCAACTTGAGTTTATGACATGAAATTTGAACAAAACTGGTATAGGCCCACTCTTGGCTAGCCCTACTTCATAGTTCATGGGTTAAAGGTTTAGCTTTTAATCTGGATTCTCAATACAGGGCAACATGATTCTAATTTCAGATTCCTATCATGAATCCAGCCCACAATAAGATTGAATAAGGGCTAGGTTGCGATCCAGATTTGAGCTCACCAACAACTGAACTAGCCTAGGGCAATATAGGTCCAAACTTGCAATGATTGAAGACTAATTCCTTACTTAAAGCTTACAAATGCATAAATTTAATTTCGCATAGTCTTAAGTAAGGAATTGACCTTCAATCATTGCAGTTTTGGGTCATATTGGCCTTGGCTGACGTTATTGTGGTGAGCGCAAACCTAGGCCTTATTCAGTTTTAGTGTGGCCTGAATTCATTATAGAAGCCTGAAGTTAAGACTCTGCTGCCCTTTATTGTGTCTCCAGACGAATGGCTAAGCCTTTAGACCATGAACTACGAAGTAGGCTAGCCAAGAGTAGGTCTGAGTTTTGTTTACATTTGATATCACAAACCCAAGTTGCCGCGTTTTTTCATCCACAGATCATCCTAGTTGGAAATGAATGAAAGAATGACTTGAAGCAAGGCAAGTCAAGTTTTGGACAAAAAGAAAATGACTAAAGTTTATTGAGAAGGATCACGTCCTTCCTCTTTTGTATTTGATTTGATCCTCAATTTCTCTTGTTTTCATTTTATTAATTCACTGTTTCAGTTCCCTCAGCTGGGTGAAGAATGTAAAATAAATTTATTGCAACTGTGTTACCTCAGCCTTTGGGCCATTACACATTTCACCACTGCCTGTATCATTCTGAGTCATAGTTTATTTAAGTTTAGCTTTCATTCTATAATTAGTACGTGTGTGTGTGTGTATTTGTTGTCAAAATGTCAATAACCTTCATGTGACACCAGAAGCATTGCTTTGCCAAACTTAAAAACTAAAAAACTTCAGTCTTCTTGCTGAAATGTGTTGAAATGTTTTGAATAACCCCTTACCTAGCATATTACCAAACTGTTACATGCTCTTGCCTGTGAACTGTCTAGATTCTTGAAATTCACTATAGCACACACACACACACACACACACATATATATATATATATATATATATGTGTGTGTGTGTGTGTGTGTGCTATAGTGAATTTCAAGAATCTAGACCAGAGCTTTCCAAACTTTTAACGTTGGCGACAAACTATTTAAGCATAACAATTTTCACGACACATTAATTAATTTTTATCATCAAATATCAAATATCAGATAATTTTTCAGTAGGTGGTTTATCTTGTAGCCAATTTTGTTGATAGAAAAATCAAAATTTTCAAAATACAAAAAATACTAATGTGTTGCGACACACCAGTTTGGAAAGCTCTGATCTAGACAGTTCACAGGCAAGAGCATGTAACAGTTTGGTAATATGCTAGGTAAGGGGTTATGGGTCATTCTCTGTCAGATCAACCAAAAAAAAATGAAATTAACACCCTCATCTCTCATATTTTGCTGAAATTTGGTTTATAGGGAGTTTGTGAGCCCTGAATCCATTTCTGAAATTATAAGGTCAATCCGACCAACGGTTCAAGAGATATGACCTCGGGCAATTTGAGGTCACTCGCGAGGTTACTAACATTTGGCGAGCCATAACTTGGGTAATAATTGTCATAATTATATAAAAGTATATATATTTAGAATCAGAAAACGACAAGGAATCCAAATATTCAAGTTTTAGAACTCTAGGTTGAAAATAAAAAAGTTACACTGTAACCAAAATTTGAGGTCACGATTTGACCTCTGGGGTATCAAATGAGAATTTTTTTTTTAAATGTAAAAAATGAAGGCATAGGCATTGGCTATTAGAATCAGCAAAAAAAGTTTGTTTATGTTAGTATTTTTCATGTAACTAACATATAAGTGAACACCATATTCATAAGTTGTGCGTCAATTCTACCTATTTTTTCACACTTAAGCTCATAATTTGACCTATAGAAATTAAAATTACATTTTTTATAGATATAAAAAACAAAGTCAGAGTTCTTGACTAATAGAAACAATCATAAAAAGTTTGTTTATGTTGGTACTTTTCATGTAAATAACTTATAAGTGAACACCATATTTATAAATTGCTTGTCATTTCAAGGAATTTTTATATCTTAGCTATCAATTTGACCTCAAGCTCCAAGAATTTAATAAAAATTGTATTTCACTGCTAATCTACACTGGCAATAATAGTTATAATAGTGAAAGGGGAAGACTAAGCTCACATGTAGCCTAAACAAACCTGTTGAAACATGTTGCTACTTGTCTAAGTGCAGAATCAACACAGATAGTTGCAAAATTCCTTGTCTACAGGTTAGTACAGTTCCAGCCAGCACTGTGGGTGGCTGGTGGGTATGGTGTTTTAATGAGCCTCAGAGACTATCAAGGCCTAAAATATTAAGTGTGTATAGCTATATATTTTCTAAAAAATATATATTACCTAATTGTAAATCCTATATCTTTACAGATCAAAATACAATGGTTCGGCACTTGAAATACTGCCAGGACCCTATTCAAAAACACAAGAAACGCATAACAATCAATCTTAGAAAAGTGACTGATGTACTTGTTGAAAAATGTGCTGGAAGAGTGAAAAAAGACTCATTGTTGTGTGGAACTGCTGGACACTGATAATGAAAAACCCCACTATACTTAGTACCACTGAAAACAACGAGTCTGAGCAGGATTCAAATGAATCATCTACTATCAGTGGCTTGAGTAACATCTCTTCAATTCAAGATCTGGACAATGACAGTGATTGCTTGATAAAGGAAAATCCTTCAACTTCAGTTGAACCAGTTCTAGCATTTCTGGACCAAACACCAGTTAAAAAAAGTAAGTAATAAATTAATATAATAACTTATACTTTACTACAAGGTCTGTTTGATCTACTATATAGCCAATTATATAGCATTTAAGGTAATAATTAATATTTAATTACTAATATTCAGGTGTGTGAAACCTTTTTTTCTGTTTCTTTTCAGAAGGGCTGTCATTAAGCCAGAAAAAGCGCAAGGCTCGTGGTAAGCTATCATCTGCTCAGAAACACCTGAAGGAGAGGCTAGAACTCAGTTATGGTGTTCAAATTACCGAGGAGGTAAGTGATACTTCAAAACCTGAAACTAAATCTGAAAAACATCTAGACAAATTAATGAATGAATTGAAACAGTCATTCCTGGAGAGCAAATGTCACCATCACAAACTACAAATATTGACACTCTCACCATACACAATTGAAAAAACAGCTAGTTTCTTTCAAACTACAACATACATGGTGAAAAGAAGCCGTTCACTTAAATCAGAACATGGAATCCTTCCGAAGATTCCACTAATGAGCAAAGGAAAAGTGATATCTGAAGAACACAAAGATATAGTTAGAAGATTCTATGAGTCAGAAGAGGTTAGTCGTATGTGTCCTGGCCAAAAGGATTGCGTGAAAGTTATCAGTGCTGAAGGTGCAATGAAGGTGCAAAAACGATTGGTCCTCGGGAATTTAAGAGAGATGTTTGAACTATATAAAAATGATGAAAAGAATCCCAAAATAGGATTTTCCACATTTGCAAAATTACGGCCATCATATTGTGTGCTTGCCGGTAGTGGTGGGACTCATTCTGTCTGTGTCTGCACATACCATCAAAATCCAAAATTGCAGCTGGCTGCATTGGGAGAAAGAGGTCTTTCATACAAGGATCTTATGGATTACAGTGTCTGCAGTACAGAAAGAGAGACTTGCATGATGCAACTTTGCAATGATTGCCCAAGAGAAGAGGGTGTCCTGGATTTTCTTGAGTTACTTGACAGTGTGAAATCAGCTCCAAATGAAATATCTTACAAGCAATGGGTGACTGTTGACCGTTGTACAATGGTTGATAAGGTGGAGCCACTTCATGAATACTTATCATCCCTAAGCATGAAAATATCCCGCATGGTTCGTCATCACTTTGTTGCTCAGCAACAATCACAGTACTTCAAGCAGTTGAAAGAAACACTACCACCTCAGAGCGAGGTAGTTATAGTAGGTGATTTCTCTGAGAATTATTCTTTCATTGTCCAGGATGCTGCCCAAGGGTTTCACTGGGACAATTCACAGTGTACAGTTCACCCTTTTGTCATCTATTATAGATCATCTGCAGACCAGGAACTTAGCCATTTTAGTGTCTGTTTCTTATCTGCATCACTAAAACACAACACTATAATGGTTTACTCATTCATATTGAAGCTTATGACATATGTTAAATTCAGATGCCCACAATTGAAGAAGGTGCACTATTTCTCAGATGGATGTGCTGGCCAATATAAGAACAGATACAACTTCACAAATCTCTGTTACCATGAAGAGGATTTTGGTCTGTCTTGTGAATGGCACTTCTTTGCTACATCCCATGGCAAAAATGCATGTGATGGGATTGGAGGAACAGTGAAAAGAGCTACTGCTCGTGCCAGTTTGCAGAGAACTACAGAGAGGCAAATTCTTACACCAGAACACATGTTTCAGTTTTGTGAAGAAAACTTGAGCAAGAAGATAAATTTTTTCTTTGTAACTACAGCTGATTTGAAAGATGCAGAAGAACGGTTGGAACATCGATTCAAGGATAGTAGGGCTATTCCTGGAACTCAGAAATATCATAGATTTGTTCCCCTAAACAAGGAAGAACTGATGGTGTATCCCATTTCAAGTGGCATTGGAGAAAAGAAAAGAATAAGGAAAAGTCATTTTACTAATGAACCTGCAATGCTTGGTAACCTAAAATGTGTCAAACCAGGAGAGTATGTTGGCTGCATTTATGACATGCAAGTTTGGTATGGAATTGTGGAGGAATATTGTGAAGAGTTTGATGATTTCACTGTGAACTTTCTACATCCCTCTGGGTCATCAGGATCAAGTGCATATTATTATCCATCAAACAAGGATTCATGTGCAGTGCCAGGACATCATATATTAACTGTAATGAGTTGTCCTACCCTAAGAGGAGGCAGCAGAATTCAATACATTTTTCCACAAAAAGAAATTGATGAGAGCATCGAGCATGCAAAAATTGTATTAGGCTAGCACATGAATCCTCTAAGTAGGTCTTCCCCTTTCACTATTATAACTATTATTGCCAGTGTAGATTAGCAGTGAAATACAATTTTACATTTTTTGCCTTTGTTTTTATATCTATAAAAAAATGTAATTTTAATTTCTATAGGTCAAATTATGAGCTTAAGTGTGAAAAAATAGGTAGAATTGACGCACAACTTATGAATATGGTGTTCACTTATATGTTAGTTACATGAAAAATACTAACATAAACAAACTTTTTTTTGCTGATTCTAATAGCCAATGCCTATGCCTTCATTTTTTACATTTAAAAAAAAAATTCTCATTTGATACCCCAGAGGTCAATCGTGACCTCGAATTTTTTTTTCAGTGTAATTTTTTTATTTTTCAACCTAGAGTTCTAAAACTTGCATATGTGGATTCCTTGTCGTTTTCTGATTCTAAATATATATACTTTTATATAATTGTGACCATTATTACCCAGGTTATGGGTCGCCAAATGTTAGTGACCTCGCAAGTGACCTCAAATTTCCCGAGGTCATATCTCTTGAACCTGTGGTGGATTGACCTTATAATTTCAGAAATGGATTCAGGGCCCACAAACTCCCTATAAACCAAATTTCAGCAAAATCTGAGAGATGAGGGTGTTAGGCACTGGTTGATCTGACAGAGAATGACCCTTATTCAAAACCCACTGGTCCTTTTTCGGGTGGTTTTCAAACCCATCTCTCACCTTGTGGTCATTTGTGGCCAATGACTTACCCCCCTCCAAAACCATGTGGTCTTCTGATGTCACCCCTCACCCCTTCTTAATCTTGTGTAAAATGTAAGGTGCCATATTAGATTTCTTATATTATTGAGAGGTAATGAGGTAAATGAACAATTAAAAGGTATATCTTCTAAATAAACTATTAATTGTTTCTTTAATTAAAAATAATATCTTGACTAAAAAATGTAATTTTGAATATTCAAAAAATTATTTATTGGAGTATACAGTGTAGTGTATTTATATTTCTTCACAAGGCTGTACTCTTTGGTCCTCTGGGACTAGGATAAAACAGGACATTTTAATGCTTAGTATTGGCCATGTGATTAAACATCGAGACCCCCTTCCCCTATGTGGCCCTTGGTGGTCAAATAAGGAGCCCCCTCCCCCTCTTTAAGGACCATGTGATTTTTGAATGGCCCCCTAAGGTTGATGAGGCTTGGTTATCCTAGTGAAGGTTTCAGTCACACAGGTAGATTTTTTTGGGTAAATATTTACTAATTACACCAGTCTCTGGTAGAAAGTTTTAAAAGCTGGTTTTCAATGTTTTTTAATATGCTGAAAAACATAAATTTCACCTTCAAAATTGGCTGAACCTAAGCAAACCTAACCTAACCTAACCTAAAACTAACTGATTCAAATTAAAATCAGTGGAAGGGCCATTTTTTTATCCTTCTCCCGTTAGAGTTTAAGCTTCAATAACTCTTTAACCAATCATTTGCAATGGAAATGAGTATCATTTTTTAATTCAGCACATTGAAAAACATTGAAAACCAGCTTTTAAAACTTTCTACCAGAGACTGGTGTAATAGTAAAGAAATACTGATTTTTGGGTGCACCTGAAGCAAAAGCACCCCATGTGTAATTTCTTTATTTATGGTCAGATTTTTATGAAATTTTCAATATAGAGGTTTTTAAATACTGAGAAATAGGTCAAAATTTAAATTTGAAAATTTTGAAAAAAAAATTTAAATAATTTTTTGGAAGTTTTTATAAATTAATATACTTTCAAAAGTAGGTAGCACAACTTAACCTAACCAATTGTCAAGAGCATACAGTTGACCTAACTGGGCTTTCAATAGTAGACATTGGAATAACATTGAAGGCCTGGTTAGGTCAACTGTATACTCAGTTTTTATTTTTAAATTTTTTTTTTTAAATGGTGTACGTTATTCTGATGTCTACCTTGAAAACCTCTATATTGAAAATTTCATAAAAACCTGACCTTAAATAAAGAAATTACACAGGAGGTGCTTTTGCTTTAGTTGCGCCAAAATCAGGATATTGCTAGTATTTTTAATGATTATTTTAGCTCTTTTTCACTAAAGAAAATTTAAATAAATTTGATTTTAATTCTTTAGATTCTGTAAACTTGGACATTCTTGATCATATTTATATAAGGAAGGATGATGTTAGGCAAGTGATTCATACATTGAAGTCAAATAAAGCTGCTGGACCTGATAATATATATGCTAGGATTCTCAGAGAATGGAAGGAAAGCTTATCTGAAGCACTAACTGTTTTGTTTGCTAGGTCTTTTAATTATGCATAGTACCAGATGAATGGAAAAAGTAAATGTAGTATCCATTTACAAAAAGAGTAGTAAGAAGGAGGTAGGAAATTATAGGCCTGTTAGTTTAACATCATTGGTAGGAAAGATACTAGAAAGAATTATAAAGAATAATATTCAAGACCATTTGGAAAATTTTAATCTCATTTTAAGTTCCTAACATGGATTTAGATCAGGAAGGTCTTGTTTGTCTAATCTCTTAGATTTTTTAGAGTTTGTAACTGATCATGTAGATATTATTATTTGGATTTTAGTAAAGCATTTGACAAGGTTCTACATAAGAGATTTTGGGGCCAATTCTGATTATAAATAATAAAAAAAAAAACCTATAAAACCCTACACCGATCAATTTGTCATGCGTGATCAGAACCCCTGTACCCCCAAGACCTAAATTATACAAATAGCAGCCAGAGCCATAAGGACTAATGTAAAGGATAAAAAAGTTAAGTGCACTTTTTAAAATTTATTACAAACCAATATTTTCTCACCATATTGAATATTTTTATCAGAAGTAGAAAACCATGGTTGTTTTTTACTAACAAAAAGCACCAATTTTTTAATAAAATATATATATATACAAAACTATTTTTTAATAAAAAAATGTGGGGGCAATACGGAACTGTAGCCGAGATTTCTATATAAATTAAAAGCTCGGGGGATATTGGGGTCAGTTATAAATTGGTTAGAAAAGTGGTTAGAAGACAGAGAACAGAGAGTAATTCTAAATGGTCATGAATCTGGGTGGCAGAAAGTGAAAAGTGCGGTACCACAGGAATCAGTTTTAGGTCCATTACTCTTTATTTTTTATCTGAATGACATAGAGTAGGGAGTAGGTAGTAAAATTTTTAAATTTGCAGATGATGCAAAAGTAGTTGCCTGTTACAAATATAGAAAATGCTTATACACTGCAAAAAGATATTGATAGATTAGTTGCTTGGGCTAACAAATGGCAGATTGAATTTAATGTTCAAAAATGCAAAGTCGTGCATTATGGTAGAAATAATAAAAACTTCAGTTATGAGATGCAAGAGAACTGGTTAGAAGATGTTAGACATTACATTACATTTCATTTGGAAAACATGAAGCCACTTGGGCCTATCGAGGTAATCCAAGTCATGAGCTACATTTTTTAATAAAATAAAATCTTGCAAGATGTCAAACTCAAGTTAGCTTATTAATATAAGCAAAGAATATACACTATATATAGGGTACAATCTACAAACTATCTCTCTCACTCATGAAAGAGTGTAAATTTTTCTTAAAGTGAATTAATGAGCTACTGTTTACCACATCATATGGCAATTCCTCCCAAAAATCTACTACTCTATGACCAAAGAAGTATTTTCTTAGATCAGGTCTACAAGGCTGTTTTCTAATTTTCTTATTATGTCCACGAGTTATCCCATCGTCTCTAGTGAGAAGAAATTATGTACCTCTAAATTGTCCAAACCTGAAAAATTTTGAACAGCTGTATTATATCTCCCCTCATACAATCTCTCTCAAAACTAAACATACCTAGTTCCTTTAATCTATCCCTGTATTCCAATCTTAAGTTAGGGATAAGCTTGGTTGCCCTGCGTTGCACACCTTCAAGCATATCAGTATCATAATCTAAGGTGAGGGGACCAAGCTTGAATGCAGTATTCTAAGTGTGGCCTAACATAAGAATTATATAATTTACAGATGACTTCCTTACTCTTGTAACTAACATTTCTCTTAATATTACCCAACATTTTATTTGCCTTATTTCTAGCCTCTAAGCACTGCTTAAAAAATTTGAGATCACTACCAACGAGGGTTGGTACCTAAAAACCCACATCAATTTACTTCTCATAAACTTATTTTTAACTTGGCATTTTTTATAATATGGTTATGCAGTCTTATATATTAACAACTATAAACTATAATTAATATAAGGCCAATATAAACTAAAATTTCCAGAAACTATTTATTTGACATGTTTCATTATGAACCTTAGGTATATCTAATTTATCTATCTTCTAATTGGCTACCTATATCTAAAAATAAATCATGTTTCTTTTCAGCTTTATAATTTAAGTGGTACCTAATATTGATTACACTGGTATGCATATGAAATTTTTTTGTCTGCTGTGAGGGTTTTTTCAACTCCTATTATATAATTTGACCATGCTGAATTCGAAAATGACATTGGTTTTCCTCAATCAGGTCAGGTTTTTTCTCTATTGGCCCTTTATTATAAGTCCAATTTTATCCCCAAATTTATTGATTTTTTTAGCTTAAACACTGTAGATACAAGTAATATTATAAGAACACTCATGAAAAATGAAAACATTGTGTGAATAAATACTTTTATTCATACAATGAATATGGAAAAAAGTTTATTGAGGAAGGAATGAAGTTTTTTTGGCTTTCCGTCTGTGTTTTTCTTCGGGCACGTCTCACTTCAAACACCAGCAATAGTCCGCCAGCATATTGATATCCCAGTTTCCCCTGGTACCTCTCTTCCATTATTTTGATATCTTGGTGAAATTGTTCACCCTGTTCCTCACTATAATCCCCGCAATTTTCAGGAAAATAGTCCAAGTGGGACCACAAAAAGTGCATTTTTATGGACATGCGCGACCCATGAGCTTTGAAAGCTTCCATCAAGTTTTCGACAACGGACTCGTATTCTGGACTTCTACGCTTGCCAAGAAAATCAGTGACAACTTATTTGAATGCCTGCCAGGCATTCTTCTCAGTTGGAGTCATTGCGTTTTCGAATTGAGTATCCTTGATCAAAGTTCGAATTTGAGGACCATCAAAAACCCCAGCATTTAGTTTAGCATCAGATATATGAGGAAATTTACTCTCGAGATATCGGAATGCTGAACCCTCCTTATTCATTGATTTGATGAAATTTTTCATCAAGCCCAGCTTAATATGAAGTGGTGGGAGCAAAATTTTTGTTGGTGGTACAAGGGGCACTGAAACAACATTATGCGACCCAGGTTCAAAATTCTCTCTGGATGCCCATTCACGCTGTGCATAGTGCTTCTCATCCGCTCGGCTATCCCATTTGCAGAGGAAACATGGGTAACTATTTCATGTATCCCCCTAGCATTCCCAATACAAATGCCACAATCTAAAAAAAATGAAAATATTTAAAGAATTTAGAGAATTTGTTCGATCAGATAAAAAAATCTATGCATTGGACTGTATCACTTCTGTGGGGAAGTTAAGTGTTCTTATACGCTCTCAAATAACCTTTGGAAAAACAACATAGTCAATAGCAATAGTTTACTTATGATATTAGTATTACCTTCAAATCTCCACAGATCCTCCAGTTATGTTGGTCGTATACGAGAGCATCCAGTAAAATTTTCATGTTATCGTAGCTCTCAGTAAGTTGTATGGAATGTGCTACAGGGACTGATGCAACCCTATTCCCAATGTTGAGAAGTACTGCTTTCAAACTTTGTTTAGACGAGTCTATAAATAGCCTCCATTCTGATGCGTTATATGGCAGGCCCAAGGATTCGATTAGCCCCTCAACATTGCAGCAGTACACTAAGGAAGAGGTATTTTCGTGCACTGCAAAAAACTTGCGGAATTCTTCCTCTCATTTCCTATACCAGGAGAATGTTGTTCCCGGAGCCAGCAAGTTGTCCTCTCGAAGTCGTGAGCCCAAGATCTCGGCAGCTAATTTGGAAAGTCCTAAATCCCTGGTAAGATCATTAAGTTTGGCCTGGTTGAGAGGCCTCGGCTCATTTGAAGCAGTATTTTGAGGTATATACGACTGGGACTGGTCATTGGCATTGGTCATTGATTCATCATCAGAATCATCGAAGTCCAGGGTTTGAGGTGGGTCGGGTATTGGAATTCCAGGACCATGGGGTACAGGTCTCATAGCAGAAGGAATGTCAGGGTATACAACAATGTGTTTATTCTTCTTGTTAACTCCTGAAAATAGAAACACAGAAACATGGATATAAAACTTGCATATGAAATAGAAGAAGCATTCAGACAGTGGCGGCTCGTGAGGGAAGGCTGCGGTCTGTAAGATATGAAATAGGTCGATGGAGTCTGTATATTTTCTTTCTTTTTCATTCATATTGTCCCTTCAGGGACAATATGAATGAAAAAGAAAGAAAATATACAATCATTGTATATGTAAATGTAACTTGTATAACAATATGTATGTGTAAATATATTTTCTATAACAATATGTATATGTAAATGTATGATTACCATTATGGTGAATATTATGCTATATATGGTGAATATTACATTATGGTGAATATTATGTCAAGTTTCATACGAGGATTTCAAAATATTTAAGAAAAATAAATTTATAAGCCCACCTTGGAGGTTTGTCACGCAGAAATAGCAATCTGTCACGTGATCCTTTCCTTCTCTCCAAATCATGTGAGTTCCAAAAGGCAAAGATTTCGCTCTGCCTTTGCTCCATCTTCTCAAATTTTCAATGCACGTCTTGCAGCACATATGAGGGGCGAAATTTTTGTCCTGGTCCCCTAGCTTAATTCCAAAGTATGCTCTATACATTGTCTTCACAAATTTAGTGATTTGGGACTGGTTATTTGGCATGGTAACCGTCCCACATATGTAGCAGAATCTATTGGGATCATTTTTACACGCTCTATTCATTATGAAATATTTTATCTATATGCCTGAAAAGTAAAAAAAGATGATATACAAGTGAAACAAGTGATGATAGATGTTACTGTTCCAATTCCACTTTGACAAAATCACGAAAAATTCTATTTTACTTATGAGGCCATAGCCGGATAACCTGAGCTGATTGAGAAAAATAGATTGCAGATTCGAAATCAGCAGGAAAAACTCTATAAGAATCACTTACAAAACCCTTGACAGCAAAATTGATGCATACCAGTGTTATTGATCAGTATGTTCAGCATCTTTTGACCTTAGGTGGCAGTAGATTCAAACCAACATTTCTGCCTTTTCTTTCCCTAACCTATTTCGCATTTTACTCCATACCAAGCCAAACGTTGAAAAAAATCTTTCCAATGATCTGGAATTGGCCAGACAATTATGAATAGATCTCATAAATTTAGCAAAACCTAATGGTAACCTGGTCTCTCTTTTTTTCTTTCATTTTCCACCAATTACTAGCTGATGTAGAGCTCACTATACTATCTTTGAATAAATAAGGAGGAAAAATTAGTGCATCTTTTAAGTGGAATGCATAATATCCTGCCATGGCATCTGATCTATTAATAAAAGTTAATGATGAAGTAATCCATGAAATGAAGAATGACCTTAATCTTGATGATTGTACTATTACCCTTATACAAGATGGCTGAAGTTCAATAGGTAATGATCCTATTATTGCGCACAGTATTCATAATGGAAAAAAGCCATATCTGATTTCAGCAGTAGATCCTAAAAGTACAAAAAAGACAGCAGAATGTTGTGCACAGTTAGCTAGAGAAGCAATAACAAAAACTAAAGAAATATATGGCATTGTTGTAAGTATAACTATTTTGTAGGTACATTTTACTTTAGTTATAAACTGAATGTAATTCTCCGCCTTGGTATACTCAAATGCTCAGTTCCTTATGAGTTATATATGACATTTTATTTTCAGGTATTTGCTATGCACTGATAACAAAAACAAAATGATAAGAATGAGAGAAATTCTTGAGGAGGTCAACTACAGTCTTATTACTTATGGCTGTTCAGCACACCATCTAAACTTGGTAGAAAAAGATGTCTCCCCAAAATCAGTTCTCAAGCATGTTGTAGAAATTAACAAATATTTCTGAAACCATCACCAACATCATGTAAGCTAAAAACAAATCCAATAAATTAGCTACTGTCAGCTTTACTTTTATGCATTAGCACTGTCAATGTTAGTATTAGCACTGTCACCAGTGTGAATCCTAATTCACGACCCATTAATAAGTTGCATAGGCTATTTATTTATGCTGTCAAATCCAGCAATATTTGTAATAAAAATTTATATTTTACGGTTGGTTAATGGAGAAAGGAGGTATGATGCAGCAACTATCAAATGAAACCAGATGGAATTCTCGGTTAGAATGCATAAAAACCTATTTGTCAAATTACTCTATATTATATATATAGAAATAAGAGGAGAGCATATTGAAGACATTGATCACAACATCGGAAAATTGATAGATAACTTATCTATACAGATAGAGGCACTCAATTTACAGTCACAACTCTTACTTGTTGGAAATGCTCTAGATAAGGTGTGTTTATATTATGCAGTTAAAATTACTTAACTTTAAATACCATATTAATTTCAAGATATTTTATAGACTTGTAGTGCACATTTTATTTATAGAATCCTGTACTAAAGCACTACTACTAAATAATTAAAATACACTTCATTTTATATGTGTTGTAACTTGTAACACCAAAAAATAAATTCTAAATGTTTACAGATGTTTTCATTCAGCCATATATAATTTTCTAGTTTTTATTTTTTTTGTTACAGTTGCAGGCTGATAATACAACATTATCTGATGCTGTTGAAATTTGGCTCAATTTAATCCAAGATGAAAAATTAGCTCCATACAAAGAAGATATTATTAAGAGATTTAAAAAAGCTATGGAGCCATGTCATCTTTTGGCAAATATAACTGACCCAAAGTATGAAGGTAAATAGGACCTAAATGCTTAACTACTATCAATATATATAAAACATACCGTAGGTAACTGAACTGTATGGGCAGAAGAGTTTTCTCTAATCTGAATCAAATCATCTGGCATTGCTATATTAGATAACAATTAGCATAAATTAGATACCATAACATAAATTATATAATCTATATTATTAGCTTTATTTTTGTTTCCACACAGTTCTATTATTTTTCAGGACAAAAACTGAATAGAGTTCAAGAGGAAGAGGCTGAAGAATGGCTGATTGAAATAAATTCAGAATACATGGCAGGATATTATGCATTCTGCTTAAAAGATGCACTAATTTTTCCTCCTTATTTATTCAAAGATAGAATAGTGAGCTCTACATCAGCTAGTAATTGGTGGAAAATTGTTGAAATGAAAGAAAAAAAAAGAGACCAGGTTACCATTAGATTTTGCTAAATTTATGAGATCTATTCATAGTTGTCTGGCCAGTTCCAGATCATTGGAAAGATTTTTTTCAACATTTGGCTTGGTATGGAGTAAAATGCGAAATAGGTTAGGGAAAGAAAAGGCAGAAATGTTGGTTTGAATCTACTGCCACCTAAGGTCAAAAGATGCTGAACATACTGATCAATAATCAATATTAGGTACCACTTAAATTATTTAAATTATAAAGCTGAAAAGAAACATGATTTATTTTTAGATATAGGTAGCCAATTAGAAGATAGATAAATTAGATACAGTATTAGATATAAGGTTCATAATGAAACATGTTAAATAAATAGTTTCTGGAAATTTTAGTTTATATTGGCCTTATCACATTAATTATAGTTTATAGTTGTTAATATATAAGACTGCATAACCATATTATAAAAAATGCCAAGTTAAAAATAAGTTTATGAGAAGTAAATTGATGTGGGTTTTTAGGTTGGGTTTTTGGGTACCAACCCTGCCCAAAACTGATCCTTGTGGTACCCTACTTTTCACTTTCTGCCACCCAGATTCATGACCATTTAGAATTACTCTCTGTTCTCTGTCTTCCAACCATTTTTCTACCCAATTTATAACTGACCCTAATATCCCATGAGCTTTTAATTTATATACATTACATTACGTTACATTTCATTTGGAAAACATGAAGCCACTCAGGCCCACTGATGTAATCCAAGTCATGAGCTACATTTTTTAATAATAATAAAATCTTGCAAGATGTCAAACTCAAGTTGGCTAATTAATATACAACTATTTACTACTACCATAGTAGCCTAATATAACTGAAGCAAAGAATGTACACTATACAATCTACAAACTATCACTTTCACTTATGAAAGCAGGGGTGGCATGATTGGGTCCAATGTTTTTTTTTTGAAAAAGCCCAGTATGAAAAAACCCTATGCAGTTTGGGTTTTTTCAGGAATTTGAGTTTTTTCAATATTTTGCAAATTCTAATACTTGGAAACCTTTTTTAGTACTTTCAAATCAAAATATAAATATTTTCAGCAACTGCCAAATAGTTTCAAAAATATAATGCTAGGTCTATCTGATAAAGGATAAAAATATAATGAGGAAAGATGAAAATAAAATGAGTTTTTTAAATTCATCAATGTAATGCAATTAACTTTCATAATGACTGATATGCTACTCTTGGATATACTAAATAGGTACTGAAAACCCTAAATAACAATGTACCACCCTTAACATTTAAACTGAGGCCTTAGCCTAACCAAAATAAATCATTTTCCCTGAGATTCAAAAAAAGAAAACTGTAATATCAAGTAAGAAAAACCTCAGACAATTACATAAGCATTGCTATGAAAATGACTAGGAACTGGATGTCCATGATACCTTATCTACTATTCTGGTGGCTGCCCTACCACTCAAAGTCTGTACTCTCCTCTTGGATCTCTTCTGCATGGAGACATGACCTCTAATTCTGATCTTGAAGATGTTCCTTGTGATGCCTGCAAGATGCTTGATATAGATGGTGATGTTGGTGAGAGAAGTGGAGAATCTACTGGTGAAGCTGTAGACTCTCGACTCTGGTCAGGTGATGTTGATGCATGACTTGAGCCTCCCTTTGATCCATCATCTTCGTGACGATTCCTGTTGTCACAGTTGCCAAGATGTGCTCTTATACATTCTACCTTGGATGTCAGCTCTAATCCACAGTGATTACACTTTACTTTGCTCGAGTTTCCTATTCGGGACACTTCAAGCCACTCACTTGCTTACTTGTGACCTGGTAACCTAGGCATTTTAATACAATATTGGGTACGACTTCTGTGATTAAATTTCTGTGTGAGGAAAAAATATGATAGAAGTAAACTAGTTACAATGATTTTGAAAACTGCATTGCAAACACAATTTAGTTTCTTTCTCCAGAAGCAAACACAACCAACACTATCAGTCAGTCAGACACAATAGTGACACTTAGCAACTCTGAGAGTTTGAGGAGTGAGGACTGAGGTAGACTCCAAATATGCGTATTGCATACTCATTACATATGTGTTCCATATGCATTTGGTTCAAGGTTGTCGAGCAAATTGAGTACTGTACTTGGAAATATTTGTCTCAAATGGGTTGCTAACTTGCTTGCCAAGTTTATTTCTGGTTTGCTTTGTATTTTTGGGAAGGGTAATGGCCTAATGGGTAGTATTCAGACAAGGTAAAACCAGTCATAATTTTGATTTTGTTATCTCTTTTGATGGCTGTTAATGGTGATTCTTTGTATTATCTTTTAATTTTAGGCAAAATGGAAGCAGGAATAGAAGATCATAAAGATGTATACATTTATGATTTGTCAACAACATTATGAAAAAACCCATGAAAAACCCCAACTGGGCTGGGTTTTTGTGAAAAAACCCTGAAAAACATGTGGGTTGGTTTTTTTCTAAGAAACCCAAAATTTGGCCAACCCTGCTGATGAAAGTGTTCAAATTTTTCTTAAAATTAACTAATGAGCTACTGTTTACCACATCATATCGCAAGTCATTCCAGAAATCTACTACTCTTATGACTGAAAAAGTATTTTCGTAGATCAAGTCTACACGTCTGTTTTCTAATTTTCTTATTATACCCATGAGTTATCCCATCAGTATCTAGTTAGAAAAAGTTACATACATCTAAATTGTCCAAACCTGAAAACATTTTGAACATCTGTAATGCCAAGGAAAAAGATCTTTGCATTATAGTTAGTAGTGATCTAAAATTTTCTAATCAGTGCTTAGAGGCTAGAAATAAAGCAAATAAAATGCTAGGTATTACTGTATAAAGAGGAATCTTTGTTACAAGAGTAAGGAAGTCATCTGTAAATTATGTACCATAATTCTTATGTTAGGCCTCACTTAGAATACTGCATTCAAGCTCGGTCCCCTCACCTTAGACATGATATTGATATGCTTGAAGGTGTGCAATGTAGGGCAACCAAGCTTATTCCTAAGAAGATTAGAATACAGGGAAAGATTAAAGGAACTAGGTATGTTTAGTTTTGAGAGATGTTGTATGAGGGGAGAGATGATACAGATGTTCAAAATGTTTTCAGGTTTGGACAATTTGGATGTATGTAACTTTTTCTCACTCAAGGCTGATGGGACAACTTATGGGCATAAGAAGAAAATTAAAAAGCAGCCTTGTAGACTTGATCTATGAAAATACTTTTTCAGTCATAAGAGTAATAGATTTTTGGAATGACTTGCCATATGATGTGGTAAACAGTAGGTCATTACTTCATTTTTTTGTTCACAGACTTGCTTATTTGTGGTTGATTTATTGTGGCAACCCCTTGCGGATTGTGTCCCAGGTGCTTCACTATTTGTAGGTTGCAGCAAACAAAGTAGGGATTGTTTCCATTTGGTGCCCACCACTAGAATTAAAATTAATTATTACCATCATGTGTACTTTTTTATGCTGATTTCAAAAATATGTAATTTTTTTCCAATAAATGAATAATAAAAACGTTATAGCCCTTTAATGTTTGAATTTCATTTGTCTAATTTCTCTATTCTTCAAAAATTTGACGATAATTTGTGTTGAAAATTGGATGTAGGCTATAGGCCATCTTATTCTTAGTTCACACAAAGACTGAGACTACATACACTCGTGACACTTTTAAAGCATAAAAGGAACAGTAATGGGTCATTTTATATGAAATCACCCAAATTTTGAACAACTTCCCAGGTCACCCTCTCAGAAAATTCTGAAAAAATTATCATTTGTAATTCTATCAAACTTATGCACAGATCCCAAATTTTAGGTCAATATTACTTGTATAGCTATAGTTTTTGAGATACAGCAATTTGAAATTTATTTTTCCTTATTTTTTGGCATCATTGGCAAAATTGCACGAATGTCTAAATTTAGGCAACATATCATTTTTGTTTATCCCTTCACAAGGCTGATATTTGGTATATATAGTAAACAGTAGTCATGGAATCCATATTTGATGTCAAATCAAACCTATCTCTTATAGTTTGCCATTGACAAGGCTTCAAAAATTAAAGAAAGCTTAAAAATTCACTAATGGTTACCCTCTTTTTACTGGTACTGATAAAAACTATTCATACTTGAATAATGTCATAATGTATTTGTAGTCAGAAATGCTTTCAAAAGCTCTTTAATAATATTAGAGTGGGTTTTTATTATCATATTTTGACCTTCATGTAGAAAAGTGAATTTTTTTGCATTTAAGATGCAGGAGTTTTGCCAGCCATCTCTACATGTTGAATTCTACTTATACCAGGTACAGCAGTTACAGCATTAGACCCAGCTGGATTTTCCTCCATAGTACAATGCATGATATCTCCATAATTACCCCTCTCCAGCACTTGCAAGAGGGGCTGCAGGTGTTTTTCTTCCCTTCTTTCATAGAACTGTTGCACATATACCTGTTCAGGCCATACTGCTGGATCCATAAATACCTGTGGGTCATCACAGACTGCTGTAACTTGAAAGGAACTGTATGTAGTTCATCTGGAGTCAATTTTCCTACATGTAGCTAACCTGAAGGTTCACTTTATCTTCCACAAATGCCTGCAGCTTCTCAGCCATAAGATCAGGTCAACATCTTGAGACAAAAATGTTTGCCATCTTCATTGGTACAGCCATCATACAATCTGTTTTGGCAGCTCCTATGATACGTACCCTGCCATTCTCTGCCAGCCTTTGCCACAGGCTGACTCCCTCTAACTGGTGCATGAGTGGGACCAGACCACCTTGATGGACCACCACCATTAGTTAGTTGCAGTTCTTGGAGGGGTTGTTCGCTTCCAGCCCCTCCTTACCACCATTGTCCAAGATGCCTCCTCATCATGACCCCTGACTGCATTCCCAGCATCTCGATTCACCAAGGCCCTTTCGGGGGTACTCCGTGTGAGATGGTATTGAGCTGGCAATGTAGCAGTGTCTGGATTCATGGATCCAGGACATGACTCCAGATTCCTGGGATCTTGGGAGCATTGCTCCAGTAAATTTGACCATGAGAAAAAGTAAATTTGGGTTTGGGTTTTGTTCATCCGCTAGACGTTATGCAATTTTTTTGCGTATACGTTCTTGTACAAACCAATTTTTTTAAATTACAAATTTAGTTATTTTAAGTTTAGTTGGTAATTCCATATTTAACAATTATTTTTATTTTTTGTTAAGCTTCAATGTTTTGATAATTAAAATTTTATTAAAACGTATATTTTTTTAATATAAAATTATCAGGATTGGACTATGTTCCATTGATCTCGGCCAGGTTTGATAAATTGGCCAGATAATTACTTGTGTGGTTTTAAGTAATCCACCATGACTCTAGAATTGAAAAGTTTAGTTAAGTTTAAACTTACTTTTACTTACTTTAACTTACCTACTTTACTACTCTTCCTTACTTTTACTAAGTTTAAAGCACTTACTTTTACTCTTCCTTACTTTTACTAAGTTTAAAGCACTTACTTTTACTTACTTTCATTGTACTATATTTACTTACTTTTACTCACTTTTACCATACTATATTTACTAACTTTTACTTATTTTGTATTTTTCAGGTAGTCAATAATCAATAATGGATCCTAATATTGATGAAGTTGGAGAGAAAAGTGAGGGTGTTAAAAGGGGTTACTTTTGTGGTCAATGCAAGAACAAATATTCAAAGAAGCAAAACTGGGAGGAACATTTTAATTCCAAAAAAAATATTTGTTACAATACAAGAGGTCCCAGAGTTTGGGCCCACAGCTTAGATATTGCAGTAAAGAAATACCAGGATGAAGTGCAGCAAAGAGATACGGCAAAGCAGTTATTTAGTTTGTTCACAAAATGTGCTAGTGCTAGACCTCAGAAAAATGAACCAACTTCATCAACTGCTAATCTAGAAAATGAAACTTTTTCACGATGTTTCACAGACTGAAGAAAGTGCTTCTCCTCCACCTAAGAAACAAAAGGTAAGTGAGGAATCTGCGCATCAGACTAACAAAACTGCTTTAGAGGAATTTGAAAATTCCCAAATCCAGAAGACATTGAATGCAATTTTGCGCCTAACAAAAGAAACTCACCAAGCTGTTGTGGTTAATAAAGAGAAGAGTCAAAATATGCCTTCAAGTTCAAGTGTTGCATCCAAATCTAATAAAGCAAAAAGCAACAAATTTGACATTTCCATAGCTCATTAAGCAAGTGTAAATCAATACAAGAAATCCTGAACAATGATTTGATCAAATCTACATTCAAATTGGTGGAAAAGAAGGATCTAGGGCATGCTGATGATTCATTTTCAGTACCAAGTGATATAATGGAAAACATTGCAAATAGTGACACTAATATGCCTGATGTAGATATAGCTGTTGAGGATGAAGATGATGATAATCAAGAAGATATTGATGATGCTTCTGATGATAAAATGTTTACATTATATTGCATAGCTTGCACAGACCCCAAAGCATGTGCTTCAGACAAACATTCTAACATAAAAGGTTACTTCAATGTTAAAGATTTAACCTATGTATGCAAACAAGGAGAAAATCAAGAGAGATGGTTTAGAAATCTGAAAACCCACCTGAAGAGACATTTAATTAAACTTCAGCATCATCAAAGAGCTGCTGTTTATGAAGTGATGAAAACATCTTCTCGGAAACACTACTAAATGCATAGAAGACTTATGTGGCAACATCTTATACTACATAATGAAAAACAAACACTGCAGGGCTCTATATCCAGTACTTCTAGCGGTATACATAGGTCAGGTTGTGAGGTTGGAAATTTGAATCATAAGCACACATGCGTGCGAGACAATTTGTGAGCTATTAGAAATAAACTTAAAGAACAAACTGTAAAGTGGTTCTTAGAATAAACTCAGTAACAATAACAGCTGACATTGGAACAATTTTGGGATTAAGCATGCTAGTTGTATTAGTTATGAGTGAAGAAGTAAGACTGTAAAAACTTGCTGGGATAAATTAGTATAGCAGCAAATCGAGTTTATTGGCCAATGAAATTTTGAGTGTTGAAGTCTCCTAATCACTTGAAACTATCTGAAGAAGCAATTAAATCCAAGGTATCTGGAATGGTTGGAGATGGGGCTTTTTGTAAGGACAATGAGCCATTTAAAAACGAAATGAAAAAGTTGTTTGGAGAAAATTTCAAATTTTGATGGGACTTAATGCATCTTGTGAACAGAGCCCATGTTGATGCATTGAAGAAAATTTGTAAACTAAGTGAGCTTTTAGACTTTATTCAGAATCACTCTTCAAATCTGAGATCAGGCCTTGACTATACCAATATGGTTCTTGACAATATCATTGGTTTTAAGAGACCAAAACTCAAATCTGATACTCGCATGGTTAATTACGAATTTGATCAATTTGACAGATTTGTGGAAAATTGTGTTTTTTGATCATCCACAAGAGAAAGAAATTAGTGCCAAGTTCTATGTATTGATTTCCTATGTAACAAAGATTATGTTGCAAGTAGCTCAAAAAACCACAGTTAGTGCAGAATTTGTAGAAAATATATTTTATAAAGAAGGAGGGAAAACTGTTATGTTAAGAGTGATGGAAACAATTTCCAAATTAGCTAATGGAGGAAATGCAAATGATGTAGTTTCTGAATTTAAGCACAATACCACAGGGCAGCAAAAGGAACTAACAGCTGAGGATTACATCCTAAATGAAGTTTACAAATATATCAAGAAACTTTCTGATTACTACCAGGTTGCTGAAGTTGCTAGACCATCCAGAACCAGATCTGAAAGTAGTTTTACAAAAGACTCAGTGATAAATTGGCTGACAGAATATATACAGTAGAACAGCTGTGGAAAGGAATCACAGAGAGATTAAAGCATTTTGATAAAGATGGATCAACTGCCTGGAGTTAAGCACCAGCTGAAGGGACATTCTCCATTCTTGGTTACATTGTTGAACACAAAGGATCCATTAAGCCATCTCATTTGACTAAGCTGTGCAGAATTGTGAAGGAGGGTCCAGCTCCAGGCACTAGATCTGCTGTAATGATCACACAGAAAGCCATTGATCAGTGGCCAAGCATACATGGCAGTAAATTCACAACAAATGCCTACATGCAAGGTCTAACATCGTCCACTGTTGCTGCTGCAATGAATAAATAAACTTAAGGTGAGTTATAAACTGTACATTATTGTATTATTATGTTTAGCTAAAACAATTTGTAATTGGTATGTCGTCAATTCAAGAGTTTACTATCATTAACCTATCTAGTGGTGTAAGGGGAAAAAAAGTAAATTCAGAGCTGTGCTCCAGTAAAATTTTTCAAATCTGGAGTCATGCAGTGGAGTATGATAACCACTGGTGGATTGGGTGTGTGATGGAAACATATCCTGGTGAGGGTGAAGTGAAAGTAAACTTTCTTCACCCTTGTGGCCCAAACAAGTCATTTGCTTATCCTGAAAATCTTGATAGACTTACAGTAGATTTGTCTGACATCCTCACAATCATAAACCCAATGACAGCTACTGGAAGAACATATACAGGGTGGTGCAAAAGTCACGACCAGTTTTTAAAAATCAATAATTTTTTTGTTAATGATTTATTTTAACTTTCCTTTTAGAGAATGACACATTGGAAATAGGAGTTTTTTTTAAGCTATGTATAGAAAATTGTTTCTTTCAAATGACCATTTTCACCTTCACAAATTCATGCTCTTTCAACAGCGTTCTTCATAACATTTCGCAGGATATCTGGTCCTAGTCTCCTTATTTCTGCCCAGATATTATTCTTTAGCTCCTGGATAGTACATGGTTTGTTAACATAGACCTTATCCTTCAAATAGCCCCAAAGGAAATAGTTGGGAGCTGTTAGATCTGGTGATCGTGGTGGCCATTCAAATGCAGAATTTCTGGATATCAAACATTCACCAAAAAGTTATCTTAAAAGGCCCATAGTTAGCCTGGCGGTGTGGGCAGTGGCCCCATCTTGTTGGAACCACATATCTGGTTTGTCTGCAACAGCTGGTCGTAAGTAATTTTCAATCATGGCCTGATATCTGTCGCCAGTTATGGTCACGACAACTCCAGGCTCACTTTCAAAGAAGTACGGGCCAATGACCTTTTCGGATGTAACACCGCACCATACTGTACACTTAACTGGATGTAATTGACGTTGGTGAAGTGTTTCAGGGTTCTCAGTACCCCATATCCTGCAGCTTTGCTTGTTTACAAAGCCATTAAGTTGAAAATGAGCTGCTTCACTCATCATCAGATTGTGAGTAAAGTCATTCTGTCTGGCCATTTCTTGGAAGCGGACTGCCTAGGCAAGGCATTTTGGACGATCTGTTGGCTTTAGTTCTTGCACTAGTTGGACTTTGTACGCAAACAGGTGTAATTCGTTTTTTAAAATCCTTTGAAGAGACCTGTGAGATATTCCAAGCTGAGCAGAATGCCTTCGGGTTGATGTTTCGGGATTCTCCTCTACACTCCTCTGCACGCATACACGATTAGCACCATGTCGGGCTGAACGTGGTCTTCTGGCTCGTGGAAGATCGCTAACTGAGCCCTGCATCTGAAAACACGCGACCAAGCGACGGACCATCTTCTCTGAAGGCGGTGTCCGCACTTTGAAATGACGGGAATAGGCTCTTTGGGTTAACTTTATTGATTGATGATGCTCAAAGTAAAGCTCTATGATTTCGGTTTGCTGCTGAGTTGTGTATTTTTCCATGATTAATTTGCAAGGGGTCCTTTATATATCTGGAGAAAAGAAAAAAGAAATATTAATAAACAAAAAAATTATGAATTTTTAAAAACCAGTCGTGACTTTTGCGCCACCCTGTACAATCACAAAAAAGGAAACCAATGAAGCCAATATGATCCTGATAAAACGTCATCTTAAAAAGTAATCAAGAAACTGGATACAAACTTATTGTCAAAAACATATAATCAAAAACTTACAACTGCATGGAAAATGTGAGTATTACTATTTAAATTGCTTATTGACATGCATGCCTATATACTGTAACTAACTATATTTTAATAATTACACTTATGAATACAGTTCTAAGTATTAGTCTATCTTAAATTGTACGGCTTTCTAATATTAAATTATCACTGGTCTACAAAAAAAAAAAAAAATTGGCTTCTCCCAATTTAATGGGTGATCAAAACTAATTTTGGAGTGCTGAATCTAAAAATCACATTAGTTTTTCTCTATCGGGTCAGGTTATCTAGATATCTGTAACCTTTATTTAGACATTTACAGGCAGAATACACTCAAAATTTGAAAGTTCAGTATCAGAGAGAGAAGAAAGTTTTGACAATCTACTTTTATTTGTATTTGTAGTAAAACAGAACAACAAAAAAGAATATGTGCACATGCACTATTACATATCAACTGCTACATATAGTTCACTTAGAAGTGAGTTTTCTTGGATTTGCGTCTATACTCAGTAGAGCCTTCCCGTTTTAGCATCCAGCAAAAGTCACCAAGCATACAAGGGTCCCATCATCCTTGGTAGCTTTTCTATCATTGCAATGTCCTGATGAAACCACTCTCCGTGTTCATCTGACACTGAGCCAAGGTTATATGGAAAGAAGTCCAGATGGCTGTGCAAAAAATGGATCTTCAGAGACATTCTAGCCCCAAGTTGTTGGTATGCATCCAGCAGCTCGGTAACCATTGCTTCATAGTGAGGGAACTTTGTTGAGCCTAAGAAGTTGTCACAAAGATTCTTAAAAGAATTCCAGGCTCTTAGTTCCTTTGCATTGAGAGTGCTCAAAAACTGTTCATCCTTTAAAAGCTCTCTTATTTGGGGACCAATAAAAACACCTTTCATCTTCGCATCACTAACGCTAGGAAATTTTGAATGCAAATATTTGAATGCAGCTTCTTCTGTGTCAAGCGCTTTGACAAAGTTCTTTATCAACCCTAGTTTGATATGCAGAGGGGGCAAAATAATCCTTTCTTGATCAACTAATGGCTTATACTTCATACTATGCTGTCCTGGCATAAAGGCTTCATGTGGTGGCCAGTCCTTCTTTACATAATGCTGCTGTGTTGCTCTACTGTCCCATAAACACAGAAAGCACATGTACTTGGTAAAGCCACCCTGCATTCCCCGGAGAAGTCCTACCATTTTTAGGTCTCCACAAATCTTCCACTTATATTGATCATACTTGATTGCATTCAGAAGTATTACCATGTTCTCATATGACTCCTTGAGATGAACTGAGTGTCCAATTGGGATGCTCGGGTGAACGTTCCCATTGTGTAACAAAACAGCTTTAAGACTCCGCTTACTAGAGTCAATGAACAGACGCCACTCATCTGGAACATGTTCTATTTTAAAATACGAGAATAAACTTTCTAAATCTGAGCAGTAACATAGCTGATTTAGAGTTTGAAAGTAGCATGATATGTCGGAGCTTCTCTTGCAAAAAGAAGTAATGCGCACATCACCCTGAACTAAGTTCCACTCCTTAAGTCTCAAAGCTAAAAGTTCAGCCTTGCCCTTTGAAAGATATAAGTCCCTAACCAAGTCATTCAAGTCTTGCTGAGTTATGAAATGTGGTTCAGAAGAAGATTCTGGACAGTACTCTGTATCAGAAGATTCATTTGCTTGTTCTGATAATGCTTCCTCTTTAGATGATGATGGCAGAAGATTCTTATCTGTTGGTGGTGTTGGAATTGGAAGCTCATCACTATGAGGAACAGGTTTGATGGCAGAGGCTACCACAGGATAGTCAATTTTATTCCTAGTTTTTGATGTAAGGCCAGCTACTTTGCTCTGACAGAAATAGCAATCATCAACATGGTTCTTTTGCTCACACCAAACCATAGGTACTGTGAATCCCATACCTTTTCTTCTACCATTGAACCAGTCACGTAAATTCATTGCACAGTTACTACAGCAAACATGTGAGGCCCATCTTTTGTCTTGGTCACCAATATGACAGCTGAAGTAGTGATAATATGCTGTTCTTATCAGAGGAGTCATATTCCTGCGCTGTGAAGTTGGAGTAAATAGACCACAGATGTAACAAAATAAATCTGGAATGTTCACGCAACTCCATGAAGCACACATCATAAATCTGAAAAGTAAAAATGCAATTATTGTGTTTTGTATCGAAGTAAAATGAACTATAATCATAAAATTATTGAACTACAGTGGACTCCCGTTTAATGATCGTAATTGGTGCAAAATAAACCATCAGTACACAAAAAAAATCGTTACACAAATCCATTATAACATGTAAATGGCCTAATTGGTGCAAATTTTTCAAAAATACACTCTTGCAAGACTTAAAAACACTAATTTTCCATGTTTAAAAGGATATTTTAACAATACATGATATTTTAATACCAAAAATGTATTATAACTTATTTTGCTATAAATAAATAATAAAAACAATTAAATAAACATAATTAAAAAAAGAAATAAATAAAAAAATTATTTACCTTAGGTTGGTGGAGTGCATGACTCCAGATTCCTGGGATCTTGGGAGCATTGCTCCAGTAAATTTGAGCATGAGAAAAAGTAAATTTGGGTTTGGGTTTTGTTCATCCGCTAGACGTTATGCAATTTTTTTGCGTATACGTTCTTGTACAAACCAATTTTTTTAAATTACAAATTTAGTTATTTTAAGTTGCTGCTGCAATGAATAAATAAACTTAAGGTGAGTTATAAACTGTACATTATTGTATTATTATGTTTAGCTAAAACAATTTGTAATTGTATGTCGTCAATTCAAGAGTTTACTATCATTAACCTATCTAGTGGTGTAAGGGGAAAAAAAGTAAATTCAGAGCTGTGCTCCAGTAAATTTTTTCAAATCTGGAGTCATGGTGGAGTGTAACATGGATGAAAATCAATGGTGGTAGTCATGTGGTTGGAGGAGAAAATTATTGTTTGGAAGGAGAATCTCCTTCCATCGTGAATTTGGCATGATTGTTCAGAAATTGTTACACGGAAATTAATTGTTACACGGGCAATATATTCTCAATGAGGCTTGATCATAACACGATTTAATCGTAACACGAACCAATCAGTAAGCGGGGATCCACTGTATAATCATAAAATTAGTATAAAACAGTACCATATAAAACATCATATTCTGACAAAACCAGACCTAACGTGCAAAAATGAAGTTCATTTTCAAAATCAGCACCCTATAATTAGTATAAAACAGTATGTTTTTACCAGGAAAAAAACTGTTGTTACGTTGTATTATTATTAAATAGCAGAAATCCCTCTAACCCTCTAGTTGTTAGAGCCTGTGACTGTGAATAAATGTCCTTGGGTTAGAATCGTAGTAGCTTAGAGGTTAGAAAATTTATTTTCTCCACAAGCGCGTGCCCAATGCCTATGCTTGTTAATGCCATACAGTAGAATATAAAGATCTCTAAACTAATATGGAATGAAAAAAAACCTGTTTTGGCACCCTGCATAGTATCTAGGCCTAGGTCCTTCGGAAGTTGGAACGAGGTACACACCTAGGCCTTGGAAGGTAACTAAGGGGTTTAACTACCTACCTTGCTAATTAATTTTTTAAACAACTCCTTATCATGATAATTTTACTTAAATTTTTAATAGGTATAAAATTTATATTTTTCAGGTTCAGCACAGCAATATGAAGTGTTAATTCATCAGAAATACCTGTACAAGTTAGTCATTGTTCACTGTTCAAACTTCAAACACCTAAATTTCAAGTTATTTTTAACTGCAAAAATTATATAGGATTTGTGATAAAAATTATTGATACTTTTAGAGAACCAAATAATTTGTTTGTAAAAATCTTGATGCTTGCCTATAGGTATATATCAAATCATGTATGTAGCTATATTATAATATGTATATTAGGGTTATGACATTTTTATAACCTCATGTTCCTGTATCATAAATCGATGAACTTTTGCCCCCTGACAATGAAAATAACAGTTTTTTCGATATATTTTGAAAAAACTTCACCCCAAAATAAAAAAGAAAAAATTAATAAAATGATAAATAGAAATTTGCATGTTTATTTCACAATTATTATACATATATTATATTATACAACATTATACCTATACAATACATATTAATTATACAAATACAATATTATACATTTACTTTATTATTGTTTTAATTGTTTTACTTATTGCTTAAAATAAACCTGTGATTAAGGTTGTCTTTATTTTTACAGTTTACGTAAAGTTCTTGCATCACCTTAATGGCATGTTCCGCACATTGGTTGCTCCTTGGTATAGCTATTGCAGATGGGTCTCTGTTCCAGTGATTTTCCAGAGTATTTAGTGCTTTTTGGTATATTCCGGAATATTCAAGAAAATACTAGGTAACCAATCTAGAATGGTGCAATGCAGCTGTCTCGAATATACTAATATACTGTACTATATTTGCTTTCGGGGTGACATTTTTTTTAATTCTGAAGAATTAGGCCCTTTTTTATTGTTTTCAAGCAAAAGTTCATCGATTGATGATACAGGAAACAATATTTATGACAAAAAATTAAAAAGTCATAACCCTAATATATATATATATATATATATATATATATATATATATATATATATATATATATATTATATATGAACTATTTGTGAAGTTACCTTAAATATAATGCTCAAAATTTTTGACATGCATAATTTCAAATGCTTGTGAAAAGCAAACCCATGGAGATCCCACTCTAATTTTTTGCTTGAATATGCTTCATCTAAAGGTCTTTACTTATGCCAATTTTCATGACCTTGAATTTTGAACTCTGACCTGAGGTCAAGGTCAAAGGTGAAATATAAATGCAACTTTTTTTGACGGAATGTACGCACTCTGTGCATAAAATTAAAGTTATTCTGTTGTCTTTTCTGAGCATTTTGACACCAAAATCATTAAAATCCATCCATTAAATCCTGAGTTATGACCTTTCAAAATCACAAGGTTACACTGCTGACCCCAAATTTGGGGAGGTCATTACTCCCAAACTATTTGGCCCAAGTGGCTAAAACTTGGTCACGCTTCATTACTCATCATACCCAACTACCACACCAAAAATCATTAAAATCGGTGAGATGAGTGGCAGAAATCACCAAAACGTGTGTACACTTGACATGGAATACCTCACCAAGTAATAGTAATAGAAGGAATCAAAAGTAATAGTAATAGAAACCCAGTAATTGACCCCATGTCTGGTGTTGACCAAGGGTGGCAGTCAAAACCAAAACATTGAAACATTATAAGGCCAAAACCATGTCTGAAAAGAACTGTGTATTAGGAGGGTCAACTGTATAAATATTTTTTTTTATTCTAAAATATATTCATATCTTTTTAGACTCACATTTCCATTATAATGAATCTTGCTTCCATTATTACAGAATTTTATTCCCTTATTGATCCTTTCTATTAAAGTGAAATTCTGTAAAGTGAGGGATTACTCGAGATTGATTTAGATATCTATGGTACAGTAATAGGAATTAAGTTAGGCATTTGGTCTTTGGACTTTGCTGCCAAATTGCATTGTATTTGGATTCTTCAAATATACCTCATTTTTTCTTTACTAATTTTTAAATCCACCTCATGTCTGTATAACCTTCAGACCTTAGAGTTTATCTTTAAATTACCTTTTACTGTATTTCTATTTTAGACAGGCTGGAGTATCACTTGAAATTAACATAAGGCTAAACTTATAAAACAAAATGCCACCAAGAAAATTAGTACTTTCCTTAACACAGATGAGTATTAATTCACTAACTAAATTATTAGTACAGGGTTTGGACCCACACTTCCTTTTAAAGCTTAAAAATAATTATGGTGATAACTCAAATATAAATTCAAATTTAGATGTCATAAAAGAAGTTCCCAAACATCTCGAAACACAAAATGCAGGAAATGAGTGTACAGAAGAGGACTCCTCCATTATGAAAACTACTATATCAGATCTCAAGGTTGAAGAAGAAATTAGAGGAAGAATGGACACCATTGAAAGTATAGAAAATACCTCTGAATTCAATTTGGTTGGAAGCATTAACCATGTACACGGTCCTAAAGAAGATTGTACAACTACTACTGGTCAACAAATAAATCTACTAAAAAATGGTAGGTCTTGAGAATTAAATTTTTGTTTTACAAGGGTGTGGAATTACTTTATCATAGCACCACTCAATTTATATAAGTAGATCCTAAGTAAACATTTGGTCTAAAAATAGTTCTTCAGAGAATGTATTACATGCAATTCTGTGTATCCAATGAGATACGTGGAAGCATAATGGTACTTTGATTGGTCATACCCAGTAACTTTGTAGTTTACTTAAATTCTGGAATACCAACATAAGCATTTTCTATTTTCAACCAAAAACACACACACACACACACACACACACACACACACACACACACACACACACACACACACACAGTTGCCCCTTGACATTCACGAGGGTTACGTTCCAAATGTGGTCGCGAATGTCAAATTTTCGTGAATACTTGACGCCCCCCTATTAGGGTGCATTAAACGCCCCATGATTTTCAAAAGGTTGTTGGATTTTAATGTCTATTCCCTCAAATGTTACACTTGTTGGTAGAAGTATGTATGCAAAAAATAAATCAAATCGGAGGTGGTCCTGGGTGGCCACCAGCCACTTTTATATATTTAGTAGTGATGCACCGAATATTCGGCAAATATTCGGTATTACTTATAATACTAATATACAAATATCGGTATTACTATACTTACATTGATTGAAAGTTGAAAATGTATAAAACACAACGCCAATGTCACTACTCCAACTTTGCTCGTTTCCGCAAATTTGGCCTCGCTTTGCGGTCACATTCAACCACTTGAAGAAGATTTTGGAAGTGGTCTTCTCCTCTTGCAGCTGAGACAAAATCAGTTGTGAGCTTTACTGCTCTCTCCGCAGGGTCATTCACAACATTTAACCCATCCACAATGGACTTGGCTGCCTTGAAGTGGTCATTGTTCTGCCAATTGTCAACATCCTCTGTTAGGAAGGTCATATCCAGGTGAAGAAGGTTCACTGTAAACCACGAGTCCTCATTCACAAGATCAGCCAGGGTTGTCGCTTCTGTAATTTTTGGAAATGACGGTTTGCCATATCCAGAACCGTAGCGGTGTTTTGGAGTGCTTGGCATTTCATCTGGTTGTATGGCCAGTAACACATCTGCAAGGGCACGACGCTCCTTTTGAGGTACTGCATTGCTGAACAGTGCCAAAACAACCAGTTCTGGGGTTAAATACCACAAATGTCTATCAAAGGCTTTCACAGCGCTGACTGAAATGATTGAGTTGACAGCTTTATAGTTGAGCAGAGTCTTGTATAAGCGCAAATCAAACCATGGGGCATTTGAAGCAGACTGACATATGAGCCACCAATCACAATAAATATAAACAACAAAAACAACAAACTCCTTCAGTTTTTCCTGTTGATGTTGTGTGTGTTACAGTTCCTCGAGGTAGTACAGAAATTTGCTCTTCAAGTAGGCATATTTTGATGGAATAAAGAATCTTTGACATCCACCTTGCTTTATGCATGGCCCCAGGTCTGTGGAGTGTTCCTTGTTTTGTGACATCATCATCGAGGACTACCTGGCAGAGTTGTGCCATTTCCTTGTAGTCTTCCCTACAGTATGAAGCGCTTGTGCGGATTGTGCTTAAAACCTTGTTTTTGCAGGATAAAAGCAGTTGTTGTGCATCGTCATTGTACATTGAAATGTCAATTTTGGTTAAACTTTCATCCTTTGCATGCGATATGCGTTCCCAATTCTTCTGGAATCTTTGGAACAAAGATGCTTCTGGAGACTTTGATGTCTCAATTTTGAGAGCATCAAACACATGATCCAGGATTACCTCTCCAACATGATGGCAACATGCACACCACAGAAGAGCACGGTCCAGTTTTGATTGAATGGTAACACAGGCAGCTGTAACGTGTCCAGTGTTTGATGCTGTTGTGTCAAAACATAAGTTGACAACTGACTGTTTGCACTTCCATGAATGTAGAAACGTGTAAGTGTGCTCGGCAATGATGTCACCTGATGACATATCACTTCCACGAGGATATCTAGCCACTCCCAGTAGCTTTACATCAGTGGCATTCCCAACCAACACTGGCAATCTTTCTTCCTTGCCATTCTTGTTTGTGAGCGTATGCATCTGCTTGCCATCCCAGTGAAGTGTTGTAGCTGTTGGGGTGATCCAATTTTCTCGAATATCTTTGGCAATAGCACTTGTTATTGATCGTCGAGCCTTATCAGCAGTTGAATACGACTTGGCCACACGACGTGGATCACCTCCTGCCTCTTGAATTACAGCTTCGGTGAGCACAGCCTGTTGAACAGGAGTTATGTTTAGTCGAGTAGCAACAGACACGACTGAAGGCCTTTTCAGAATATCATGAGGAATAAAGGCAGACGTACCTGCATATGTTGATCTGTGGTGACTACGCTTCCTTTGAAGCTCTGGAATCGCCTCTTCTTCAGTTTCTTCCAAGCTATCTGCAGAGGCATTATCATCAGAGCATACAGAACTTTTCATCTCTTGTACACTGGATGATTCATGACATTCTCGTCTTGAAGCTTCCGCTAAGATGCGTTTTTCTTTTCTACGATCTTTATCAGCTTTCTTCTTGTCAACACTACCAAATGAGGCTACTCTGTCAGATTTCATTGACTCTAAAAATGCTCTATCTTCCTCATTCTTAATGTTTGTCATTGCATCTTTTGTCCATACACCAAAGGTCTTATCAAGACGTTCATTCATGGATTGCAACTTAGCCAAAGTGTTTGGAGATTCTCTGCGAGAAACAGGTATTTGACGCAATTTGTTATTGTCATTAAGAAGGTCAAGTATTAGTTTGCAGCATTGATGGTCTGAAAGCATAGGAATATTTGCTTTAGTGTAGAATGTTTTCAGCTGGATAAGGACTATGCTGGCAGATTTCCATTTGAGTGGCTGTGTTTGTTTGCCTTCACATATTTCTTTCTGGATGTGCCACATCACGCATCGAAGAACCTGCCGGCAAGTTGGGAGGCGGACTCCTGTCAATGTACCATCTCCTTCTGTAAGAGCATTGCCAAGACCAAAAATGGCACTTGCTAATCTGGTCATCTTAGCTTCCATTGTTTCTGAAAGACAATAAAGGATATTATTAGACTATAAGTGAAGTTTCGTTTATGGTACATGTTTTATGTAAATCACCCCTTTAGGGTGCATCAAACACCCTTAGGTTCTTGGATTTTAATGTCTATTCTCTCAAATGTTATGTAAATCACCCCTTAGCAACTCTATATTAAAAGAAACAATGTAAGTAGTCAACTGGTTGGTAAATAAAAAAAATAGATATTTTTACATAGCGTGGCCCCCGAAAATTGCCGCGAAAATATAAAAGTGACTGGTGGCCACCCAGGACCACCTCCGATTTAATTAATTTTTGGCATACACACTTCTAGCAACAAGTGTAACATTTGAGAGAATAGACATTAAAATCCAAGAACCTAAGGGCGTTTGATGCACCCTACCCCCTATATAATACCATAAGACTTATACAATTTGATTTGCGAATTTACGCGAACATATCGGTAACAATTTTAGAGTACAGTGGAATCTCGACTTACGAATTTAATTCGTTCCGAGACCCTGTTCGCACCTCGAATTGGTCGTAAATCGAATCCATTTTTTCCATTGAAATTAATGTAAATTTAATTAATCCGTTCCAGCGCCCCAGATAATTGTACTTTTAATGCTTTGTAAGAGTTTATAAAGAGAAAATATAAGAGAAAAAAATTATACTAAATTTAATAAGCTGTATAATTTTACTGTACCTTTGTGGAGGATAATCGCTGGCATGAGTGGATGGTGGTGAGGAAAGGAAGGGGGAGAGAAGTTACTGTTTGGAAGGAGAGTCCCCTTCCATAAGAACACTGGGCACCTCTCCTTCAGGGGTTTTGTCTCTTTTCTGTCTCTTTAATTCAATGGTTATTTTAAGTTTTCTTTTTTCACTGCCACTATCACTCTTCACTTTCTTGGGAGCCATAATGAAGGGCTTATTAAAGCAATAAACGAAAAATCACGGAGCAAATATGCGAGAGATAAAGCAATAAACGAAAAATCACGGAGCAAATATGCGAGAGATAAAGCAATAAACGAAAAATCACGGAGCAAATATGCGAGAGATAAAGCAATAAACTAAAAATCACGGAGCAAATATGCGAGAGATAAAGCAATAAACAAAAAATCATGGAGCAAATATGCGAGAGATCCACTCGCAATCGAAGCGCCGGGCGTATGTTCGTATGTCGATTTGGTTGTAAATAGAGGCGTTCGTAAGTCGAGGTTCCACTGTATTTTAGTTATGTTTTAAATGTTTTAAAATATGTTTTTATTGTGAATACCATTCATTTTAGTTACCTTTATGACATTTCTGTAAATAAAAAATCAGTTAGATTCTGTACATACATAAAAAAAAAAAAAAAAATGGGTAGTGTACTGTACTAACTGATGACTTTAAGAGTGTAGGCTAAGATGATCTACCTCAATGACGACATTGATGATGATGAGTTTTTGCCGTACAGTACGATGAGTTCATGAATACTGATGAGAAGAGGGTACTGTATGGCATGATGAAGCTACTGGAGATCAGGAAGGGGTGGATCATCGACATCATCATCTGAGTCATACGGTGATAATGGAGGAGGAGAAGGTGGTGGTGTAGGCTCTGTGGGCATTGCTGCTTCGCTGTGACTGGTGGAAGGGGTGGGAGAGGTGGCGGCAGTGGTGGTGGGAGCCGGAGTCGAAGGTCAGACAGGCGTGAAATACATTGTGATCTCTGTTTGCTTCTTTTTTCTTCTCATTTCATCAAAGATGCTTCTATAAGGTGTCAGTGCTGCCTCCACTCCATTTTTTAATTTCATTGACCGAAGCATTGAAGGGGCAATGTCATAGAAGAAATCTAGGGTTTGTTTGAACATGCGAAACCCTTCGGCTAAATTGTCCAGTGTCAGCCTCAGTTGGGGAATCACCATTATGTCACCAAACACACTATAATGAACACGATAATGGAGGACCTCGCGGATAGTCAAAGTCGCAAATGTTAAGTTCGTGAATGTCAAGGGACAACTGTATATATACACTACTGTGCAAAAGTGTTGGCCAGTTGCAATTTCATTAATTTTAAGGTCATAAAGGTTAATAAAAGTGTACAAATGAACATTATAATGAAGTATATTTAAGCTAATAGCACATAGCACCAGATAGAAACAAAAACCATCACCAAAAATAAATGTGTTCCTAATATTTGGTATGTCCCCCTTTTGACTCGATAACAGCCTTGATCCTTTTCGGGATACTTTGCTGCAGAGACTCGAGAAAATCATTCGGAATGTTATTCCAAGCATCTTGCAAGACAGCCCATAGTTCATCCTGTGATTTTGGTTGCTTCTCTATCTTCTTTTGTTCCAGATAATCCCAAACAGCTTCAATGATGTTCAAATCTGGACTTTGTGGTGGCCATTCCATTAGTTAGAGCTCTCCAGCAGCCTCTTTTCTTTCCAAATATTTTTTGACATTATTAGCAGTATGTTTGGGGTCATTGTCATGTTGGAACATAAAGTTCCGGCCGATCAGACGTAATCCTGAGGGAACTGCATGGTGTATTAATATCTGTCTATACTTTTCAGCTGTCATGATTCCGTCTATCTTCACCAAATCACCGACTCCATTTGCTGATATGCACCCCCAGACTTTTATAGACCCTCCTCCATGCTTAATTGTTGGTTGTAGACAGATGTCTTTGAGATCTTCATTGGTCCTTCTCCTCACATACTGTCTTCTCTTTGTCCCAAATATTTCAAATTTTGACTCATCACTCCAAAGTACTTTTTTCCACTGTTCCATGCTCCATTGACGATGTTCCCGTGCATATTTTTAATCTTTTGGCTTTATTCCCTTTCCTAAGTAATGGTTTTCTTCTAGCTACTTGCCCATGAAGACCATTTTTAATCAGTACTCTTCTAATGGTGGAAGGATGCACTTGTGTTCCTGAAGTTTGAGCAAGTTCTGATGACAGCTCGGCACTTGATGCTCGTCTATTTCTCAGGGATGTAAGTTTCAAGTGTCTGACATCAGATTCCGAAAGTTTTCGAGGTCTTCCACTGCGTTTTCTGTCCGATACGGTCCCTGTTTCTTCTTTTTTCATGATGATTTCTCGTATTGCATGTCTTGAAACGCCGGTTTTTCTTGAAATTTCCGACTGGGAATTTCCCTGTTCATGTAAGAATACGATTTTGTGCCTGATTTGATGTATACAACCTCAAAACATCAAGTATATTCTAAGATTTAGATGTACGTGATTAATCAGAAAAATATATACCTGGCCAAGACTTTTGCACAGTAGTGTATATATATATATATATATATATACAGGGTGTCCCGTAAGTCTGGACCCATAGGGAAAAATAATAAAATTTCAAAATAGTCCAAAAATTTATTACATAATCTGTTCAAGTGTCCGCCGTTGTGTCGCACACATAGTTGAAGACGCAATCTCCACTGCGACAGCACTTTCTGAATCACAGTCGCAGAAATTTCTTGACACGCCTCCACAATGCGTGCTTTAAGGTGGAAAATGTTCTGAAGTTTGACCTCGTACACTTTGGCTTTCAAGTGGCCCCACAAATAAAAATCATAAGAAAAATAATAAAAAAAATAATATATAATAAAATAATCATAACATAATAAAAAAATATATTATAAATCCCTATGGGTCCAGACTTACGGGACACCCTGTATATATATATATATATATTATATATATATATATATATATATATATTATATATATATATATATATATATATATATAATATATATAATATATATATAATATATATATATATGTGCCTCAGTGGTGTAGTGGTTAGCGTTGCTGCCTACGAATCCATCAGTCCCGGGATTAAGACCCAGTGATGGCAGTTGGCGTGCAGCAAAACCCAGCTGTTCACCCTTCCACGCAATAAAGAAAATGGTTGGTAGATAAATGAGTACCCTGGGTGGCCTGTGGTTAAGAAGCTGGGCTGCTGGTGGGGTGTGGTTCGGATTCCATGTTAAACTGTAGGTCTAAGGTGGAGTGAAAAGCTTGACCTTCATCAGAATGAACAATTTGGGTGGAAGCTAACCAAAGTTATATATGTAAGTGCTACATAAATGCGATAAAGACAATTTGTGGTGGTGAAACAACTATATATCTCTAAGGTGTGAAGCAAAAAGTGTAATAAAAAAGTCCAAGTGCGAATTTGAAATCTCCATAGCTCGTGATGGTAAAGAAAACCCCAAGTGATTCTTTCAATACATCAACAATAGAAATCCAGTAAAAAGTGTCTTGGGGCTGTTGAAAAATGTTAATGGAAAGCTAGTTTCCGAAAACAAGGAAATGGCTACCTTGCTAAATGAATTTTTTACATCAGTTTTTACTATAGAAGATGTAATGAATATCCCTACAGTCATAGACATAATACCTTTTGATAATGGTAATATTTTGGATAGTATTGTGGTTAGTGAAGGGGAGATAATGCGCTATATTGATAAAATGAAAATGTGTAAATCACTGGGGCCAGATTCCATCTATCCCATACAACTAAAAGAATTAAAAGAAAGCATTGTTGTGCCACTAACAAAGATTTTTAATGCGTCTATTTCTGAGGGGTGCGTACTAGATAATTTCAAGTTAGCAAATGTAACACCTATCCTTAAGAAAAGCAATAAAGGTGTGGCAGGAAATTATAGGCCAATCAGTTTAACGTCTGTTGTAGGTAAGCTACTGGAATCAATAATAGGGGGATCGTATAGTCGAACACTTAGAATTGCATAACTTGGTTAGAAATATGCAGCGCAGTTTTAGGTGAAACAAATCTTGCTTAACTAATATTTTAGAATTTTTTCAAAGCATGGTTGAAGTTTACAATAGTCATCGGGTGGTAGATGTCGTGTATTTAGATTTTCAAAAAGCATTTGACACTGTACCACACAAAAAACTCGAAAAAAACTAAGGCTCATGGAATCGGGGGTGTAGTAATAAATTGGATAGAAGAGTGGTTGCGAGGTAAGGAAACAAAGTGTGGTCATTGATGGAGCGGAGTTGTCTTGGGCTAATATAGCGAGCGGCATTCCTCAAGGTTCTGTATTGGGCCCCTTGCTTTTTCTTATACAGTATATATTAACAATTTAGATGTCGGCCTAGTCAGTACAGTTTCAAAGTTTTTGGATGACATGAAGTTGGGTCGTAGGGCGATTAATGATGAAGATAGAGATAAAATCCAGGAAGATCTGAATAAAATCGTTGATTGGTCAGTCACATGGCAAATGAGATTTAATATCGATAAGTGCAAAATTTTACATATAGGTTTGCATAATGGTAATTTTGCATGTAGTATGTCAGGGAAGGAGTTAGCAAGCGTAGAGTAGGAAAAAGATTCAGGAGTTATAGTCACTGGTGATTTAAAAGTAGCGAAACAAAGTACAGCAGCGGTCAATAAAGCGAACAAAGTGGTAGGTTTTATAGCCCAGAATTTTGAGTACAAATTGTGCGATATTATTGTTCCTCTTTATAAATCATTAGTTAGACCCCATTTGGAGTATGCGATTCAATTTTGGAATCCGCATGTGCAAAAAGATATAGACAAAATCGAAGGAGTTCAAAGACGAGCAACTAAAATGATTCTGTTGCTTAGGTCGAAGTTGTACGAGGATAGGCGTAAGGAGTTAAAATTAACTACACTCAAGACTAGGAGGCTAAGGGGTGATCTAATTCAGGTTTTCAAAATTATGAATGGGTTCAATAACGTAGATAGAGAGCTTTTTTGAAATATCTCAATATAATAGGACTAGAAATAATGGGTGTAAGTTGAAAAGTAGAAGGTTTGAGACAGCAGTTGCAAAAAACTTTTTTACACATAGAATAGTAAATAGCTGGAATAGTTTGCCAGTAGAAGTAATTAGTAGCAAGTCCATAAACATGTTTAAAAATTGATTAGATGCATATATTGATAGATTGGGTATAGTTTAAGGTAGTAAAATTAAGGCTTTTTGGTTCGGAACCCACATAAAATTGTAGGTCCCCTCTGCCACCACGGAGGACATGCATAGTACATAATTATGAACACAGTTAGGTAGACCAGCCATGAGTGGATCCTAGGGTCTTTGTTGGTCTGACACATTATAACATTATAATTATATATATAATATCTGATGATGCTTGTTTAGAAGTGTCCACACAAGAGGAGAAAAAATGAGCAATGAAAAATGAGGCTCCTCCTGGGAATTGAATCTGGGATTATCCGATTGCTGGTCAGATATGATAACCATTACACCATGGGCCACAAAGAATCAGAACTCATAATTCTCCTACGTATGAGCAGAATCGAATGCCCTTTAAGGGGACACCTTCTCATGCCATACATATATACATTTTAACTGCAAATGACACACAGTATAATTAATGTAAAGAATGATGCTTGTTTAGAAGAGTGTCTGCTCAAGAGGAGAGAAAACGAACAATGAAAAATGAGACAACTCCTGGGAATCAAACCTGGGATCATCTGATTGTCAGTCAGATATGATAACCATTACACCAAGGGCTACAAAGAATCAGAACTCATAATTCTCCTATGTATGAGCGGAATTGAATGCCCTTTAAGGGGGCACTTTCTTATGCCATACATATATACATTCTTTGTGGCCCTTGGTGTAATGGTTATCATATCTGACTGGCAATCAGATGATCCTGGGTTTGATTCCTGGGAGATGCCTCATTTTTCATTGCTCATTTTTTTCTCCTCTTGTGCGGACACTCTTCTAAACAATTGTCGTTCTTTACATTAATTATACTGTGTGTCATTTGCAGTTAAAATGTGTGTATTAGTGATGTAGTGGTTGTCTGGAACTGCACATATTCTCAGCATTTATCAGTGCAGTTATTGCAGTTGTATGAGGATATCTTCTTACTAGGGCAACCAAATGCTATAAATGCTAGTGTAATGGCTATAAATGCTATAAACATCGCCAAATGCTGTTCCTGTCATGCCTCATGCCTTCACTCAAGGGTGCAAAAAAGTCCTTGGATGTCCTCCCTCAAGTGTTCCTAGTAAACATTTATTTAGTAGAGCAGGGATCATCTACAATGAAAAAAGGAATAAGCTGAATGGGGACAAAGCTGAAAAACTTTTATTTTTGAAATACAGTCTCCCATCAATTCAATTTAAATATAAGGATTAAATAGTGTGTATATATAATTATATACACCACTTTTGAATGGGTGGTGGTTGGGGAAAGTGGTTAGTGGGATACAAAACGTTGAGTCCTCATCCCTCATCCCGCATCCTGGAAACACACTTTTTACAGTTTAGATTATAGTCATTATATTGTAGACTGTGAAAAGTGTGGCTAAAATGCGATATTTTATTGTTTTTTTTCTTAGGTAATATTATAATGTTATAGGGTACATATCCTCAGCCACATGGAGCTCTATTTGTAAGCTCCACAACCACAACTGCAGAGCTATGAAAAATGACAACCGCTACATCACAAAAAAAATATATATATATATGGGATGAATTTCACAATTAAACACATGAAATGAATGAATGATGCAAACCCACAAGGAAAAAGAAAAATGATTCCAAGCTCTTTTGTGTATTCAGAAGTACACCTCATCAGGGAATGAAGGGAGAAGGTGAGAAGATAAAAATATATACATATGTACAGCGGGACAGAAAAATAAAAAGATTAGCACATGATTAACAAGAGTTAATTTAGAGGCAAAAGGTATTTTAACAGGATATTGTCAATTTTATACATTCCTGCACTGTTATTCTGGTTTTTTAATGAGTGCTTTAGAACTATCCCACTTGATAATATGATTACATCTATACATATGGTTAAACAATGCGTTAAAATTATTTGCTGTTTTACCCTAATGTCTAATGTTTTACCTGTTTGGCCTCTATATAATGAGTTACATCGTGTACATCCAATCAAATACACACAACCAACCACATTATCTGGGCCTATTCTTTATTAGGCATGATTTAACAGTATTTGTTAAAAACACATATAATTCATTTTAAAATTTATTTTAAATTAAATTACAAAAGTAATACATTAGAACTGAAACAAATGTTCAAATTGATGTCTTGTTTTGAGACCTTTTTTTTTGTTGCAGGTAGGATAACGTGCAATGGCTAATATGGAAAGTTTAGAGTGTGTATTTTTTTATCATACTGTAATTATCTTTTTGAATTTCACTAGCATTAGGTTTTAATTAAAAAACTCAGAATCAAGTAAGTTGTCCTTTATGCTACCTCAGCTTTTACATACTCACATACTTGTTTTAGGTTAGGTTAGTGTAGGTTAATGAGTTAATCTAACCTAACCTCAAAAAAGTAGGTCATACAAGAAAATCTGACTTAATTAGTAAAAAGAAGTGACTTACTACTGGTGCTACTTGGGGATATATATATCTCGGCGGAAAAACAGAAAAAGTGAGAGGAAAGACAGAGGAAAAAGTAAGGGTGGAAGGGACAGTCGAAGTGGAAAAAGACCAAGGATGACAAGGACTGCAGGGTCGAGCCTCATCATCCTTGGGTGCTAGGGCCGGGAGGGCGCACGTGAAACCTCCAGGAACAAGCATGTACAAATGAGCACAAAGAGCACTCAAGAGCACGAGCTTAGAACCCCCTTGCGGGGATATATATATATATATATATATATATATATATATATATATATATATATATATATATATATAACTATACATTAACTATACTGTGTGTTGTTTGCAGTTAAAATGTATATATATGTATGGCATACGAAGGTGCCCCCTCAGGGCATTTGATTCTGCTTGTATGTAGGAGAATTACAACTTCTGATTGATGAAGGACCTTGGTGTAGTGGATAGCATATCCGACTGGCAATTGGATGATCCCGGGTTCGATTCCTGGGAGGTACCTCATTTTTCATTTGTTTGTTCTCCCTCCTCATCTTGTGCAGAATGCTCTTCAACACAAGTGTTGTTCTTTACATTAATTATACTGTGTGTTGTTTGCAGTTAAAATGTATATATGTATGGCATCCGAAGGTGCCCCCACAGGGCATTTGATTCCGCTTGTATGTAGGAGAATTACAACTTCTGAGTGATTGAGGACCTTGGTGTAGTGGATAGCATATCTGACTGGCAATTGGATGATCCCAGGTTCGATTCCTGGGAGGTACCTCATTTTTCATTTGTTCGTTCTCCCTCCTCCTCATGTGTGGAACTCTCTTCTACACAAGCATTGTTCTTTACATTAATTATACTGTGTGTTTGTTTGCAGCTAATATATATATATATATATATATATATATTAATATATATATATATATATATATATATATATGACTAAAACCATGAAGGGAAAAGAAACACAAAGTGGTGCTCAAGCGCTTTCGTCTAATGACATCCTCAAGAACACTGGAGTGAAAGGAGTTCAAGACAATATATAGGTTACAAAAATAAACATATATATATATATATATATATATATATATATATATATATATATATATATATATATATATAGTAAGTATAGAAATAAAAATTGTGAGAGGAGCAAACACATTTGTACGGAAAACTGACAATTTTAGCACTTTGCCTGAAATTCAACAAATTCAAATGGCTTGTTTCCAGCGAACTTTTTATAGTTATTGTCTGAATGGTACACAGGTCACAAAAGAATAAAGAAATAAAAATAAATATAAATTGGAAAAAATTACAAAATAATGCCTTAGTGATATATACGTCACACTAAGGCATTATTTTGTAATTTTTTCCAATTTATATTTATTTTTATTTCTTTATTCTTTTGTGACCTGTGTACCATTTAGACAATAACTATAAAAAATTTGCTGGAAACAAGCCATTTGAATTTATGTTGAATTTCAGGCAAAGTGCTAAAATTGTCAGTTTTCCGTACAAATGTGTTTGCTCCTCCCACAATTTTTATTTCTATACTTACTATATATATATATATATATATATATATATATATATATATTATGATACACCGACAGTACGTGGAACAAGGAACTCTTCTGGGATAATTAAATCCACTATAGTCCGAATAAGTAATGGTAAATGACAAATACCATAGTTTTTCTTTTTCATGATGCTAGCCCGACGTGGGCAACAGGTCGGGCTAGCATCATGAAAAAGAAAAACTATGGTATTTGTCATTTACCATTACTTATTTGGACTATAGTGGATTTAATTATCCCAGAAGAGTTCCTTGTTCCATGCACTGTCTATGTGTATCAGAATGGTCCCCTGAGTTTTTTATGAGTTCATTCCCATATATACCGGGTGTCCGAGAATTATCTGTACAATTTTTGGCTGTTATTAAAAGTCAACCATGAAGTGTAGAAATTCCAGTGTTGTCCCATTTTACAGAGAAACTCCTTAAGTTTTTTCTGATAAGTTTTGACAAGTTTTTTCTTTTTTGTACGCGGGTGACAGACATTGATGATTTAAAAACAAGAATCATAGCTGCTATTGAGCGAATTGATGTGGATATGCTGCAGCATACATGGCAACATTTGGATTATTGATTGGATGTTTTGCGAATCATTGATGGTGCACATATCGAATGTTTGTAACAACGTTACTTTAATAAAAGAAACTTTTGAAAATACAGATTCTAAATAATCTTGTTTAAGAATTTTACGTGTGTTATCAAGAATTTTATTAAAAGATGAAATTGTACAGATAATTTTTGGACACAGTGGAATTTCTAAAAAACTTGTCAAAACTTTGTATCAGAAAAAATTTAATGAGATTCTCTGTAAAATGGGACAACGCTGGAATTTCTACACTTCATGGTTGACTTTTAATAACAGCCAAAACTTGTACAGATAATTCTCGGACACCCTGTGTATATATATATATATATATATATATATATATGTTTACTTTTGTAACCTATATATTGTCTTGAACTCTCCTTTCACTCCAGTGTTCCTGAGGATATCATTAGACGAAAGTGCTTGAGCACCACTTTGTGTTTCTTTTCCCTTCGTGGTTTTATTCATCATAAATATTTTTCACGTGTCACTTTCGTGAAATAATTTTCATATATAGATATATGGGAATGAACTCAGAATGGTCCCCTGAGTTTTTTATGATACACACAGATTGTGCATGGAACAAAGAACTCTTCTGGGATAATTAAATCCCATTACTTATTTGGACTATAGTGGATTTAATTATCCCAGAAGAGTTCTTTGTTCCATGCACAGTATGTGTGTATCATATATATATATATATATATATATATATATATATATATATATATATATATTATATATATATATAGGGTGGTCCTCAAAATCGAAAGTTGGAATTATTCAGCTCCCAGGGCCTCAATCTGTGAGGTTACCCATAAAAACTGTGGTTAAATTTCATTGAGAAATAATAATATTTACCCTGTGCTCATGAAGGTTGAAGTTTATAGGGTATACCAGCCTCTGGGTCCCCCCCATTTAAGGGTATTAGTCGCTCAGGGGCGGGGGTCTCATGGGTGCTGATGCCACTCATTGTCGCCCGGTTCGCAGCGTGGCCTTCCGAGCATCCTGGAATTTCTTCCGGTGCTCTGCAACACCCAGGAGCATGTACTGCAGCTGGTCCTCCTTCTTCGTGTGGCGCCTGTTGTATTCTTGTGCCAATGCCACGGCCTGCTCGGCATGGTCGTTGGTCACGGACAGGTTCCGGACCACCTCGGCAGCCGCTTGGAATTGCTCGCTGTCCAGCCATTTCGACACATCCTGTTCCAGGATTCCACGTCGCAATTGGAGTTGGTCGAAGAACTGGCGAGTCCTCCCCGTCACGAATGTCTCTAATGACAGGGAAGAGCACGCCAGGACCGACGCTCTCTTGGGCGGGTCGTCCTCCTCCGTTGGCTCCTCCAACATCGCAGCAGTCATCGCCTTCGTTTCCGGAGGAACATCATCGTCGAAGAGAGCCAGGGCCACCAACTCCTCGGACAAGTACCACAGGTGGTTGGCGAATTTCGACTTGGCTGCTTTCGCCACCTCTTTGTCTTCGTATTTTTCCAGAGCCTGGAGGAGCCAGAGATCTCTCAGGGGGGCCTTCGCCGCGTTCGGGGCCTCCATCCACGCCTTTGTGTAGAACTTCACAGCGAACACGCTCAGGCGCCGAACTCCGGCCTCTTCCTTGGCTGTGAGCCGTAACTGCCGCCGGAACATCCATACCTTCAGGGCGTACAACACCTTCGACATCCAGCTGGCCTGGTGCATCGCACCGGGCGCTCGGAACCGAATCCCACGGGGGGGCACTCCGCCGAGGAAGATGATGGTGAGTTCCAAGAGCTCCAAATAATCATCCCGCGGGTGACCTTTCTGCAAGGCCTTCTTGCAGAACTCGATGATGGAGTCTGCATCCTCCTCGACGATTTGACGACTGTTGGCATCACTCATGACGTGGTCGTAATCTTCTTGGTTCACAAAACTCCCATTGCGCCTTGAATCGCTTGAAGAGCTGAACCTTGGTGCCAATGACGGTCCAAGGACTTCCGTGAAAACCGCACTGACAAGAAGCTCCAGGACATGGTGACGACATGCCAGATAGAGGAGGCTTCTCCCAAGTTCCTGCTCGTCAGCACGCATGCACCTGCGTTCTTTCCCGTGTTTGAAGCCATAGTGTCGAACGAGAGGGCACCAACTTTGTCATCCAATCCCCAGTCTCGCAGAGCTTCCACCACAGCTTTGGCACAGTTTGCATCAGTACCGGAACCGAGCTTGGCGACCTGGAGGAGCTGCACCTCGCCACCACAAGAGACCAGGATCGGGAGTCGATCAACCTGTTCCTTGGACGTCAGATCCACCATCAGCTTCCCATCCCAGTGAACAACGAGCGCAGCTTCTCGATGGAAGGGCTCCTTGAGCTGAGCGGAAACTTGTTGGCATTGCGCCATCCTCTGGCGCCGTATGGACGACTGGTTGATGTTCAACTCATCAATGTTGTGGCCAAGGGACCGAGCCGTCTCACCGAGCACGTAAACGGCGTCGCGGTTGGTCAGCTTCGTGCGGTCCAAGCTAGCCGCCAGTGCCGGTGAAATGATATTCACCAGCCGACTGCGCTTGGGTGGGCTGCAACCTCCGACAGCGCCACGGATGGAAGAGTCGCTGGGGGGTGAAGAGCTCGAGCTGGAAGAGGCCAATTCTGCTGTTTGAGAAGTAGTGGCCATTTCTTCAGTCGCACGGCACCGACGGCGTTGTTCAGCCTCCCTCCGCTGCGCAACATTGCGCTCTGTGCGAGCCAGGACCACATCAGCTCCTCCCATGGTCCCCCTGTGGCCGGGTTCTCGTTGGGCGATCAGGAAGGCCTTGTCCTCCTCGATGTTCATCATGTTCAGTGCGTCAGCGTGGGCGACATCGAAGAGGTTGCAGAACATCTGCTGGAAGGAGGCTTCCCGTGCAATCTGGGCATCTGAGCGTCGATTCTTGTTCTTCTTGAGAAGCTTGTATTCGCCATACAACTTCTCTAGCTTCTCAGTGATGTGGTCTCGTCTCGTCGTTGGAATCCGCGCTTTCGTCCACAAGATAAGCACTTCATCAGCAACGGCCGTGACAGCCTCCCTCGTCGTCGTTGCCGCCTTCGTGCTCAGCTTGTGCAGAGTCAGGCCGATGACGGCAGCTTGCTCCCGGTGAGTGCAGAGACTGGCGTCACAAGGAAGTCTTTTGAACGTGTACTGGCCATTTCACCAAAATAACACCTGGGGAAGATACATTGGAAACGTTTAATACCAATTCTAAAGGCAAGCCAAAAAAAAACACTAATCTGTCAATGGTGAGAGCAACACCACACACAATCCGACCCTCTCAGCAAGGCGTGTCAACGGCCCACATAGGGGCATAACTTCAACCTTCTTGAGCACAGGGTAAATATTATTATTTCTCAATGACATTTTAACCACAGTGTTTTTATGCATAACCTCACAGATTGAGACCCTGGGAGCAAGAGAAATATACGTTTGAAGATCCCCCCCCCTATGCTTGAGGAACACTCTAATATATATATATACAGTGCCCGCGAAAAGTATCCGATCACCCTTGAAATTTGTATTTTTTACATAAAAAACAATGTTTAAATGTATACTAACCTTATATTAGTATTTTGTCATCTGTCCTTTGGTTTGGATGACTTGTTCTAGACGTTTTGGCATGGATTTAATCAAGTTTTGACAAACTTCCACTGATATTTCCTTGCACCATACCTTTTTGATGGCCTCTTGTAATTTTTCGACTGAGCCAGTGTCGTGGCATTCAACCTTATTTTTATTATTAGCCACAGATTTTCTATCGGATTGAGATCTGGACTATTACCAGGCCAATCCAAAATATCAAATTTATTGTCAGTAATCCATTTTGTCACTATTTTGGCCCTGTGACATGGTGCACCATCATGCATGTATGTTTTGTCCTTTGGATTGCCATTGCCATTAGAAGTTTATCCTGTAGCATTGCTAAATACCGTGCACCATTCATAGTTGTGTTCTTCGGAAGAAAATATAAGTTTCCACGCCCATAGTAACCGAAACAACCCCAAACCATCACACTTGGAGGGTGTTTCATTGTCTTTAGGGTGTATTTAGGGTCCATCCTATTTGAGCCAATAGGCCGCGTGAACCTTTTTTGGACAACTTCTGAATGTCAAAATGTCGACTCATCGCTAAATAAAACCTTCTTCCAGTCATCAACAGTCCAATGAATGTATTTTTTACAAAATGCGACACGTTTTTTACGCATTTTTTCATTAATGAACGGTTTCTTAGCAGCATGGCGAGATGGTAATCCGAGTTCTTTTTGGAGCTGCTCCTGGATAGTTCGTTCAGAAACACCAGATAACAAATTATTCATATTAAATTTTATTTCTTTCGCAGTTATTGTTGGGTTTTTCAATACTAAACGTTTCATAAGTTTGTCTTTCGTGAATTTGTTTTCTCGTCTGCCAGATCGTTTTTTAGGGACTGGCGTGGTTAGGCCCCATTGTTCTTAGCCCGTGAAACCATAATTAACGGTACTTTGGGATATGTTTAATTCCTTAGCTATCTGTCTCTGTGATTTCCCACATGCATGCAAAGCAACAATAGCACCTCGACAATCACTCTTAAGTGTTTTTTAGCACACATTATATATAAATTTTATTTACACCACTTTCTGTAAAAAAAAAAAAAATCAAGAAATTTATACAAACAGTGAAATCTGACAAATTTGAGACACAGCCACCCGCAACGAAGGCTACCAGAACACTAATTTGAGAATGCGTTGGATAGCTCTCATATCAGCGAGCAACCTCAAAGTTACCAGATGTCGCTAGAACAAATAGAAGTGAATTACTTGTCTCTGAATATTAAGGGAAATATTGTATTTTCTTGAGTGATCGGATACTTTTCGCGGGCACTGTATATATATATAATATATTATATATTTATATTATTATATTTATTATTTATTTATTTATTTTATTTATATTATGCGCCTTGGTGATTTTTGTAACCTATATATTGTCTTGACTCTCCTTTCACTCCAGTGTTCCTGAGGATGTCATAGACAAAAGTGCTTGAGCACCATTTTGTGTTTCTTTTCCCTTCGTGGTTTTATTCATCATAATATTTTTCACGTGTCCTTTCGTGAAATAATTTTCATATATATATATATATATAATATATATATATATAATATATATATATATATATATATATTATGCCCTTGTGGTGTAGTGTTAGCATTGCTGACTGGATCCATTGACCCTGGGTTTGAGACCTGATGGCAGCTGGCGCGCAGCAAAACCCAGCTGTTCATCCTTCGACACAATAAAGAAAGTGGTTGGTAGATAAATGGGTACCCTAGGTGGCCTAGTGGTTAAGACGCTGGGCTGCTGGTGGGGCATGGTTCAGATTCCACGTTAAACTGTAGGTCTAAGGTGGAGTGAAAAGCTTGACCTTCGTCAGTGAACAATTCGGGCAGAAGCTAACCAAAGGTTATATATATATATATATAATATACACTATATATATATATATATATATGCAAGATAGGAAAAAAGTAGTGTAGAAATGCATTAAGAATTGTAAAGTTAAACATACAAACAATAGTGATTTGTTAAAAATGAACAAATCATGCAAATCTGATTCTCTTTCTGTGGTGCATAAGTAACAAAAGTAGGCTATATTATTGAATGACACTGCGAAATGCATCCACACCAAAGAGCAAGCTGTGCTACTGCCATTCCACTCGACTTCAGTCAGTAATAACCCTCACTATTCCCTAACACTCCCTTTCATCTCCTGCCTCTCCTGACTTCTATCCCTCCTCCTGAAAGTGTGCGAGAAAGGTTCAGCTTCACTGCAGATATGAGCAGCAAACAGAAAGTACTAGAAGCAACAACAAAGGTTAATACTGTATATTAATACATGCAAAATTATCATGACCTTTTATTTTTATTAAATATTATTTAGTATAAAAGATTTAATAATTTATTTATTAATTTTTTAAAATTATTTTACAGCTTTTGTGGGTGTGCGCCACACACCTAGCACACCCTGAATATATGCATGATGTGTATATATTATATATATATGAAATGCCTAAAAATAGTGTTTGCATCCAATTATAATAAAATTAAGATTGTTAAAACTTTATAGCAGGGTAAAAATGACTTGAATTAAAAATCCTAAACTTCTTGAAGTGGAAAAACAATTCCAAAACTTTTAAAAGTTTCTTCATCAACACCAGATATTGAACAAGAGATCCTTTTTATCCTGAGGTGTATGGAATTGAGGAAACTTCTTAAAGTTTGTAAAGTGCTTTTCCATTTTGAAAGGAAGATTGATAATTGTAGCACTAAAGCCAATTCCTCTGAGAAGGGAAATTACCACTCAAGAGACATTTAAGTAACTTGAAGAAGGTTGGGAAATCATTCCAACTTGAATCATCGCAAACCTTCACAGTTGTGACCATTTGTATGCATTAAGCCTATTTCAGAAACTAAATTTTTTTCTTTCAGTTGTGGGTAGGTTATGTTGTAAGTGTTGCTTTTTGTTTTTAATAGAATAGGGATTTATTGCAATTGCTATCATGAATCTACATTATCCATTGATACTGTCAGGGTTCTCAAAAATACACTAGTAACATTTTGGCTATTCCCCTGACTCATACTGACCAGTTATAATCCTGCCTCTGGCTGTTAAACTATAAGGTAAATATATGAGTGTCAATATGAAAGTAATGCCTCTTTTTTTTCAGTTTACATTTAGCTACTTTATTTTTTATATACTGTATGTATATATATAGTGGGTGGGCAAAAAAAAAAGATACCTCAAACTTTGGCTGTAAAATCCAAAGTTATAGTCAGATTTCAGTATTTTTCTCACATCCCACAACTAAGTAAATTTCCTTTGCAGTGAACAGATTTCAAAGAAAACTAATGAAAATTAGGCATTTATTGAACATTTCTTTATGCAACTGGAAATTCTCCATTTACACTACTACTGCATTGTCAGGTTGGCAAAAAAAAAGGGGAGACCTTTTAAATCCTTCATATCTTGGCAAATATGGTACATAGAACCATGAAATTTTAGTATGTTAGTACTAGGTAATTTTATGGTTTGTATGCCATCTTTTAGCATTTTAGCTGAGAAATTGGATTTATGGCGAATATTCCAGAAAAATCTTGCTAATCAAGTTGATAATTAAAGTGATTTTAATTAATGTAAGCCAACTGCAGGAGGTTTGGACAAGCTTCTCAAGAAAATCGATAAAACAGGAGGTATCAAAAGAATACCAGGTAGCAGTATTAAATTTGGCCACCAAACAGTCCTGATTTAAATCCTGTCGATTACGGCCTTTGGGAAAATTTGTCACAGAGAATTTATTGGGTCAAAGTAAGAAATGTTGCTCATTTATGACAGCTCCTGGAAAAATAGGATGAACTACCACAAAAACAAATCAATAAAGCCATAGATGAGTTTCATCCTAGACTGAAAAAGGTTGTAGAAGTTTGTGGTAAATATATGGAGCAGTTGTTTTAACATCAAGGTAGCACCATATGTGAGCACTTTGTAACTTTTTATCTGCACGTACAATGCAGTAGTAGTGTAAATGGAGAATTTCCAGTGGCATAAAGAAATGTTCAATATATCCATAATTTTCATTAGTTTTCTTTGAAATCCACTCACCGTATAGGAAATTTACTTAGTTGTGGGGTGTGAAAAAAATATTGAAATCTGACCATAACTTTGGATTTCATAGCCAAAGTTCAAGATTTCCCTTTTTTTTTTGCCCACCTGATATATATATTTACTGTAGTTACTATATTTACTTTATATTTGCCGTGTATGTATGCATATTCCCTGTAATTTTCATTGTAATTATATTTAGTGAGAAATAAAATAAGAGGCATTACTTTTGTACCACCCCTTGTAGTTATGGTACAGGAATACCTCGGATAAGACAGTTTCAAACAGGACGGATTTCGCAATAGGACGGATTGAATATTATAATATAAAATTAATTATTTAATATAATTAAGATATTTATAAAAGGAATGTCAGTGCGACGATATATTAAGTTTCAAACAACCCGCGCATGGTCTATTCTACGGTATTTGTATCAGTACGAGTCAGTATTGTACCGACACAGTGAAGTGCAGACGTGTCAATATTTTTGCTGCATAAATACAACCCCTATACTGTATTTATAAACAAACTTAATCATGACCGCTAAAAGGAAAACTCTGAGTGTCAACGAGTCTAATAAATGCAAATGGCTAACATTAGAAGAGAAGCTCTCTATTATAAAGAGTCATGAAGATGGTGCTTCATTTGCAAAAATCAGTCGTGAGAAAGGAATGAATGAATCGTCGGTACGCAAAATTGTTAAGAAAAAAGATCAACTTAAAGAGCATGGCATCGCTACCGCAGATTATGGCAAAATCATTAACAAGAGCCAGAAACTCTATAATGATTAATATGGAATGGCTCTTATCAGTATGGATTGAAGACTGTAAACAGAATAAAATTCCATTAAGTCAAAGAGAAATTCAAACAAAAGCTGTGTCTTTATAATGACTTGAAAGAAGTTGGAGAAACAGAGAATGAAATTGAAGGGGAGACTTCTGAAGTCTTTTCAGCTAGTTGTGGTTGGTTTTTCCGATACAAAAATCGCACAGGCCTTCACAGTGTACGCATTATAGGTGAAAGTGCTAGTGCAGATACAGAAGCTGCCATGAAATTTCCTCAAGAATTTAAAGAATTTATAGAAGAAAATGGCTACACAGACGATCAAATATTTAATGCAGACGAAACTGGTTTGTTTTGGAAGAAACTGCCATCGAGATCTTTTATAGCCCAGAAAGAAAAATCATTTGCTGGCTACAAAGTGTCAAAAGACCGACTAACACTTTTGTTAGGAGGCAATGCGTCTGGGAACTTTAAATTAAAGCCGATGCTCGTATACTGGGCAGAAAATCCAAGGGCCCTAAAGGGTTATTCAAAGAGCACCCTACCAGTTTTGTGGCGTGCAAACAAGAAGGCAGGGTAACCAAAAGTTTGTTTGAAGATTGGTACACAAATTATTTTTGTCCAGCAGTTGAGCGCTATTGAAATGAAATTGAATTTAAGATTTTGTTGGTGTTAGACAATGCACCAGGTCATCCCACTGGACTTTCAGATTTGAATGAAAATGTAAAAATATATTTTTTATCTCCAAACACTACATCATTACTCCAACCAATGGATCAAGGCATCATCGCTACTTTCAAGGCTTACTATTTGAGGTGCACTTTTTCGCAAGCCATAAAAGCCACCACAGGTGAAAATGCACCATCTTTGACAAGTTTTTGGAAAAATTATAACATCAGAAATGTTATAGAAAACATCAATCAAGCGTGGCTTGAAGTCACTGCGAGTAATATCACTGCTAGTAATATGTGAGCAGTGTGAAAAAATATTCTACCACATTGTGCAACTGATTTTCGTGGTTTCGAAAATCACATTGCAGGAGTTACAACTGACATTGTTAGCATTGGGAAGGATCTTGGATTCGAAAATGTTGATGCACCAAATGTTATCGAGTGCATTGAATCGCATTCGAAAGATCTAGACAATGAAACTCTAATCAATCTAGAACAACAACGAGTTTATGAAGAAGAAGCGAAAGAGGAAGATGCAGAAACAAGACGTTCCTACAAAAGAATTTTCAACTGGTGATCTTGCAAAAATTCTGCAAACAGTCGACACTCTTGCTGATCAGATTATGGAAGGTGATCCAAACATTGAACGTAGCATTAGAGTTCGACAATCTATAGATGATGCTATTTGATGCTATAAAGATATGTTTAAAGAGAAGAAGTCAAAATCTGTGCAGACAACACTTTTCAAATATTTTACTAAAAAATAACTTATCTTATGTCTTCAATAAAACCTTTCAAAATATTTTTTAATTTCTTTTTGTGGAATGTTCAATTAAAATCTTTTTAAATATTTAGAAAAAAATATCTTATGTCTTTTGTAGCTAGTGTACAGTATACGGAATATAATAATCTTTATTTTTATAAACTTTGTTTACTTTTATACAGTTAAAACCTTTAAGTTCATTCTTATTGTTTTATTTCACATTTAAACATGTTAAATCATTATAATTATCGAAAATAATCATACAAAAAACGTAATTTAAAATGTCTTGGAACGACCTACAGTATTTCCCATTAAAACATGCCTCGAACAGGGCAGTTTCAAACAGTGTGGCATGTCGGCGGAACGAATTAACCATCTTATCCGAGGTATTCCTACTTTATTTAGCTATAAACCAAGATGAACATCCTGGATCAGTGAAGAAATTTGTTTGCCAAATATTTTTTCATACATTATTAGTTTTTTTTTTTTTTACAGGCTTCTTAATTAGCCTATGTTAGAATTGTTATAGCTACCTATGACTTCAAATGTTAAAGTTAATCTACTTAATAATTAAAAATATTTGTTGGGCTAGTTAATTAATAATTACAAAATGCTTTTTCAGTACAGGAGTTCTTGATGTGCTTAGCACAGGACTTAACATCACACGCACACTGTACTTTACAAGAACTCCTGTTCTGGTCTGTTTTGGCTCCATTAAATCATCTTTACACGAAACATCGCTGCCAGGAGATGAGAAAACTAATTAAAGATATTGTTCCTCTCTTTATTAATGCTTCTCTTAGAATATTCGACTTTGGGTCATTCAAGATGTTCACTGAGGCTTCCATGTTTCAGGTAAAATATTTTCATTTCATAATTTAGAGAGAAATTGTTCTGTCAGTCAGTTTTCATTATGTAAAGATTTATTTAACTATTTGGTACTCATTTCTAGTATTTGTTAACCTTTCAGAAAAGATAACATTTGATGGGTTTGTGTAACCTGCTTCACATCTAAGGTCATATGACTGAGAGGAACTACAGCTTTATGCAAGATCCAAAGCATGGATCACTACATAATCTGGACAGTTCCCATCCAACTACTAACCACAACCAGTGTTGCTTAAATTCACTGATCAAAGGGAAGGGGCGTTATGACACTGGCCGATAATGTAGTCCTTTTGGAAAAAAATAACTATTAGAATACCAGTTAGAATGTTGTATCTTCTGCATGTAGACAAGAAATTATGTACATGACTTAGGTAGCAGGGATACCTGAAGGGTTCTACTTCTATCCATTCATTAATTTTGACTATCAATCATTTAGATCTGTGAAATAATAAGGATTTTACTCATGTTATATGATTACAAAATTGGTAGCAATAGCCAAGTTGGGTTAGGCCTATCAGCATACTTGCGTGAGTTGTATCCAGAGCCGGATTTACCATGTTGCAAGTGGTGCAGATGCACTACGGCCCCCGCATAAACTAACTTGCAACTAACTGATAACTAAACTAACTGATGAGGAAATTAGAGAAACTGCAGTGAATGTACTTCAAATATACCCTTCAGACTTAGAAGATGTCTTGGTAATGAAATGATTCAGTTTTGCAAAGTTGTTCAACTATTTCTTGATGAGAAAAAGGAATGTAACAGTTTGGATAAGTTCATGTACAGTCTTATATGTGATAAGAATTTGAAAGCTACTTTCCCAGATGTTGAGATAATGCTTTGTATGCACCTGAGTTTGATGATCAGCAACTGTAGTGGTGAAAGATCTTTCTCAAAGCTGAAACTCCCCAAAAATGAACTACGCACTACAATGACTCAGAGCAGACTCAACTGGTTGTGTTTGATGAGCACTGAATATGACATTTTGTGCAACCTTGATTTCACAGATATTATAGACAAATTTTCTGCTAGGAAAACAAGAAAGGCAATTCTGTAAATTAATCTAGTCTCTGTAATTAGTTTGTAAGATAAATTTTAACTTTACACATTGCTTACCCCTCACTGTCGACCTTCAAACAAAATGAATTGTTTAGTTTTTGTTTGATGGTTTGTTTATTTTTTGTTGTTTTCAACTGTAATATACTGAAAACAATAAATTATTTGCCAGTAATTGCATTTAAGGAGAGAAAATCTATCAGTCACTTGCAACCCAAAAGGGTTTTATTCTGTACCTATGGGTACCAGTTGCACCAGGGACCTCACACTGCTAAATCCGGCCCTGGTTGTATCATTTTGGCATTAAGACAGCACCTACAGTAGACCCATCTCATACAAGAGTAGGCCTTGAGTTTACAGGAAGTTAAGCACAGTCTTCTTTCAGTCTTGTGCCTACCTTTCTCTAAACACCAATTTGACCTATACTACTAAGATAACCAGAATTTACCACATCTAGTGGGAATGATACAACTACAGTTTTGGTTACGCTAGTACCAACACAATTAGTTTGTAAGATTTTCGTAGGGCTAATTTTGATAGTTTTGCTGATAGGATGAGAGTAGTGGACTGGGATAACTTATTTATGGGTAATGATACAAATTTGCGTTGGGTGGCGTTTAAAGAAAGTTTTAGGAATATTGAAAGGGAGTTTATTCCTCGTAGGCCCAAGCGCGTTAGAAATCGTGGTAGGCCGAAGTGGTGGACTAGGGAAGTAGGCGAGTTCATAAACGAGCGTAATAGAGCGTATAGACTTAACAAGCGCAATGGCCAGGTAGCTAACTTTAATAGATATATCGAGCTTAGACGTCAGGTTAAAAGATCAGTTAGGAATGCTAAGCGTAATTTAGAGATAGTTATAGCTGCGGATAGTAAACATAATCCAAAAAAGTTTTTTGAATACGTAAATAATCGTAAGCCGGTAAAGGATAACATAGGCCCTCTAGTGGATGTAAATGGCGCTTTGGCTTCTGACGCTCAGGCGATGGCGGGTATTTTTAATAAATTTTTTGCGACAGTTTTTACCGTAGAGGACGTAAATAATGTCCCCGACGTTGACGATATCGTTCCATTTAGTAGCGAGACTATTTTAGATGAAATAACTGTTTACGAGGCTGAGATTGCGCATTATATCGATAGGCTAAAAGTTAGCAAGGCTCCAGGCCCTGACGCTTTTTATCCTAGACATTTGAAAGATTTGAAAGATGTTATCGTAGGCCCCTTAGCGAAGATTTTTAATCAGTCACTCGAAACGGGGATTATTCCTGAAGACTTCAAATTAGCTAACGTCACGCCTATTTTTAAAAAAGGCGACCGCGCGGTAGCTAGCAATTATAGGCCCATTAGCTTAACGTCAATTGTCGGTAAACTTTTGGAATCCGTAGTTAGGGATCGTATTATCGATCACTTAGAAAGTAGGGGTTTGATTAATAGTAGTCAGCACGGGTTTCGACGCCATAGGTCTTGTTTAACTAATTTGTTAGAATTTTATAACAAAATAGTGCGCGACTACGATAGGCATAGGGCAGCTGACGTTATTTATTTAGATTTTAAAAAGGCGTTCGATACAGTTCCGCATAGGAGACTAATTGCGAAGGTTAAAGCGCACGGTATACGCGGTCAGGTAGCTAACTGGTTAGAAGAATGGCTTCGTGCTAGGAGGCAGAGGGTTGTAGTTAATGGTAGTGAATCGGGGTGGTTAGATGTAGGTAGCGGTGTCCCACAGGGTTCAGTGTTAGGCCCATTGTTATTCGTAATTTACATTAACGACATAGATGTAGGATTGACTAGTAACGTGTCAAAGTTCGCGGACGATACTAAAATAGGGGGTAAGGTTGTTAACGAGGACGATAGAAATAGGATCCAAGACGATGTAGATAGGATTACGGAGTGGACGGATAAGTGGCAGATGCAATTTAACGTAGATAAATGTAAAGTTTTGCATATAGGTTCTCGCAACAATAATTACGCGTACACGATGGATGATAAGGAGTTAGCGAGCGTTGATGAGGAAGTAGATTTAGGCGTACGTGTAACTAAAGATTTAAAGGTTAGGAACCAGTGCCTGGAGTCTTGCGCAAAAGCTAATAGGATGTTAGGCTTCATAGCGCGTAATTTCGAATTTAAATCGAAGGATATTATATTGCCCCTCTACAAGTCCCTAGTCAGGCCTCATTTAGAATATGCCGTTCAGTTTTGGTGCCCGTACTTGCGTGAGGATATTGATAGGTTAGAAAGGGTTCAGCGTCGTGCCACGAAACTTATTACGTCTTTGCGCAATAAGCCTTATGAAGATAGGATTAAAGAGTTAGACTTGTATTCACTCGAAACTAGGAGATTAAGGGGGGAGCTTATTGAAGTTTTCAAAATCGTTAATAACATCGATAACGTAAATTTTGACAAATTGTTCACTTTCGATAATAGTAATACTCGCAATAACGGATTTAAGTTGCGTGGCAGACGTTTCATTACTAATATCGCTAAAAACTTCTTTACGTTTAAAGTAATTGATAAATGGAATAATCTTTCCGCGTCAGTCGTTCATTCTACCAGCGTTAATATGTTTAAGAACCGTCTTGACAGACATCTTAAAAGTATTAGCGTTGTTTAAAATTAAAAAAGAAAGTTAACAGGAGCTCTGGTGGTGGTGCTCGAGGATGAGTCTGTTGACGATGGATGCCAGCTTGTGACATGCCAGCGTGTGATGACAGCAATAAAATTATAAAAAAAAAAAAAAAAAAAAAATTAGACTAACACGAATGTAGATGTAGCTTGTAGCGTAAACTAACCCACTTTTTGTTTAATTTTACCTACTTTTTTTTTTTTTTCTTATCTCCTTACTTGCATGTCTGTAACTCTTTCCTTGCATGTTTGTAGTTTGCATGGTATGACAGTGAGTTAAGACTGTTTGCATGGTTTGTAAGCGTTCTTATTTTACTTCTTTTCATTTTTACCCCTCTCCTATATTCTCCGACTATTTTTCTGACTTGTCGGCAGTGGCCGGCGGATGATGATGGTGAGACTTTTTCCCTCTTTTTCTGAATGAATGTTAACCCACGAATGATAGGTGTTGCTCCTTACTTAACCCCATATTCTCCTCTCTTCTCTTAACCCTCTACTCTTTCCTTTCTCTCGGGCTAGCCTTAGAGTGGATCTTAGGGTCTTTGTTAGCCTTAGCTTCTGTAGATCTGTAGATCACTACCACAGTTACGGGCTTTACTCAGACCACACATAAAGTCACAGGTATTAAATGGTAGAGGAAAAAATATATATAAGTCAGGCATGTGCGGTGAATAATTATTCAAGGTAGGCAGAAGGCATTAATAAAATAAATTTTCAACAAAGGACCTTATAACTGTAAATCACCAATAACTTTCACCAAGAAAAGAAATTTGCCATATTGCATACTCAATAAAGTACAATGGACCCCCAATTTGAGTACGTAATCCGTTCCAGCATGGCGTACTCAATTCAAAATGTACTCAAATCGAACTTAATAACCTATGGGAATTAATTAATTCATTCCAAAACCCAAAAATTTCACCCCACCCCTACTTTTTCTATAGAAATTGGCCTACGAAATTTAGTAATTGTATTAAAAATAGACAGAATAGAATACAAAATACATACCGTACAATATAGACAAAATAGAATAATCCTGTAGGAGTCTTGCTTGATGTGCTGGAAGTTCCAGATGAGGAATGGAGGGGAGGAATTATTGCTTGGAGGGAGAGTCCCCTTCCATGATGATGTCTGGTAACTCATCAGGGCTAGGCATTCTTAGGCCCACAGCCAATGACATGGAAGAGGTAGAGGGTTGGGGACTTGAGGGCTTGAAATAAGCATCAATTTTCTGTTGCTTCTGCCTGTTTGCTATGAATGACTTAAAGTAGCTCATGACCTTGTCCTCAAACAAGCATAAAACAGGTTCACTGATTTCCACATCGGGGTGCAAGTTGACAATAGGTTTAAGCTTAGACCAGTATTCAATGGCTTCCTTAGCCTTAGCAACAGTGAGACACTCTGATTCATCCTCAATTTCCTCCCCATCATCTGATCCAGAACCAGACTCCCTGGCCAATGCTTGGAGTTCTTCAGTCATGAGTTCCTGTGTATGCTCCTGGATCAGTTCAGCAACATCATTGTCACTGACATTAAGCCCCATCTGGTTGCCTAGCTGGACAATTTCGGCTGCAATATTAGGTTCATCTTGGAAGCCTTCAAAGTTATGAACCACTGACGGCCACAACTTTTTCCAGGCGGCATTAAGACAGACATTGGAGACATCTCTCCATGCTCTCACAACATGCCTGATGGCCTCATAGATGTTGTACTCTGTCTTCCAGAATTTGGTCAGGGACATTCTTTCTGTTGCTTCTTCTTTTGCGAGTCTTTTGATGTAGATGTACGTTTAGAAGCCATCACTATAACAGTACACTATGTCACTATGCCACAATATAAAATACAGTATCAAAGTCACTGCATGTACGAATCACCAAATTTATGCTATATTTTCACTATTTTATGCTGTAATCAACAGAAACTAACATAAATAAACACTAAGTACAAAGTCAGAAAACAAAATGTACGAAATTCTAACAGAAATCCCTAAGAACACCTGTACTATTCAAAACATTAGACCCCGAATGTTCCCGCAACGAACGCTCTAGACAAACTGAAACGCGGTCGGCGTCGCCGGCTGGCATACTCAAATCGAGTTTTCTACTCAAGTCGAGTCAATAGGAGCCTATGGACGAGCGTACTCAAATCAAAAATACTAAAATCAATGCGTACTCAAATCGGGGATCCACTGTACTAAGAAATAATTAACGGTCTCCAAATGTTTACTTCTGATATGTCCTACCTAACAATTAATAAAAATATTTAAAAAGTTGAAATAAAATTCTAGTAAAAAATATTTACTTACTACATTATTTGTAGATAAACTCCATTCTTCTCTCCTTGTTATTAACAAATATATTTGTGACTATTTCATAAAAGTTGTGAGTAGCACTTTGCTCCATTTTAATAAGTCTTTCCTTTTCTATAGAAATTAAGGCAAGTGATGAAAGCCTTTCATTTGTCATTCACTTCCTAGTGAAGGTTTTAATTCTTTTTAAAGCAGAAAATGACCTTTCTGCGGAAACAGTTGTAGCTGGAATGGTTAGAATCAATTGCAGCAGCTTCACTGCTTCAGGAAAAGTTTGTTCAAGTTCATTTTGAAAAATGAAAACAAGCAAATCTTTAATAGACTTATCTCGGAACACTTGTGCATTGTAGATTCCAGCAAGGTCACTCTTTAGTCTTATGACATCAAAGAAGTTAGCATAATTCTTTTCTAAGCTTTCTAGTGCATCCTTATCAACTTGACTAACCATTTTTTCAAACTTTTTACTATCAAACAAAGAAATAAACCGTAAATTTTTGAAGTCATCGTATCTTGCTTTAATATGTTTGATTATATATCATTCAATATTAGACAGAAAATTCTTTGTCTTTCTTCTTTAATTGGACATTTTTTACGACAATTTGATTCAGTCAAGTTATTTTCTATACAACTTTCTTCAAATTTCTCATAGATATCATCAAAATTTTTGCCCATCTCTTCAAATGAATCTATTGTTTCATTGATTCTTTCAATACAATATGGAATGTCCATAATTTTAATTTGCAAGATATTGAAGAGTACATCAGTTTTATTGAAAATTTTATCATAAACCATAAGAAGAAAGTATGTGAATTCTTTTGTTAGCCAATTATGAAATCCATTACTCTTTACTAAAGTATCTGAATCCCAAGATAAAGGATTGCTGTTAATCTCTTGGAAAAGTCTACAAAGGTCAGAATGATGGTATAAAATAGTTTGCACTAGCTTTGAGTTAGAATTCCATCTGGTTGGAGCAGCCTTTGGAATGCATTTTTGCACTATTTCATCAAGAAGTTGCATTCGTTTTGTAGAGTGACTGAAAAATGAGGCAAGGCTCTCAATGGTCTTGAAAAATATTGAACATTCAGGTATGAACTTCGCCAATTGAGATAAGACCAGATTTAATTTGTGAGCAAAGCAATGAGTAAATAACGCTGATGAAGCCTTTTCTTTTACTTTAGCTTGCATGCCATTTAAATAGGATGCCATTACCAAAGCTCCATCGTATGTCTGTGCTACAAATTTCTCAGCACAAGTGAATTTGTCTAAATTTATAAATATGCATTCTGTTATACCAGTAGCTGTTCTGTCTTTAAGTTCATCAAATCCTATGAAAGCTTCTTTAATTTCAGAATCCAATACATATCTTAAAACTGTGGAACATTGAGATTTACTTGAAATATCTGTCGTTTCATCTACCTCTATAGCAATAAATGGGGCCCTTGCGATCTCTTCTTTAATATTATCTACAGCTATACCTATTGCTTCTATCAGGTCATTTTGTATCCTGTTAGACACACCAGAAAAAACAGAAGACGATTGTAAATGCTGTGCCAATTTTTCATCAAATTTTGCAGTATAGTTTAGTAACTCAACATAATTTCCACGATTTAAAGAGGATTTACTTTCATTATCACCGCAAAAAGGTAGTTCTTGTTTAATAAGAAAACAAACAGCAGATATTAATTTGTTCAATATTTCATGGTTCTCCTTCACCTTTTTATTATGAATTTCAGTGCTAATTTTTCTTTGTTTATCAATGCTCAAGTCAATTCGTGCAGATCCAAATGTTTTCAGTGATATTTGGCTTTCATAATGAGCAGAAGATTTCTCGTGTTTACTTAAAGCAGTTGGCAAATTATTTAAATCGCAATATCCATTTGTTACCACACACTTTCACTAGCTATAGTAAATAGTAAGCAAGGGAAACAAACGAGCTTATTTGTTACATTGCAGCCACATAGCCATTCTTTCTTGCTATACCATGTGGTCTGAAATGTTCTTATAATTTTTGTCCCTTTATGCTGCTTTAGTTGTTCCAATTCCGGGATTGGTCTCCCATTTTTAATCACATTCAACCTTTCTTCATAAGACTTTAGTTTTGAAAAGTTTTTAAGAGACTCAATGTCCATATTTGAAGGGGGTTAAATTTTAAAATCAAATATATGCCATGAGGAAATAAATTAACTTTTCACTTGGCAAGTGCACTCAAACTGAAATTTAACGATAGGTATTCTGCCAACATATTAAAATCTATTTTATACGCTAAGAAAAAGTAAATTTTACTTTATTTTCAAATGCAATTAGTTAGAAAATAGAGAAAAATATCTACTTTAAGTTTCAATAATAGACCAAGACTAATATTAAACTAATACCACTTATAAATAAATGAAAACGAATTAAAATTAAAAGTTTGAGGGGCTCTGTTGCGCAGACTCACAATCCACCCTCACTCCGTAAAGGCTAGAGGCACACTGAGGTTCTGCTTTTAAACCCATTATTTTTATGACTTGAGAACTCGCTCATAGCGCACGGTCTCCGAAATGATTGCTTCATAGTATTTGTATGGTGGATGAAAAGCAGAACAAGATTGTGCCTGTCTCTGCATTACAAGTCAACCATATACTGAATTTTGCTTGAAATTTAATGCATTATAATAAAAGGCTTTGGGTTATGAATTTAAAAGAATTAAAAATTTTATTTTTTTGTTTTATATTTTAGCAAGGGTAGGTAGTGCCTACCCTGCCTACCCTGAGTGCACGTCCCTGATATAAGTAATATCTTAATTGGCTTTGATTGAACTTTATCATTAACTCTAGGAAATTTCTGTGAATTGCCTGGGAAACTGTTTAATTATTTAGTTCTACTCTTTTCTTCTCTCATTCTGTTCTCCCTCTGCTTGGCTGTTACTGACTATCCTCTGGTCTTCTTGCACACACTCTTGTTTCATTTTGTTTGTGGCTTTCCATCTGTGATTGTGTCTCCCTCCAGAATGTTTTTAAGGCTTTCTGTACCATGATCCTGGAACTTATAAACAACTTTAAACATACTGTTTTAAGAGTTTTCCAAATTCCTAACCATTTTAGATTATTTAATTAACTTGTGTGACCTATTTAACAATATAAATGCTTTTGATATTTATTTAAAGTACTATTTCAAACTAAGATTATTTATGAATACATGATTTGATGAACTTGTGGTGTGCCATCATGTGACTGGTATTCCCACATCTTATTGGTTAAATAAAAAATGTTACGTGTTCCAGTAAGAACACATTGAGACCTGTTTGGATGTTTTCATGCAGGAAGTCACATATTCTTTTCTGGGATTTACATGAGGACTCTCTGAAATTCATATCATACCTAACTTACATTTTCATTTATGTCAAACTTCTACTGTATTTTATATTATTAATACATTCCTTATCTAGCAAACCCATCATACCAATAATTTAAAGGGTTGTAGTTAGTTGTAAAATATGGCACAACATACATGATGCACTATTAGTTTCGTACAATTGCAGAAAAGGATTCACTATTTATGAAGTATGCGGATACAGTAACATAGTTCTTGTTGACTTTTCCATAAGTTTCATAATATAAAATCTTGTGTACATCATACCCATCAAACACTGAAATTAAATAATAATTAATCTTATTTGCAGACTATATATACCCGTTTAAAAGAAGCTAATGGCCTTGAGAAGCTTGTATTTGGACGTTCGTGCTATTGGCGTTCCAGATCTATACTGAATCTTAGCAAAGTTCTTAAAGGAATGACCAACTTACAGATTCTTCATATCCATTATATATGTCAATCAGATATGCTTCAGCTTCTCCCAAACAGTTGTCCCCAGTTGCGTGAGCTTAGTCTTAAGGTAATTTAGAATTTATCATAGACATCATTATATTTCAATTAATGGAAATGTGGCTACTTGATTTGCTGCAAATATGAAAATATACTCGTATAAGTATTTTCTTTACACAGGGTTCCAAGGACATAACGGATAAAGACGTACCTATTTTAGTTAATTTTGTTAACGTCGATACTTTAGACATATCTGGGACATCAATTACTGGAAGAGGCTGTAGGTCGTTGGTTCTTGGATTGCCACTGCTTATTTGGCTTACACACTGTCCTTTCAACTGTAACTCCGACACTTTAATATTTGAGTCAAGGGCCGTACTCTTCAATTATATTAAAGACCAACTACATAGACAGCCCGTCATAATTTCGCAGCGAAGTAACAACAGAACCACATCAAACACCGAGAGGGCGGATTCAACTAATAGTAGAAGAGGAACATCGACAGAGAATAAGAAAATAGATTCCAAAACCGGAGGAGGAGAAGGTGCGAACAGCCAAGAAACGTTTACGCTGAAACTAAAAAACTTTTGGCTTTTCAATACAACAACAGAAGAACTTTTTCTTACGCAACTGTGTCCACAGCTTGAGCACTTAAGGTTAGATTTCGTGATGCAAGATCTTCCTGAAGCACCCGAAATGGAAGCAGTTAGGCATTTGTCTCACCTCTGCTCCCTTGCCCTTTATACTTACGACCGTTGTCCGATTCAACTCGTTACAAACGTAATAGAGTCTACTTCTTGCCTCACTACTCTTCACCTTCACTTAGGAGACGAGTGGTTTTTCGTTGCACCAATTGTCAATGTCATCTGTCAGTACTGTCACAACCTCGCATACTTCACAATGGAAGGGGACTACAAGGTAGACTCAATTACAGTTTTTTGAACTGTAATTATGTTGAAAGTTACGTGTTAGGCCATCTTTAAAACTTAAATGAAATGTTATGATGTAGGGAGTAATTGGTTTAATTCCTTGCTTGTTAATTTTAAATTTATCATAAAAGGAAGTGGTAACTTAAGTTGAGTAATAATAATAATAACAATAATAATAGTAGTAATATTTTAGGGTCAACACTCTTTGGAAGAAAGCGACTCCCGTTTGGATTTCTCCCTTCCACCAGAGGGCCTCTGTCACTTAAAGGAAGCTACTATCGCTGGCTGCGTGAGTGACGCTCGCCTAATGCATCTCTTGACGCAAGCGCCAAACCTTCACACGTTGCATCTGGACGGGGAATTGGAATGGCTTCATGATGATACATTCACGGATGCCATTAAGCAAAACCTACTCCTCGAGTTGAAGGTGAAACGCTCGCACAAATATCATTTCAGAACAGTTTAAAGGCCCGTTTATAAGTACAGTATGTAATCAGATTTAAAAATAGACTTCACTATTCATAATTATTTAGAAACTTCACTCGGTACCCTTTTGAACCAGCAGTCCTTTTTATGCTTTTGCTACACTCCTTTTTAAAATCTGGACACTTAATTCTACTATTTTTTGCAATTCGTCTTCTCAGGTTTTAAAATAGCCAATGGTTCCCAAGTTCTTAAGGATACGGACATACATAAATAGACATTTTTATTTCCTATTTTTCATGGGGAGGGTGAAAACACATCAGTTAACACAAGGATACATAGGGATTACCACCAGGAATAAGGTACGTACCTCAACCATCCAATGCTACCTTTCACGAAATGGTTGGGGATATACCTCTCGTGATACACCTCGAGTGATACGTCAGACGGGACCAACGTCTCCATTTACGCAGTTCATAAACCTCTTCCGTTCCTGTTTCTCATTAAGTCTTGCGCATCATTTTTTATTTGAAAACCATCTAAGTGAAACCTATAACTAAAAATGTGTGTTTTACATCAATTATCCGAGGTCGAGTAGTTTGAAAAATTTTATATTTACTCATTTGAATCACTATTATATTTGTCATCCCGGATTAGACCACGTCGGGAGTATTCGGGAAGGCCCCACCCCTCGAAGATTTAAATAATTTAAAAATTTCAGTAGCCAAGTTGCCAGAAAGTTTGTAGAAAAATTGTAACAAAGATCAAAAGGAAGACTGAAAAAATCATTAGGCGAAACCCACAGACCGAAATGGCTCTGGAGACATCTACACGTGTTCTTCCTGTTCAGGAAATTTAGCTCGGTTTCCAACTCTGAACAGTTTGTTTCTACAACTTTTCACAAACTATACATAGCTTACGCGGATCTCACTCTGGGAAACACTGACCGTTAGAATTTACTTGGAGAAAGGAGAAGGGGTTACCGCATCAGATTAATATTATTCTAGAATGGCAGTGAATAGAAAATAGCTAACGCAGTTGTAATCATGCCTTTTAATTGAGAAAACACTATTTTAATTGATAATAACTGTGATATAACGAAATCTTATTCTTTACTTTTCCTCACTCGCTCATGTTCCTCCGTCCGCAGGTTTTATGGTTCAATGTCTCCGCCGGCATTACCTTCAGTAGCGTTCGGCGCCTTTTACAGAGCACAAACAATCTGCAGAGAGTAGGGAGGCTTTGCTTGATGTCTTCCGCTTCCAAAGAGGCTTATCATAATCTTCTGTGTCTCATAAAGAAATTGAATATTGCAACGGAACTTATTTGGGTGACAGACCAAAGAGAACTTCGTCAAGAAACCCGTGATCAACCTCCCGAGTGATAATAACTCTTATTAACCATGACTAGCAGAAACCATTCGTTTTTATCAAGTTGTAGTGGTATTGAAAAGTTAGGGTTGTTTTTAGGATGTTAAAATTTTTTTTTTCGTGCGCATATTTATTAACAAACTAATCTCGTACTTTTTCAGTACTAAATCAGCTCAAGTCGTGTGACAATATGGATGATTTTAGCTTTTGTCATTCGTGCTAAGTACTCTTCTAAATATTGGAGACATTGTGATTTTAAAAATTAAAAAAAATTAAATTTCTAAGTTTGAAAACGCCTGGGAATTTCGTTAGCATGGTCAAAAGAAACGAATCACATTAATTTTTAGAACAGAATCCATTAATCATATTTTTATAAAATATCCGATTGTTTAGTTTTTTAAGCTGTCAATCTAATTTTGGAGTGGTTGAAGTAAGTTTGTTTTTAGCCAGTTGAGCCGTGGCGTGTTTGTCATGTGTCTTATTAAATAACCTTCTGTATATGTCTGACTGGTTTATATTGGAGTGGATGGTAAATCAGGAATCTCGTTCAATATAATCGAGTACGCTTCACGAGTTTCTTCATGAACAAACGCGTTGTTACTCTTTTTCCGCCAACTTGATTTGCATCTAAACGCGAGATTTATTCTTCTCCGGGGTGAATTTGCTCTCATTGAATATTATGTGCAGTGTTTGCAGTGTGTGTGTGTGTGTGTATGTAATGCATTCTATTTATTTTCAGCATTATTGTAAATTTTGGCTTGCAAGACGCTTTGCATAATGGATCGTGTTGAAATGTCTAGTTTTTACTATTTTGAACTTCTACTGAAGAGAAGCGTAAATCATTGTAAAAAATATTTCACTTTTGTGACATGAACTGTTTTGTTAAGCTGTGAACATACTATATTATGTGACACTTTAATCCCTTAGACATGAAGTGTACTTCTTAACTTCTTGGTGCTACAACCTTCTAATCAACTTCACCAGAATGGACAAATTGTGGTCAAATGTCCGCGAACCATCTTATTTTGGAACCTAAATCCATTTCGTCACCGGGACATTCTATCGAGACACCAGTAGTGAACTACGTTATGTAATCCAAATTACTTTGTCAAAATAACTGTGGTAAAGTTCTTCTCTCAGACATTTGATTGTTGAACTCAAACTCCAGTCTAATTGACCTTTGCAGAATAAACTTTTTAAACTTTATTTAAAGGTAAAAGAATCTTACGAATTTCACTCATTACACCGACAAAGCTGCTCTATATGAAGTCGACGCTGCTGATTCCGAAAATGTTATTCATTTTGGTGTATCACGCATAGTTTCCATGAAATTGTAAAAAATATTATACAGGGTGTACATAAAGTCAGGATCTATTTTTGTGAAGCACTTGGAAATTATATGGAATTCAATCATAAAATGATAAAATGGTAACATTTATTAAATAATTAAGAGTAGGATTCGACGTGACGCCCATCAGTATCCCTGCACAGCTCAAATCGTTCCGCAGCATTTCTAAACACATTCTGGAGCATTTGCGGGGTTATGTTATCTGCAGCAGTTCGTATACGTAAGTTTTCAAGACTCGTAATCTTCGTCTGATAGACGTGCGATTTGATAAAGCCCCATGCAAAGAAATCTAAAGGGGTTAAATCTGGTGATCTCGCTGGCCAAAGTCTGTTGCTTCCGCGTTCCGCGTCCGATCCAGCGATTTGGAAAACGTCCATTTAGATAATCCTGAACAATTTTGGCAGTGACAAGGAGCACCATCATGTTGATAGACGACGGGGATAGGATTGTTAGTACCGTCGTCTATCAACATGATGGTGCTCCTTGTCACTATGCCAAACTTGTTCAGGATTATCTAAATGGACGTTTTCCAAATCGCTGGATCGGACGCGGAACGCGGAAGCAACAGACTTTGGCCAGCGAGATCACCAGATTTAACCCCTTTAGATTTCTTTGCATGGGGCTTTATCAAATCGCACGTCTATCAGACGAAGATTACGAGTCTTGAAAACTTACGTACACGTATACGAACTGCTGCAGATAACATAACCCCGCAAATGCTCCAGAATGTGTTTAGAAATGCTGCGGAACGATTTGAGCTGTGCAGGGATACTGATGGGCGTCACGTCGAATCCTACTCTTAATTATTTAATAAATGTTACCACTTTATCATTTTATGATTGAATTCCATATAATTTCCAAGTGCTTCACAAAAATAGATCCTGACTATGTACACCCTGTACAATTATTGTGCAGGGTGCCCCATAAGTCCGGCATCACAGGAGAAATTCATGTTTCTATTTCTACAAACCATAATTCATATTTTTCTCTTTCTACAGGCCATATTGTCTGTGAGCAAGGAAGAACGAATCCAGATAATTCTACTCAGGAAATCGGAGTCAAAGAGAGGCCGCTGCTGAATTTAACAGACTGCATCCAGACCGCGAGCCAATAACACAGAGTTGTGTTACCAGACTTGTTGCAAAGTTTAAGGAAACAGGATCCATAGAAGATAAACCACGCAGTGGACCTTCAAGGAGGTCCACTGACGATGATACAGCGACTGCTATCCTGGCTCATTTTAACAGAAGTCCCAATAAGTCTCTTCGGCGATTATCCGCCGAGACAGGAGTGTCGAAAAGTAGCATCCATATAAACTTCAGATCCTACAGAAATTAAGCGAAGATGATCCCGACCGGCGGATGGAATTTTGTGAATGGGCTACGGAACAATATGCTCGGGATGCCAATTTCCCGTCCACCTTTCTGTTCAGTGACGAGGCTGTTTTTTATGGAAATGGTGAGGTAAATCGACAGAACACCCGCTACTGGTCTCAAAACAACCCTCACTGGTATACCTCTTCAAAGGAACAAGGTGCATCTCGGGTGATGGTATGGTGTGGCATTTGGAAGGATCGCATCATAGGCCCCCTCTTTTTCGATGAACATGTCACTGGAGGCACCTACCTACGTATGCTCAAGGAAGAAGCATTTCCCAGTGTCTTGAACGAAGAAGGAAATTTCCCAACATGGTTCCAGCAAGACGGCACTCCTGCACATTACAGCACCCAAGTAAGGGAATACCTGTACCAACAATTCCCTGGTCATTGGATAGGACGTCGAGGGCCTGTGGAATGGCCAGCTAGAAGCCCGGATCTCACGCCACTAGATTTTTATATCTGGGGGCCACTTGAGAGGGCTGGTATACGCAGAGAAAATTAGGAGTGTTGAACATTTGCGGCAGCGCATTATTGGGGCATGTAACACCATTACTCCTGACATCATTCACCGTGTGCTTGCTGACTGGGTATCACGTCTGAATTTGTGTATTGAAAACAATGGTGGACATATTGAGCACGTTCTGTAAATAAAAACTTTTGTTTTGCCTTTTTTTATTATTTTTCCTATGATGCCGGACTTATGGGACACCCTGTATATAATGTGTGTAATATTGTAGTATATAATTAATTAAATATACAAAATATTACCACACATACTATAAGACTAGCAATACACGCGACGTAATGGGAGAAACATCACATGTGGCCAGAGTTGCGAGATAAAATAAAATGAACAGCTTTTACTACAAAAATTGAATGTTTTTTCCAAAACAAAAAAATGGAAATTTCTGAAACTATACGTGATAGGAAGATAAGACCCTCTTTTGTAATCAGCGTTAAAAACTATAATAATGACAAAACTTTTCCTGACAAAATCATTGTTGAACAGTGTAATTAATGATGATTATTATAATAATAATAATAATTGATTTTGGTAGTAAAAGCTGTTCATTTTATTTATCGCAACTCTGACCACATGAGAGGTTTGTCTTATTACGTCGTGTGTATTGCTACACTATAGTATGTGGTATTTTTAATATATTGTATATTATTTAATTAATTACATCCAATATACAATAATTGTATATTTAAGATTTCGTGGAAACTATGCGTGATACGCGAAAATTAACTTTTTTGGAATCAGCAGCGTCGACTTCATGTAGACCAACTTTGTTTGTTGCTGAGACGACATAACACTGAACAACAAATTTTTACTTAACTTAATATAAATTTCTATTAGTACGTTTACATTTTGTGGTGCTTTAGTGCCCAAATGAAATACTTTCCTTTACGCATTACCCTGTATTGTGACAGATTTATGTGGTATATTGATAGCATGGAACTTGTATTGAACCATTGACTAATTTTTTGAGGATTTAACAATACTTGAATTGTAATACTAAAAATATCGTATTAGAAAAACTTCCTGAATCTGTGATTAAAAAACATATTGGTAAGAGCTTTATTAAAGTTATTTATTTAAATTTTTATTACCTTAACGGGCGTAGGTGAACCTTCCATGAACTAAATCAGTTTTAGGACTTTCAACTTGTTTCAACAACGCTGAAGTCAATGCCTTAAACTTACGGGAAATATTACTAGATACTCGAGCCTTTCTTTGGATATACTTTACAGAAGGCAAAGTGAATACAATAAGCGGTTGGACTAACTTCCAAACCGTAAACCCTTGGTCTTTATTTGCGTCAGAAGGTGCAGTTTGGTAAGAGACCTAAAAAAAAAAAGTTTATAAAAGCGTAGTAGAGGAATTACATCCATGATTATTCTTTTAAAATCTACACAGCATGACCAGCACCCATCATTTTTTTTTTTTTTAACGAATTTCATGATGACTATCAACACTGCCATAAACACGCTTTTCCAACTTGTGTTTAATTTCACTTCGAACAAGCGTATATTAACATCTTAACCTCGACATAAAAAATCCGTTAGTAAACTGTCCAAGTGAGTTGCTTTATACGTCTATTCTTCAGTGAATCCAATAAAAGTCCAGACTCCTCGGCTGCAAAAACAGAAATTGGTCATAGCAAATCTTTTAAATGAGATATTATAATGTTATAAATAGAGTCCTCAATACGTTTGAACGTAATACCATTTCATTACTGACTACAAGAAAAATTAAAACCCTTTACTCGTTTGGATTAAATCCCATTTTAGTTAAAATAGCATAGAAGGTGCCCCTATCTAATAAGTAAAACAAAAAACTACTAGTTGAAGGAGGAGTGAACCTACGTCTTTCACATATATTTAAAACACGATTCATAAAGAGCATCATAGTTAAAGTTTGAAAAGGGTAGTAGAGCAAATAATCTCTTCATAACTAACACGTCATAGTCAATTATAATAATGTCTTGTAAAAGGGAGCATCTGACTCCAATATAAAGTAAGAGTATTACGACCCTAAATTGCGTTTGGTCTTGGGTTGCTGCATGATGAATCAATACGAAAGTATTTTTTTCATTGGAAAAAGTACCCAAGCCAATACACGTTTATAAAAACAACCGACGTTGCGTCCAACAAATTCCTGGTACACGACAACCTGGAGGACATCGTTCCTTTTCATTATCGCTTCATGAAGGAGGTTCCACCAACCTCCTCCTCCTCCTCCTCCTATTTATTTTTTAACTGAACTTGAAAAGAAAACTAAGAACCATAATTCAATTATCCGATAATATACTTCTAAATACGAACATGTGAAAGGGAAAAGTGTTATTTCGTAAGTTTTGTGATGCGTTCGGTAAACTTTATTCATAATTCCAAATGGTGCTTCTTACTTTTCAAACCCTCCTTTTTTCTCTTCTTTTAATTTATTTTACTACCTCCATCCTATTCAACTTTTGAAAACACGTTCACTACTACGCTTTTAAAAGCATTTTCGCTGTGACCCAGTTAGTAGCAATCGATAATAATTTAGTTTAATAAAAAATTCAGCGCGTTTTCAAATTCGTATGCATTACACTTAAGTACCTCAGTAATAAAAAAAAAATCCTGAAAAAAAAAAAATCTGAAAAAAAAAAAATCTTACAAAATCTTACAGAAAATATGGACACCACAGTGGTAGATGAAATAGTTAACCGTTTAATAAAACTTTACGGTGACACGGTCAAACGTATTAGCAGGTAGCTCGCCAGAACCTTCGTTTGGCTCACAAAGATCTAATTTTCTTTCCTTAAAATTTTAATTTGTGGTTTTCCCCCATTTTCCGTCATATTTAATACTCCTTGTACAAACGAAATCGAGCTAGTCTTATATCTGTTTAAACTCACGAACACACTTGCTACAAATGCAGTGGAAATTGGCGAGACAATTTCATCTTTTTTTTTTATGAAACTTTAAGGTTGCATTTAATGCTTCTCGGCGTTTTATTTTAGTGTTTTCGTTGCTTTACTAATATTGCTTTACTAATGCTTTACTAAGAAAAATGTAAATAGCTCAGCCTAAACTGCATAAGGTAAATTTAAAACCTTAACTTACTATTTTAAATAAAATAATACCTTAACCTTATCATTTGGTTGTTTATTACATTGCAGTATATACATATAATATCTAAGAACTTATTTCTCATTCTCAATAGGGCGGGCACGACGCTTGAACTCGAAAAACACACACACACACACACACACACACACACACACACACACACACACACACACACACACCGTTCAATGGACTGGTCAAAAGGGCAGCTACCGACTACCAGGGGTCAGCGGGAAGAACGCCAGCCCGGGAGAACCCCGCATTCAACAAAAGCAACGCCCCTCTTATCCCTTCATATCCAAACTCCACACCTTTCATTCCCTTCCATTCCACATTCATTTCAGTTATTTGTTAATTTGTAAAAAGTAAATTATTTCAAAACACTGAAGTGAAAATGCACACATCTCGCAACATTAACTAACTTCACCACGATGGAAAAAGAAAACGATTTAAGAGTCAATTCAATTAGGTCAATTCATACTTTATGTAAACTAAAAACTTGAAAAAAAGTTTGCAAATTTTTTTTACTTAAAACATAAATTTCGGAGTGTAGAAAGCTGATAATTTGCCAAATTTCAGAACTTTAATATAAACTAAAAGTTTGTGAATGTAAAAATCCTTAGTTTCCTTTAGTTTCCTCAAATACAGTTTTTTAATCATAACTTATGAAGTGGCGAAATAGCCCTGACTTCCTCAACTAACTACATGCTCAAAACTAAATTGCATTATGTATATATAAAGGAAGTCAAACAAAAATAAAAATACAAACCTGACAAATTGGGGCAGAGAGGAAAGTAGAGAATACTCAATTGGATCATGAATTTACACACCGTCTTCATGCTATGTTTTGTCAATCGATTACATCCATCCAAACGTAATTCAGAGAGACTTTGACCAGCACTTCCTAATGCCAACTGCTCCAATCCTACATCATTCACCTAAGTGATGACGTTATAATTAATTCCATAAACAATTATTCTACAGTAATGATAATATTAATACTAAAATGATTCCATCAACAAGCACGGTCTTTGCTAACCTTTGTCCTAGCGATATTAAGACGCTGCAATGATGAAAGGCTGGCTAAGCAGTAGAGAGCCTGATTGGATATACAAGTTTCTTGGAGATGAAGTTCTGTCAAATCTGGGGAACCTCCAACCAGAACACTGATCACTCGATCGCTTACTCCATGATGGCCATTCACTCCCAAGGAAAGGAGGTTACGCTTTCCTTTAATCACTTTCACCAAAGCTAAAATGATTATTAGTTAAAATAAAAATGATTTTCATGTGGAGTACAGTTACTGATATTTAAGTGTGCCAAAATAGGTACTTTTTATAAAGAAAACCGGGTTCGTCCTGATGAATAAATTATCAAAATGAGTCCTGGCAAATAATTTTCTCAAAATATTATAAACTTGTAACGAAACTGCTTTTAGAGGCAAGGATGTTAATTATAATCTGACTATATTCTAATGACTTTCTTGAAACATTTCAAGAATGAACATTTAATGCTTGTAATTAAGCCATACGCCAGAATTTCTAGCGTCAATTTTTGCTTCAGCATTCGGGGGTATAGAAATTTGTTGAATTTTTCAGAAAATTATCACATGAGTAATTTACGAATAAAATTCCACATACGAATTTTCAGCAATTATTTGAAAATTTGCCCCCGTGTTTGGTGATTGATTCGTTACGCTTTGGCCGAACTGGTACGTTTTTATTAAACACATTTGCACCCAATATGTTTATGCACCAGCAAAATTTCTTCACCTCAATGATTTATGTAGATTAGGCAGATAAAAACATTAACAACCTACTATCCTTGATCCGTTTTGTGTTCATGTTTCAGATGGGCACATGCCTCCCCATAAAGTTTAATGGAATTTGCTGAACTGCTAATAAATAAATACTAAATAAAGCATTGAATAATCGAATTCTTACAAATAAAAATTATTTTTTCTGGCAGTGAATCGGTCTGAAATGTAGAGAATCATGGAAGATGACAGTGAGGATCGGCATGAAAAATTGAAGGAAAAGTAGAGTTGTTCTTATTGCATACACGTTTTAGCAGACTGCCCGGTGTCACCGGTCTATAACGGAAACTGGTGAATGGACTGTTCAGCGACAGGACAAAAACTAATTTTCCTCGATTGCCTGTGACCAAGCAATAAAGCAAACAGTCAATCGTGACTCTAAGACTAAAGGTGGCATAAAAGGTATCACCCTCAACAGAAGAGCTGTGTAAAGGTGGGTACTGGCACAGCCAGAGAAAGCTACCATAACCAGGAAATGTGAAATGATGGTAGGTTTATCAGCCATCACTAGGGCATCAAAGGAATTTGACAGTACCAAAACAAAGTGGGATGCGAATGCTGAAAAATCCACAAGTGTTATTGAGAACATGATCAACCCATTCGAGGACCATGATAAGATAGTCTCTCTCAGTTCAGGTATAGTGGCAAAAGATGCTGTTAAGAATGATCTGGTTAATGCAGACGAGAAGGGTGAAGTTTCTCTACAAGCAAGGGAGACTGATAGACTGTGAGAAAGACGTTTTCACCAATTAAAAGTTTAAAACTGAAAACATTTCGTGATCAGATGAAAGTCAAAAAGTCAACTGCATCAGGGAAAGAAATGATGCTAAGGAACAATAGGAGTTTGTTTGCTCGTCTTCTGGACATTAGTCGGAGTAGAAAGATCAGTCTATGGAAAATTTTATCCTACTCGCTTGGAGCAATCTTATTTCAATTGGCCAGTGGAGATGGCACTTTGTCTAAAACTACTAAATCTACCTTCCTTCACCTTTTTGAAGGTCGTAGCTCGGAATGTTTAGTTTTGTTAGTTTCGCCAGGTGGTGCATTACTGATTGATGTGATGGCAATCATTCAAGCATTGAAACCTATTCCTGCTACATTTAGTGAGCTGGCTGATGAGGTTCTTGTTATATTGTGATTGCAGCTAAGAAGTACAACTGTTCTAGAATTGACTTTGTTACTGACACATGCTCGGAAATCAGTATAAAAAATTTTGAGAGGAAGACGTGCAGCAAGTGGATCCCAAGTCACCCAGATATATGGTAAAGGCCAAGAAATTCCAAAACAGTGGAGTGAGACGATGATCATCTTTGTTGCACACGGCAATGAGTATCATGCCATTTAAGTAGAGGATGGTGTCAATACCGCACGTCATATCCCTGAATTGTGCTCTGATCACAAAGAGGCAGACACAAGGTTACTCCTACATGCCAAGCATGCTGCTGATAATCGTCAAAACATCATGGTAAAGAGTCCTGATACAGATGTTGCTGTCTTAGTCATTTCTCATATCCACTCAATGAAGTCATCAATCTACTTTTTGACTGGTATTGAAAACAAAACAAGGATCGTTAATCTTCAGGAAATTTCCCATACTATGTCACCAAAACTCTGCAAAGCTTTAACTGGTATTCGCGTTTTCACAGGGTATGATTCTGTTAGTGCTTTCTATAGTAAAGGAAAGAAAAAGTCATTTACATTGGCGTCAGAGTGTGATGAGTTCATACAAGCCTTTTGTGACTTCGGTGATAATTTTGAGTTAGCAGATAACACACTAAATGTTTTGGAGAAATATGTTTGCAGACTTTATGGGCAGGACTCTTCCAGTGTTGATGATGCCAGGTACGACATATTTTGCACTTCTCCAAAGTCCATGGAACAGAGTTTGCCACCAACAAAAGATGCCCTCGCTCAACACAGCCTGAGAGCCAATTACCAGGCAGCAGTGTACAGAAGGGCTCTCCACCAAAATATTTCTCCTCCTTCACCATCAGGAAAAGGATGGCAACTTATTGATGGTGAACTTAATATACATTGGATGACAAAGGGCCCTGCTCCTGAAAGTGTCCTACTTCTAAATCATTGTGGTTGCAAATCTGGCCAATGTGTGACAAAATGGTGTTCATGTAGATCTAAATTAAACTGTACAGATCTGCGCCAGTGTCAAAAATGTGAATCTTATCCAGGTGACTGAGCTCTTTGATCATGAGAATAATGACAGTAATTTAGACAAATAACTTTTATCTAATTCAATGGCTTTTGTTAAGAGGTCATCATAATCTAGAAGGATTGCCTTTTATAAGTACAGCTAAATATCTGGTATAATTAATCTAGACATTTATTTAATCTATTTTGCAGTGTTTTTATGTTTGTACTGTTTACATAGGAATCATGCAGACATTTTATGATTATATGGGATGTTAATGGACTATCCAGACCTGCAAACTAATTTGAGGATTATTAGGCATTTTCATTGTGGTTGAAAATAAAAAATTGTGTGTTCCACCTGTCTGAGATTTTCTTATTTTCCATTATAGCAAATATAACTTTAGTGAAAATAAATTGGATATAACATGTAAATGAGTTCATTCTTTTAATTGGAAATGTATGAAGAATAGTCTGTTATTAAGTTTAATAAAAAAGTGTTGAATTTCATGTCACAAACCTGCTTCTGAATAAGCCTTTGGACTTACTGATGGAGGCTGAGGTAAATAAAGATGTTTCAGTTGTTTTAATCCTTCAAGTGATAAAAGACTTTCTTCTGAAACTGAACATTCTCGCAGATCTGAAAGTATGACAAGAGAATTTATTAGAGTTTAGCATCTAATAATGGAGAAAATAAATACCAAAGTCTACCAGTTAGCTGGCTTAACTGGCTTATATAGCTACAGGGTTTTCACTGTAGGCAAGAAGTAGACACATTTCCACAAAGGACTATTGTATAGCAACAGATTTCCAGGGTTCATACACAGGTCCAAGAATAAAGTTTCCTGATAATCCCGATATTTCAGATCTGATCCCCTGATATATAAATATATATAAAAATTATATAAAAATTGCATAAAAGGTGTAAAAAAAATTCATATTTCATATAACACAATTAAAACCTAATTTTTATTCTAACTACTCTTAAAAAACGTATGCAAAACTCACATGGCAGGCTTGAAAAAATTAATACTAGATAACAAAATGCATGAGTTTTATATAATGTAAAACAAATAGTACTTGTTTTTTTTTCAATTATTTTATTTTAACATTTTAAATTAATTTATAAATTTATAGTTAAATTATTTATAAAATATTTACAAATAATTGAGTCCTAAATATTTCATAAATATTTTATATTCCCCTCATATTCTCAAAAAATCAAAAAAAATCCTGATATTTTTGCAGGTGTGTATGAACCCTGATTTCCACATGTTGAGAGAAACAGCTGCCAAGCTGCATACTCCTTATAAGGAAGGGGCCTGAAGATAAAAGTGTGGCAGTTTTTAGAATTAAGGAAATTTTAAGCAGAGAGGGAGAACAAATCCAGATATTATGTAGGAATGGTGTCTATTATGTTGGAGAGGTGTCTATGTCACCCATCCCTGAAAACTAAACCTAGTTGTTGTTGGATACAATGAAAAGAGATGAATTGAACCATGAAACTTTATGGTTGTGTAAATCAATGGATTACTTGTGTGATGGCAAAAGAGATTTGAAAAATGGGAGGGCCATAAAGTTAAATAGCCCATTAATGGTTATAAAAATTTAAAGAAAAGATTTTCAGTTTTTGGACTAAACTTGTTTAGTAAGAACACCCAAATTTAGTAGCAGATATTGTTCCAAATTAAAGTTGCTTAACCAGTTACATTTAATATGTCATGTCATGCCAAGCCAAGTGAAGCAATATAAAGACCTGCAAATGTTGCAAAGACTGGGGGAAAAAAAAAAAAAAACTAGTACAAAGTACAATCTAGAATGAGAATACTTTTCTTGGTAAGGGTAAGTATGATATTAAGACATAAACAGGTACCAAACTGGTTACTGAAAAGTAGGCTAAACATGTTAAGTAGTCCTACAAGTAGGACATCATGAAGATAAACTAGACAAGTCACATCTCATCACATACTCTGAATGGCATTTTTGACTACTCTCTGCATGATGGAGGGTTTTCCTGAGAAGCCCATAAGGAAGTGTTTTAAGACATTTTTATTTTCCCCACTTCTTGTATCAAAGAAGTAAAGCTTTTTATTAGTGTGCGCAAGAATGCAGCACAAACCAATATAAAAATAAAGTTTCAGTGCAGAAAGGAGTCAGTATTTTTAAGGTTATACAAAAAATAAATGTTTGACACTATAAACTTCAGTGTTTGAAACTATCAGTTGAAACTGACATACTGAAGGACGCTGTCTTGAATACTGTTCTTAGAGATAAAGAATGAATGGCATGTGCAATTGCACATTTAATTTCATAAAATGTTTTGAGCATGTTACTCAGCACTGTTTATTAGAGTTGTCAAAAACCTCAGTTTCCTTGAAAAAGCTTATTGTACCTGGGGAAAGGTGTGTTTAGTTTTCCATAAAGTGAATGATAAAAAGCTACATTTTTAAGAGTTAAAATCTGAGTAAACTATGGGCCTCACAATAAATGGTAATAAATCATATACTGTATTTTAATTTACCTTAAAATATAGTATCTACATTTTAAAAATTAACTGGTTATATTAATCCATATGAAATCATTGTACATAATGCTACAATGAAGGATAGTGATACAACAATGGAAACATCTATAAAACATAATATCAGTAAAAAACCCTTTTCTGTACCCTCCTACTTTCTCCATACTCAATTTCATTCCAAAGATGTATGTTGTGTATATGTACCATACATAATGCCATAACTTGCTCTCACATTCAAAAATTTAAATATATTCCTGATTTTACACCCTCTGGCTATGGCTCATATGCCACTCCCAAACTAAATACATCCACAGTGTCTACCTTTCTCCTAATTCTAATGACTATCCAAAACTCTGACAACCCCACTTCCAAAGTGGAACACATTCTATCCCACTCTCCTTTCACTGAAATTTCCATTTTAGGTGATTTCAATGTTGAACATCACCTTTGGCTTTCTTTCCATTACACTGACATCTCTGGTGAACTAGCTTACAACTTCACTACCCTGAATGACCTAGAGCAGATTGTACAGCACCCTACTCATATCCCTGATTGCCTTAGAGATAAGCCCAATACAGTAAACCCTCATCCAACGCATGTTTGTCCAGCGCAAATTTGCTTATATGCAGAAAAATAAATGCGAACAATTATTTGCTGTAAGCGTAAAATTTTATTATACACAGTCTGCCAAACACACTCTAATACAGTAGTATTGTACATGTGCCAATGCATGCGCTAGTGTTTTCTCCTACACTCTCCAACATTCCCACATCTCTCTCCCTCCCTCTCGCCAGTGGCGGATTTAGGGGGGGGGGCCGAGTAGGCCATGGCCTACAGCCCCGCACCCTCACATATAATTATAATGTTGGATTCCACTATAAATAATACAATTGATTAATGATTAGTGATAATTATGGTATCACTCTCTTTGCTGGCGGGAGTTTAGTTCTATTCAGGCCGCTGTGGAGTGCACATGTGAGTGTGTTTAGTGGTAAGTAATGGTAAAAGTCGTATCTTGAAAAAGTCGCCAGTCAATAAATGGGGATGGGGGAGTTTTAGTCAGCTTTATAATAACATAAATAAGTTGAAAAATGTTAAATTAATGTAATTAATTTTTTTATATGAAACATACTTAGGCTAGGTTAGGTCAGTTTAGCTTAGATTTCATAATAAATACATTTTATACATATTTAAGGAAAAAGTCACCACTGGTGGGGGCTGGCAACTTTTCCCATAAAGCGACTTTTTCACCTGAACAACTGTTTAGTGTCTGTATTTAATTAATTAATTAAACTGTATTAATTAATACTAAACCGAGGGTCAAGTGTAAATAGTTTGTTTTTTATGTTTTTATGTTTCAGGATAAGGCAGTGAGGCTGCACTGAGGCACAATGGAGAAATCAACAAGTCGTGATCAAGGGAGGAAGTATAAAGCTGGCTCTGTTAAACGACAAGAAAAGGCAGACGTAAACCAAAGAGTAAAAAAACTACCAAAAATAACTCAATGGTTGACATATCCAACAGTATCTGAATCTGCAAAATCACAAACTCAAACTGAATCCGGTCAAACTGAATCTGAATCAGTAGAGACACCAATTACGCCTGAAACAACTGGAGAAGCCACAACTAGTACTGAACCTAGTGTAATTAGCGCAATTGAACCTGAACACAGTGACAGTGAGGAGACACAAGAGGAAGTGAAAGTTATGAATACCGGTACTGAACAAGGATTTGAAACGGATCTTGGATTATGGCCTAAAATAATTACTGAAAAGTGTGTGACTATTGGTTGAAAAAGGGAAGCGCAGAATGTCGACACTGTGATGGTGACTTCAAAGAGTCAGCTGTGAAAGAGCTAAACAGAACCCGTCATTGTACAGAGACATTATTCACTCGAACTCATTCATTATCTGGCCAAGAAATTAATCTTAATGGCTCTGTTACTCTAAAAACAACTGGTAAAGTGTATTGTTTTGCTTGCAAGCTTATGTCAAAGGTGGAAAGCTCATTCACAACTGGCTTCAATGGTTGGAAGAACGCTAGGTATGTCATAGAATCTCACAGTAGGTCAGATCCACAGGAAAAGTATGGTTGAAATGATATATCGAAAGACTGCGGGTGCCCGTATTGACTCTAATCTAGTACAACAATATGAAAGTGAATGCGAGTACTGGCAAGCAGTATTGAGGAGGTGTGTAGATGTTTTAAAGCTACTTTGCGAACGCGGGCTAGCCATTCGAGGTAAAGATGAAGTAATTGGATCAGTACACAATGGAAACTATCTTGGGATTCTAGAGCTGCTGAGCACATACGACAGTTTCTTGGCAGCACATATCAAGAAACACGCAAACAAAGGTAGTGGTCATACTTCCTACTTGTCCCATGTCATTTCTGAGGAAGTCATTGGAATAATGGCAGAAAAGGTTATGTCCTCAATAACAGATGAAGTAAAAACAGCAAAGTACTTCTCAATTTCTGTTGACTCCACACCTGATATTTCACACATGGATCAACTTACTTTTACAATCCGCTATGTACTGCCTACTACAGGTCCAGTTGAAAGGTTTTTGCAGTTTATTCCCATGCTAAGCCACACTGGCAGAGATATTGCTACAACTGTTCTTGATTTTCTTAAAGAGAAGAACATTCCAGTTATCGACTGCCGAGGACAGTCCTATGACAATGCCAGCAACATGTCTGGTAAATATCTGGGGACCCAACAGATAATCAAGAATGAGTGTAGTGAAGCTGAGTACATACCATGTATGGCTCATTCCTTAAACTTGGTGGCTAAGTGTGCTGCAGAAAGCTGTCCTGCTGCAGTGTCATTGTTTGCTCTGGTACAAAATATGTACTCCTTTCTTGTTGCATCTACTTATCATTGGAGGAGACACCGTGAGGTACTAGAGACTAATAAAGATAAGAAGTTGAAAGTTGATAAAATACTTTCAGACACTCGTTGGTCAGCATGAGCAGATGCTGTAGCTGCTCTCAGTAGAGCACACAAAGAAAACATCATTGTTCTGGAAGAGTTATTCTCAGATCAGAATCAGCCAGCTGAAACAAGAGCTGAAGCAAGTGGTCTTCTCAAAGGTTTGAAAAAACTTGAAACAGTGATTCTTCTTGAAGTTTGGGATACAGTATTGGAAAGGTTTCAGAGTAGCAGTATCCAGCTGCAAAAATCTGGGCTCTCCCTCAACACAGCTGTCACACTGCTAGAGTCTCTTTTACAATTTGCTAAAGACCTGAGATCCCAGTTCAATGACTTTGAAGCAAAAGCTATGGCTAAGTGTGATCCCTGTGATGTGACGAGTAATGATGCATACTACGCCGACACGCAGCGTATTAGGAAGCGCAAGCGTCACCACGATGAACTAGACTCCGCGGAGGATGTTATGCTGACAGGGAGAGACAAGTTTAGAGTGACTGCATTCTTGCCCATCATTGACAAGCTCTATGCTGCCCTACGACAACGCATTGCTGCTTACAGCGACCTTCGAGAGAAATTTGAGTTTTTATCAGAAATCTCAAACAAAACGAACACTGAGCTTAAAGCATCTGCTGAAAAGCTTGTGTCTTCATATCCTAAGGACTTGGAGGCTGGATTGGAGTCGGAGCTTTTGCAGTTTGCACACCTTATGAAATCCATTCCAAGAGATTCACCTGAAAGTGCTCCTTCATCAGGTGGTGCAAAGGCTGCAAAAAGTCCTGAACTAGAAATGTATGAGATAATTCACAGACATGACATGGTAGAAACATTTGCTAATGTTGAAATTGTATTACGACTATCTCTGCATGTTTGTTACAAACTGCACTGGGGAGCGATCATTCTCCAAGATGAAACTAGGCAAGAATTATCTAAGAAACACCATGGGGCAGGACCATTGAGAAATTAAGGGTGCTTGATTTTACTGATGTCATCAAACAGTTTGCAAGTAAGAAGGCTAGAAAAAAATCTTTTTTGACTGAGAAATAGTTAAGTGTACCGTACAAATTGCCTGCAATAAACAAAACCCACTCATTGCATCATTTGCATGTCAGTCAAGTGGTATTCTCTTTAGTTAATGGTGTATTATTATAGTTATTTTTTATTGTTAAGCTTCAAAAAAACAAATGTGTAATGTTCAACTATGAAATGGTCATTTGGCTAATTAATTATCAATAAATTGAATATTGTTTAAAAAGTAAATTTATTTTAACGCTTCGCTCGCCCACTGATTTGAGGGCCCCGTAAGGTCACCACTGGGGGATGGGGGTGTAAATCTTCATTTCAGTTAATTAAGCTAGCTTTGCGTAGTTTGGGGCCCCGCACTCCAACCGGCCTAGGGCCCCGCGCACCTTAAATCCGCCACTGCCTCTCGCGTCACCCTTCGCATCACCCTTTGTCTCAGTCCCACTAATGTGTTAAGTTCAGTGAAGTTGTGTTGGATTTGTTTTCATCATATTTTGCTGTTGTTTTGCTATTATCCTTAGACAGCAGTATGGCACCAAAAGGTAAAGCATCTGCAAGTGATAGTGAAGAGAAGAAAAGTCATAAGGTTATGACATTAGCCAAAAAAATAAAGATTCTAGATAAGTTGCGCGGTGGTATGAGCATAACATCACTTGGCCATGAGTATTACATGAATGAGTCTACCATATGCACCATCCAAAAGAGTGAAAAAAAGATGTGTGCTATTTTCATTTAATATATTTTCATTTAATATATTTTCATTTAATATATTTTTATTTATCATATGTAAATATCATTATGTTTGATTTTATGTTCTTATTTCATATACAATATAGGTAGGGAAATTCATATATGTGTGAATAAAAAATCTATGTATCTAAATATTAATGGGAAACTTTACATGGCTGTGTTCACGTATCCCCATTTATCCCATAAGGTATTAAGTTTGTCCAATGTGGATTTACCCAATGTGCTGTTCTTGAGGAACCTAACCCCTGCATTGGATGAGGGTTTACTGTATTCTGGATTTATTTCTAACCACTCATTCTCATCCTTACTTTACCACCAAATTTTTTCCTCCATTGGGTTCCTCTGACCACAATCTTGTATCTGTTTCCTGTCCCATCACTCCAGTTTGGCCTTTGATCCTCCCAAAAGGAGGTGCCCTTAGGCAGTACTACTTTGATCTCTAAAAATCCTTGATTTAACTTTGCTTGTTCTAATGCTATCCACAACATAGAAGAGGCTTTCAGAAGGTACTGTTGCCATCTAATTCCTGACTCTGACCCTCTTTATCTCTCTGCACAGAATCATGCAAAATCTGTTCCTCAACTTCCTGGCACCAAGCCAAAAACCTCTCCAACAACTTATTTCTTCTTTTTCTTCTTCTTTCCCTCCTCTTTTCCATTCTTATGGCTTAGTTGCTATCTCTTATCCTGATAAAGCTGAATTATTCATCCAGACTTTCACCTCCAACTCAACCCTGGACGGTTCCTGTGCTGTTCCTCTATCTCCTCCTCCCTCTGACTTAATTATGTCAGAAATTAGAGCCTCTTCCAAAAATGTTTTTTCTACCCTATCTGGGCTCAACTCTAGGAAGGTGTATGGTTCTGATGGGGTTTCTACTGTTGTTCAAGAACTGTGCTTCTGTGCTGACACCCTACTGAGGAAAACTCTTTCATCTGGTACTTTTCCTTCCTGCTGGAAGTTTGATCTTATTCAACCTGTCCCAAAGATGGGTGACCACTCTAAACCCTCCAACTATCATCCACTTCCTAAAGTTTTTGAATCTTTCCTTACTAGGAAGATTCTTAAACACCTCTCTACTCACAATCTGCTTTCAGATCAGTATGGGTTCTGCAAAAGAGAGAATACTAGCAATGATCTTGCATATCTCTCCGACTCTTGGTCATCCTCCTTCCAGAATTTTGGTGAAACCTTTGCTATTGTACTAGATATATGAAAAGCATTTGATAGAATTTAGCACAAAGCCTTAATTTTCAAACTGTCCTCCAGTTTCTATCCATCTATCTGTGCCTTCATCTCTGATTTCTTTTCTGACCAATCTATAACTGCAGTTGTAGATGGCCACTGTTCTTCTCCAAAAGCTATTAATAGTGGTATTCCTCAAGGCTCTGTTCTGTCACCCACCCTTTTCCTTTTATTTAATCAATGATCTATTAAGTCGTACTTCCTGTCCTATCCACTCCTATGCTGATGATTCAACCCTTCACTTCTGCCTTGTGACTTTATTAGACCAAATCTGGGTGCAATCTCACCTTGACTGTACATCAGGTATACTCCTATTACACATTACCCTCCATCTGCCCACATATACAATGCTAATTAGCCATTTACAAATACAGGAGAGAATAAAAATTGACTATAGACACTACACCTATAATAATAAATAAAAAATTTATCACAGATATCAAGTTCTGACTGGTTGAGAATAACAAAGTAACTGTGAAATAGAAACAAAATTTTAAACATTCTCAAACACACTAATGGATATATTTAATACTAATTTTCCTATAGTGTCGAGACTCATGTCAAAAAAGAACTATAACAATCAGTGGATCACTCCAGCCCTCATTGTAAGCATAAACCATAAACATTCTCTCTATAAACTATGGAAGAATGATATTGTCAATGAACAAACATATAAAAATTATTGTAACAGACTAAATTCACTCATAAAAACTGCAAAAGCAGACTATTATTGTTTTTAAAATTACCAAACAAAAATCTAATCCTAAAGGATTATGGAATACTTTAAAGGTCCTAGTTAATGCCAAAAAAGGAAAGACAAATCCCATAACTTCCTTAACACAAGATAGAATTTCCTACAATGATCCCAAAGACATGGGCAATTTATTAAACTACTACTTTTCAAAAATAGGAAGCAATACAGCAGCTGCCATTCCAGAATCAGAGTGTCACCACCAACAATATATGCCACAACCCACACCAAATACTTTCTTCTTTGACCAATTCTGCCAAATGAAACATCAGCTACTTTAAATTTGTCAATCACTCACCAATATTGAATGAATCAAAAATGAAATTTGGACTAATTTATAGATATAAGAGCAATATCAAAGTAGAAAATGCATACTGAACTCGACCTAAAATGTACAAGGGCCACTCAATATATTTTGCCCCACCTTTTTTTTTTCTTTCCAAGTTTCCTTGTAAGTTCCAGAAATTTTGTACACAAGTAGTTACATATCTTTTTTACAAGTTTTTATTTTTCCACAGCTTTTCTCCACCTTGAAACAAGGGCCTTTATTCCTTGCTGGTAAAAGTCTGCTGGGTTCCGCTGTAGCCACCTCTTAACCTCCTCAACAACCTCATCGTCACTCTGAAACTTACTTTCATGAATAGTATCCTTCATTGGCCCAAACAAATGGAAGTCTGAAGGTGCCAGATCTAGGCTGTATGGAGGGTGGGGTAACAGTCAAGCACATTTTTGTGATGGCCCCTCTTGTTTGCAAACTGTTGTGTGGTCTTGCATTATCGTGCAAAAGAAGGACATCTTCCAGTTTTCTCTCCAGTCGAACTCGCTTTATACGTCTCTGAAGTCTCTGTAGGGTAGCAATATATGCCTCTGAGTTGATTGTCTGTCCTTTCTTCATAATGTCCCAGAAGATGGTGGCCATAACCTTTCCTGCAGAGGGAGCCATTTTGAACTTTTTCTTCCATGGGGAAGTCTGCGTGATGCCACTCCATGGATTGGTGTTCTGTTTCAGGTTCTGTCTCATATTGAACCAATGACTCGGAAGCAATTTCTTTTCTTTGGGCTTTGTGATCTTCATTCAGTTTATAAGGAACAAACCATGAACACACTTTTGAGTATCCCAGTTGCTGAATTATCGTATTCACACTTCCTTCACTAATTCCTAGCTCCAGTGATAGCTCCTTGTATGTGATGTGCCAATTTGATCGAATGATGCTGTTAGCACATTGCAGTGTGAGATGTCACAGCCAATGTCAGGCAACTGCTGCGTAGCTCATCATCGAAGCTGGTTCTCACTCTCTCTGATGATCTCACACATTTAGACCAGCTTCCAACTGTGCTTCAATCAACAACAGCATCTCCATAAATGTTTTGTAGAAATTTGTGAATATTTCCAACTGTTTCCTTCTCTGTGGTTAAGAACTCGATAACAGCTCTGTTTACAATGCACATCACTGTCAGATGCCATTTTTGAAACTTCATTAACCATCGGTTTTATACAAGGGCATTTAAAAGTGGTTTTATACAAGGAGGGGAGGTTCAAACTGGAAAAATCTGGTTATGTGAAGCACAGAAAGTTCAAACTTACAGCCCAAAGACATTTCAGCCCCATGGCCTATTATTTAGCTAAGAAAAAAGGTGGGGCAAAATATACTGAGTGCCCCTAGTAGCTAAAGTGAGTAACTGACAAATGAAAGTCAACAGAGATGTGCAGCAACTTATAAGCAGAGGAGGAGCAAGGGGCAGACCCCACCCCCTTCCAATTCTGATTCAATTCCTAAGTAATGTAAATTCGTGTGTCACTCTAAAACTGTGGGCAATTGAAAAATTCTGTTTTCATTTCCATAATCAATGTAAAAAATGACATATAGTTCAAGTAAAAATATATCTGTGACAAAAACTTTGTTGACCAGTGTTACTGACCAATCTCTGTCTTACCAACTCTGAGTAAAGTACAGTATTTGAAAGAATCGTATACAATAGACTAATCAAATTCTTAGCTAAATATGACATTCTAACAAGAACACAATTTGGGTTTAGAGAAGGCCACACCACAGAAGATGCCATTAACATGCTATCAGAAATATCTATAAAAACCTAAACTACAAAAAACACACAATCTTAGTTTTCCTTGACCTGTTGAAAGCCTTTGATACGCTCTCACATGATATCTTACTAGACAAATTAAACACATATGGCATAAGGGGAAATATGCTGAATCCATACCTTTGTAACCTTGTATCATGATTGTATTGTTCACCCTTTTTCTTTTCTATTATTTCTATTATTATTTCTATCATCATTTTCTATTATTTTAAAGATTATTTCAATTTTCATTTGTAATGACAGAGTTAACTAAATGCAACATTATTTTATTTTCCACAAATTCTATTTATATTTGACATTTTCCTTTGTAAAAATAGAAATGAATCTCAAAGACTTTTGCCTGAAAAACTGTCATGCTTCCCAACAGCATATTCAGATAAGAATACTGTAATTAAGCTACAAAAATTAAACCTTAATTCCAACATTGTGTAAACCAGTATGGATATACTGTATAGTGGACTCCTGCTATCCAAAATTAATTGGTTCCAAAAAACATCTCAAATAGTGGAACCTCAGTTAACAGGACTATACTTTACATGTTATAAGGCTAACTGGATCCAGAAAACTAAAAACTGGCTCTTATCACCACAAAATCTAACTCTTAAGGCCCTACAGTATTTTTAATTTAAATTAAATAGTATTTAATAGTATTAAATAGTATTTTCTGAAAATAAAGAATTAAATTATAATGAATACAGTACTGTATTAATTAAATTAAATTAACATGCACTCAAAAATTAACACTCACCAGAACAACTTGACTGGAAACATCGACACTGCTACAAATAACCTACAAACATACATAAACAGTATACAAGACTGGCTCACACATAATAGACTCAAAGTAGTGCCCACAAAATGAACCATCACCTTGCTAACAAGCAACACAAAAGAACACCAGATAACTCCACAGATTACACTAAACAACACCAACATTCCACACACTCACAGGACCTAAATACTTGGAGTCACATTCAACACATCATTATCTTTCGCAAACTACATTCAGGACATTAAAAACAAATGTATGTTAAGACTTAACATGCTTAGGATACTAACAGGCACAAACTTTGGATACCAGCAGGAAACAACATCACTCATATACAAACAATATATTTGCTCAGTTATGGACTATGCTAGCCCATGCTGGGCACCCATTATCTCAAACACACACAAACACCTTACATACAATACAAAACAATGCACTTTGTATCATTACAGGATGTACTCAAACAACACCAATAGAACACCTGCACACAGAAACAAAAATACTGAAAGTTAGGGAACATTTAGACATGAGAACACAATTCATGGCAGCAGCAACAACGAACCCACAACACCCTTGCCACTACATGTACAATCATGCACCAACACCTCGCACCATTAAGGTAACACCAGAGAGACATTATAACCAAATACTCCATTCCATACCATGCCCCACAGACATCACATAGTAGCCTACAGAAAACACATACACACACACAGTGATGGGCAGTATCTAGATACATGTATCGCCGATATGTATCGATCGATACTTTTGTATCGGTATCGCTTTAGCTACTTGACAAAAGTATCAATTTATCGGTATCGCTAAGGTCAATTTTCTTAAACGTATCGAAAAAATTGATATATTAATAAGAATTTTTAAATATTTAAATAGATGTTATAATATGATACTACTGAGTTATATTTATGAATATACATAAATAATAATATTATTAAATATTTAATGACTACTATTCTACTGGTCACGTCACACAGTACGGCGCAACGTTTAAACAAGTTTGTACTTGTGTTATTGAGATTAATTAACCATAATATAGAAACACTAATAATATAGAAATGCTCATATAATATAGAAATGCTCATTGGTGTTGCAACACTATTGGTCACGCCCACTCGGTGTTGAGTTTAAACAGGTTCATACTTGTAACGCAGCGATTCCTCTTGGTCCCCCCAGGCATTTCTTATCAATCAGTCACTCATTAAGTAGACATCACGCCAAGTAGTTGTGCGATAATGAGTGAAGATATTAATAGTAATAATAACGCATCAGGGAGTGAGCCACAAAAGGAACAACATACTTTCATTAAATAAAGCAATTGTTTTTATTTACATCTATAAAACCCATTAAAATGTCATTGATTTTACTTACAGTGCATACAAATTACTAGTATAAACAATAATATCTAATACCTACATATTAAATGAATAATTATAAAAATGTACCGGCGATACATGTATCAGTATCGGTATCGCTTAAGACATCTAGAAAGTATCGGCGTATCGGTATCGCCTAAGACGTTCTTCATGTATCGGTATCGCCTAAGACGTTCTTCATGTATCGGTATCGCTTTAGCGATTTTCATGTATCAATGTATCGGTATCGCTTTAGCTATTTTCATGTATCAATGCCCATCACTGCACACACACCTAACCCACAAAGCACTGACACAACTCGGTCCGAATGCAGTCCTAGGTGCGAAGCCATCACCCATTGACAGGTCAGAGACCAGCCTGAGCAGATCAGATCGAGTTAACTTAGCACAATTCCGATGTGGACATCACCCCAACTTACAGACATATAAACACAGACTAGAGAACTCCACAGATGACACCTGCCACGCTGTGCCAGGGCACACCACAAACAATTGAACACATTATAACAGACTGAACCACTCTAGCACAACAGAGAACACAACACAACATCACTAGTGTGCTGAACCTCTGGTCCACTCTAGAGAGGGTGATTGGTAGGCTTCAGATAAATATGCATTTGCATATGTAAATGCATATTTTAGTATTTTTCTAAGATAAATCCATATTTTACCATATCTTCATGATAAATGCATATTTTAACATTTTTGTCACCAAACAAATATAAATCTTGTTCAAAGTGAAAAGTATATAGCTTACCTATATACTTCACTTCGGTTGGTTGGTTGATGTGTATGATATTCCTGGCATCAAACATCATGCCACCAGCCAAGTTGTGACATCATACATCAGACCACCATGAACTACCAATTATGTGGCAAGTGACTGGCGATCATTTATTCATTTGCATTCTGCCCATTGTACGTGCTGTACATACCACCGTGAACCACCAAAATAAAAGCAAAGTAAATACAAAATTCTTCAAGCATTTGCGAAAGAATATGAAGCATTCACTACTGATGGTCAAGTGTTGTTCTGTAAATACTGTGAAATTCCAATATCGGCAGATAAGAAATTTCAAGTAATACAACACCTTCAAACAGCTAAACATGTCAGGTTGCAAAGTTCCAGTAATGCTAAGCAGGAGCAACAGTTGTTGTTTGCTCATAAACCTGGTCCTAGTCATTCACAGTTCAACGTCCATTTAAGCAATGCATTTATTTCAGCAGATATTCCCTTGGCAAAATTGAAAAACAAAAGCCTTAATGAATTCATAGAAAAATACACAGGAAAAGTAGTGCCAGACTAGTCCACACTATGGAAAAATTATGTTCCACAATTGTACAAGGAAATTCTTGAAAAAATAAGAAGCAAAGCTGGTGAAAATAAGATTTGGGTGTCCCTCGACGAAACAACAGATGTGGAAAAACGATGTGTTGTGAATTTTGTGTTTGTTGTCTTAGGAAAAGAAGAAGAAAAGGATAAAAGTTACTTACTGACAGTTGACGTAGTTGATAAGGTGAATCACTCGACTGTTGCTGCTTTCTTAAATAATTCATTAAACAAGCTATGGTCATCTTCTAATATATTGTACAATAATGTCCTTTTAGTATACACAGATGCTGCACCTTGTATGTGCAAAGCTATGACTGGACTTCAGGTTTTGTACCCTAAAACGATTTCGTGTAATGTGTGTAGTTCATGGTCTGCATTGTGTGGCGGAATTGGTTTGTTCTAAGTACCCTGATGTAAATAATTTGATAGCAACCATAAAGAAAGTATTCCTGAAAGCTCCATATCGAAATGCCAAATTTTTTGAATTGGCTGAAAATGTAGCACTTCCTCCCTCACCTATAATCACCAGATGGGGAACCTAGATAGATGCAGCAGTGTACTATGCCAAAAATTTTGACATCGTCAAAACCATGATAGAAACATTCAATCCTGGGGAGGCTCAGAGCATTCAGGAGGTGCAATTTGTACCGAAAGCAGATGGCATTCAAGAGAATTTGCTTTTCATATCTGCCAATTTCTCATGTCTTTCTTTAATGATTTTAAATTTGGAAGAAAAGGGAATGTCTTTGAAGGGTAGTATCACGTTAGTTTAAAAAGTTGTTCGTGCACTGAAAGACATTGAATGCACAGATTTCATTAACAAGCTTAATAATGTGCTGTCTAAAAACGAAGGATATGGAAAGTTGAAGAAAATTAGCGAGATCCTTTCAGGAAAAACTGAAATTGACGGAACACTGGTACCTCTTAATCTTTCGGATTTTCTAGCCTTTAAATATGCACCTATTGTTTCGTGTGATGTGGAGCGAGTATTTTCTGAATATAAAAATCTCCTTGCTAATAATAGGCGCAAGTTTAACTTTGAACATTTGCAGCAACATGTGGTAATTAAATGCAATCACTGTTTGTAATTTTTGGTAAACAAGTTTTATTCCAGTGTTTTGAATAAAGCAATTTCCTCTAAAATATTTTTATTTCCCAGTGATAGATATATTTGATAGTGCATATTTAAATGTATATTTTGAAGGTTTTAGGTACATATTTGCACGCATATTTACTACTTTTTTAGTGCATATTTATCTGAAGCCTAGTGATTGGTTACCTGCATGCCGCCAGCTTACTCAATCAGGGTAGGCTGATTGGCTAACCAACAACAACAATTTGACTGGGCTTGCTGGAAAGATGGTGGTGGTGTTTTATTGTTTGGAAGGAGAGTCTCCTTCCATAAAGGCATCTGGTAGTTCAGGCAATTGATCATGTTTTTGAGAGCTTGAAGATGTCCCTGAAGTTGATGGTTTTGGTTCATCTTGTTCTACAGAAGTAGTCCTCTTCAGTTTGAAAAACCTATCAAGTGGTGTCTGCTTGGGCTTGGTCATTTCTTGGAGTTGAGTTCAGTATGGGAGGAGGGCTGACTTGATGGTGCTGTATGTTGTGTAGGCTCTGCCATGGATGGGACCTCTTTCCATGATTTTCCATCACTCGCGGGCATTCTCGAACAAACATGTGATGTTGGTCAGTATCTCGATCAGTGGGGCAAATCTCAGTTAGCAAATGAATGGTTCTTTATGGAAAATCTTAATCATGCGAAACCTTGGTTATCGAGATCCTTGGATAGTGGGGGTCCACCGTATATCTTACGTAATGTGTTCTTTCTGAATAAAGATTATTATTATTATTAATGCCTCAAAAACCCAGTTCCTTCATCTGTCTACTCATCACAATCTTTCACATGACTATCCCCTTATCTTCAACAATACACAACTCATTCCTTTCTCTTAATATTCATGGTGCTTCCTTTTCTAGTAATCTTTCCTGGAAGCTCACATATATACTCTTTTTCTGAAACAGCTTCTAAGAGGTTAGGTGTGCTGAACTGGCTCTACAGTTTCTTCATACCTGCTCAGTTGCTGTCTCTGTACAAGGATCTTGCCCTTTCCCACCTGTTACCGTACTGACTGTCTTCAATCCCTCTCTCTCCACTGCAATGTTGCCTCACTCTCTCTTTACTATCACTATTACAATGAACACTTCTGAAGTCCCTAACTATATGCCTCCTACTTTAAGGAGAGCTTGCTGAACCAGGCTTTTGACACACTCTTATCCTTTTTTTGCCCAAGTCTCTAATGCAAAGGTCAATCAGTGTTCTCAACATTTCATCTACTCAACCAGTCAACACACTTGAACAACCTTTCTCAATCCATTTTCCCCCCCAATCTCTATGACCTTCAAACTTTCAAATGCAGTGTCCAAGTATCTCAAAAACTTTGGATTTTGATTTTGGCTCTCTCCTTCTATTGGGGGTAGGGTGGGGTGGTGGTTCACCCTTGGCCCCTCCTCCTTCCTGCATAAAAAAAAAGAAACCATAGTACTAGATCCTATGTTAGGAATTTATCAACCTTCCATTGGTTGTCATCTGTTAAAAGGTTTTAGCCAAATAAAGTAACATGACAATGAGTTCAACTTTTAGAAAGGTCATAAGATCACAGGAAACCATGTTTCTTTACTGATAGGCCTACACCAATTATGGTTAGCTAGACTATCTAAAATATCTAAATTTGCAAATGATACAAGAGGAGAATGAAATGACTCCTAAAATGAAGAGGAAGTTGACTCCAAACTGTATAGAAAAAAGAAAGTAACACAAATACCAAACCTAATCATATTATTAGTCTAAAAGGGGACACCACCAGAAATGAAACTACTATTTTTGCTGATAAATTTTCATCATACCTAATTTATTTAGATGAGGATGAACTAATACCACAAGACATTCACTGGAGCAGAGGCCTCGTTTTGTAAGTTTCAAAAGAAGTTTTTCCTTCAACAGAAATGGTAAATCTTCATAAGTATTTGGATTAACTCGGCATCCAGCTTCAAGACACCTAAAATATATACAGTATTAGAGACATTTAGCTTTTTCTCTTATCAAATCTTTTTAAGTTCCTTTAAAAGTGTGTCTGGCAAGACTACCTACTGTACCTATGCCATATAGTATATAACTGGTGGACCCCAGTAGTCCGTATGTAGGCTTGGTAGCTAGATATAAATGATTATATGGTACTGTATAAAGGTATTAACTTTTTTCATGGCTCAGGCTTATATCAGTGATGTGCTGGACTGGACTGGACATCTAGTACTTGTTTGGCTGGAATATTAAATATTTATAAATAATATGGGAATATGTCATTTCCTCTATTTTAATATAAACAATGGTTTTCTTCAACAATATATAATGGCCACAATGCACTGAATAAAGCTAGCACCCATAGCTTGGTAGTAACACTATTTCACTATAAGCAAAGTGAAGACACAGGTTGGGGATTAACTCCCAATGGTGCTGGTAATAATAATCCAGGAATTAGCACACTGTACTGTACCACATTTGTCTCACCTAAGCAGTGTGCCAGTTTCTGGCCTTCCTGAATAATGATGATGCATTGAATAAAGGTAATTTCAGTTAAAACTCCTCAAATTTTTTATAAAATAAATTCCTTACATGGTGAATAAAAAATTGGAGTAGACTGTGCAGTCTTGCTTTAAGTACCGTACTTTTAAAGTAAGTTGGATATTTCAACATATTCTATTGAACTATTAGCTACTAAATTATATGAATCATAATGTATAGTTAAGAATGATAGGTAGCTTCTACATTACATTACATTTCATCTGGAAAACATGAAGCCACTGGGGCCTATTGAGGTTTTCCAAGTCATGAGCTCTATTTTATTATTATAAAATCTTGCAGAATGTCAATCTTGAGTCAGCTAATTAACAAAACTATTTACTACCACCAAAGTAGCATACATAACTTAAGCTAATAATGAAATCTATTACAATCTATTTACTATTTAAAATCTTGCAAACTGTCAATCTCAAGTTAGCTAATTAGCATACAACTATTTACTACTACCAAAGCTTCTATGTAGTTAACATTTAAAATAAAAAATACTGGAATGCCTGATAACCTTATTCCCAAAATGTTCAAAGTGGCTGTGATGAGCATGCTACAACTTGAATGGTTCTGTAACCTGTGCAAACAGGACTGAATGCCAAGGACTCCATCTTTTTTTTAGCATAGTGTTTAAAGAGCAATTTTGAAAATAAAAGTGTATTGTTTTAATGTATAACCTGAATGCCCAGTTAGGTCAACTGTATGCCCTTGATGACTGGTTAGGTTTAAGTTGTGACATTTTCATTAGTTTTGAAGTAACATTAAGATTTTGAAAAAAAAAATGCATTGTTTTAATGTGTTATCTTTTATTCACAACATCTGCTGGTTCTCCAGCCAGCAACCCTACCATTAGCTATGTAGCCTACAGACTACATGGCCAGCATGCTGGCCATAGAACCAGAGGCGCACCTAGGGTATTTGCCACTGGGTTGTGAGTTAGAACTGGCCACTCCCTTGTAAAAGGAAAACATTCTTATTTGGATTCAGCTTATTATTTTTATTGGAAAAAAAAAACAAATAGGGAGTAAAACAATAGATTAAGGAACATAAGTGTTTATTCTAAAAAAATTAACAAGGATTTAAAAAATAAATATCTTATATACTGTATGTATATACATATATATTACACAAAAAAGTTTAACAAAACTAATTATAACATTCTGAAATAATCCACTTTTGTGTTAAATAAACAAAAATATATTTCTAAACTAAAAAAAAATAAAGGCACAAGATATAATAATTCAGGTAAAGTTAACTTTTCTAGCTTCTGTGACTGCAAACTCATTAATAATGTCAGAAATATTTAAGTTTGCGGAAATTTGATTTTTGATACTTATAATACCTAAATTAGTAAGTCTTTCCTGGGTCATACTTGATCTTAAATAATTTTTTATGATCTTAAGTTTTGAAAATGATCTTTCCCCAGAAGCCACTGTTATGGGCATTGTCAAAAATATTCGTAGAGCTATTGAAATACAGTAAACCCTCAATAAGTCGGACTTTGATGAGTTGGACTCTGTCCTCTGTCAAGTGCTATTATTCTTTTGTTTATTTTACTGAGAGAAGTGTTTTATTTCCTGTCAAGTGCCATTATTATTTTGTTTCTTTTACGAAGTGAAGTGTTTTTTTTAATACTGCATTGTGGGTCATTCCATGTCAGTTCAACAGAATTTTAGGTAAAAAAAACATGACCATCACTGATTTTTTTTAAATTGGCACACTTATAGATCTCAGTGGGAAAAACAGAATGGCACTTGTTTCAACACTCTAGGTCATATGGTTCCGGAGATATGGCCCTTCGAATTTTGTAAAAAAAGGGGTCAACTTCCAAGGTCATACCATATTTCAACATGAAATATCTCAGGTTCTATTGCACTTACAGAGACCATTTAAACACTATTTTAAAGCTTTTAAGCAGATCTACAGCTTTGTTTCTATTGATATTTTACCTCAGTGGTCAAAGAAAAAGTTGATCTTATTTTTTGACTTTTGACCTTGTGCAGGTTATTTGATGTCACAACCAATTTTTTTCTCCTTTCACCCAATTTTGGGTACACATGTCTACCTTAACCTGGAACAAGATTTTTAGTGTTGATTAAGTTAGTATAGATGCTACAGCCATTTCAGTGGACCATACCTACCTCCATTTTGACCAAGTACCTTTTTCCACCAAACTTTGGAGCGCCGTTTCTTTGGAACTGTTTGAGCTAGTGTGTTGAGAAAAGTACTCACTGAGATCTATAATGTTTGTTATTTTTGAGACAATTTGCCTTTTAATATGTATATTAAAATAACCTATTCCTTTATTTTTACCAATTGAGTTATAAGAACCGATTCTTGTCTAGCTAGGTGAAACCATGAAAAAAGAGGCATCAACATAACTTTATATTTAAAAAAGGCAGTTATTAGGTATGTACAATATATTTTATGGAAGCCATTATTGTTACATTTATAATAATAATAAAGTATTTGTATACGCCTTTCAAGGTAATTATTTATCCTACCAAAGATTTGACCTTAGACAAAAACTGAGATCATTATTCAACAGCAAACAGTAAGAAAGAAAAACCTATAAGAAGAAACTTTAATAAGAAACTCAAATTTAAATAGGAATGCTAAGATACTAACCTAAATACAAAATATAATTAATAGATAATAAATGGTACAATAAACATAATGGTTTTAATAAACAATGATAAAAAATTACGGCAACACACATTCTTTTGGCCGAAGCTCTGCAAATTTTGAAAATCCTATGAAAATAAAAACCCACTCTAATAGACAGAGTTTATTTCCACAACAGTTTCGACGCCCACTGGCATCCTCCTCGGGTGGATACAGAAACACGAATGAACCAAAACAAGAGGGAAAAACAGTCCAGGGACCAACTGTTAAGAAATTCGCACCTAGGTTAGATCCCATTCTCCTGACACCGGAAGGGCATTTTCATTAAGTACATTCATGCAAATTTAAAACTATCTTCCTGTTCTAAACATACAGATTCTATTATTTTTTTTTTTTTTTTTTTTTTTTTTTTTTTTACATAATTATTACATTTATTATTAAATTTATTACATTTAATATTGCATAATTATTTATTACAGAAATTATAAATTTATTATTACATTGGTTATTACATTGTTGTTTATTATACAGAACTTATAAACCAAAAAACAAATGAAAAAAGCCGATTAGGAAACAATCCAGAGACCATTGAGAAATTCACACCTAGGTTAGATACCGTTCTCCCGACACTGGAAGGGCATTTTATTACAGGGTCCGCTTATAAGTACATTCCCCACAAATTAAAACTATCTTCTTGTTCTATACATACAGATTCTAATATTTTGACATAATTACTGCATTTATTATTGCATTTACATTTTTTTTAATATTTATTATTATTACCTTTACCCTAATTATTAAATTTATAATACCGTGTGACCACAAAAATTGTCCCTGTTTTTAATCGCTTATTACTCAGTCATTATTGCAGCTTCACAAATGAAATGAAAAGCATTCGAAAGAGAACATTTTAAAGTTTTAATTTATTCTACATGTGTTCAAAGTGACGTCCCTGGACATTCTTACATTTCACACAACAGGAAAGGAAGTTATTTATTACATTTTCCAAAATGCTGCATTCAATAGACTGTACACTCTCTACCACCACTTGCTTTAATTCTTCGATAGAGGATGGCTCTTGCTTGAATACTTTGTCCTTGACAAATCCCCAGAGAAAAAAGTCCATAGGTGATAGATCAGGAGATCTTGCGGGCCAGGGAAACTGCGAGCGATGAGAAATGAATCTTTGTTCAAAAAATCTTGTTAAACATTCCAGTGATTGCCTAGTTGTGTGGGCTGTTGCTCCGTCTTGCTGAAACCACTTGTTACTGCAGTTTTCTTGTTCAAAAACAGTGTTCAGCATTTCTACATATCTTTCTGAAGTTACTGAAAGCGGTCTCCTTGTCTCTGGGTCCTCAAAAAAGTAAGGACCATAAACCTTGCTGCTACTCAAACCACACCAGACAGTAACTTTTGGTGAATGCAGAGGTTTCTCCAAGTATATATTTGGCTTGTTTTGTGACCAACACCGGTAATTCTCTCTGTTGATGAACCCAATGAGATAGATGTGGCATTCATCACTGAATATTATGTCACTTAATCTTATCTGGTTTTGTTCAATTATTGTTTCAATGCGTTCACAAAACATCAAACGACACTGGTAGTCTTGTTTGCTAAGCTGTTGCAAACACATAATTTTGAATGACTTCATTCTCAAATCCAACGTGATTATTTTCCGAATGCTCTCCCGTTTGATTCCTGTCACAGCTGATAGTTGTCTCACAGATTTCTTGTTGTCCGTTTCAAGCTGATTTGCGACTGAATCAATGTTTTCAGCGGTTCACACACCTTTGCTGCACCCAGAGTTGCCTTTATGCATGTTCTTGATTGAGCCGTGATGTTTCCATTTTGTGAAAATCCTGCGAATCGTTTTAGGATCTATGGTCCTTTGCTGACCGTATTGTCGTCTGAAAGACCGTTGGGTGGCAACTACCGAGCCATGTTTGATCATCTCTTCTGCGATGAAAACACGTTGCATGTCCGACAAATAACCCATGATTGTGGTGGATAAAACTGTCATTTTTTTATAAGTACTGATTTCATATCCAGGATATCGAAAAAATTAAATAAAACTTAAATATTCTTTTTTGAAAGCTTTTTATTTCATTTGTGAAGCTGCAATAATGACTGAGTAATAAGCGATTAAAAACAGGGACAATTTTTGTGGTCACACGGTATTACCTTTATTATTACATCTGTTGCATTTATATTTATTTCCACATTTATTACTTCCATTATTACATTTACTAAAAGCAAGTAAGGAAACAATCCAATCCAGAGACCTTTAAGAAATTCACACTTAGGTTCGAACACGTTCCCACGACTCCGTAAGGGATTTTTTGACCAAGAATCTCATTAAAGGGTCTAACTTATAAGTACCTTCGCACAAATTAAAATTATCTACTTTTTCTATACACAGAGGTTCTATTATTTTTCTTTTGACATAATTATTACATTTATAAAGTACCTTACTTGATTCCCAATCTATAGCATGATTATTTTGGCTGGCGTGATAAAAAATGGCATTATTAGTATTACAACTTCTGAAGGCATATTTGTGTTCTCTAATACAGGTTTCAATATTTCTTCCAGTTTCTCCCACGTATACTAAATCACAACTTTTACAGGGAATGCTGTAGACACAGGCTTGTTCCTCTTTTGCAACGTTATTCCTAACCAATTTACTTTTCACGGTAGATGAATATTTGAATGCCAAAGCAAACTTAAAATCTTTCGTCAATGGTTTTACTCTTTCTAAGCCGGCAATGTAAGGGAAACTCACATATTGTTTTTGGTTAACTGAAGGTTCCCGGGGGCATAAAAAGATTTTCTGGCTTTAAAATATGCATTTCTGATAAACCACTCAGGATATTTTAAATCCTTAAAAATGTTCCAAATCTTTGAATTTTCTGGGTCCAGCAAATGTGGGCTACAAATCCTGAGTGCTCTTAGAAACATGGAAGAAATAATTGAGCTTTTAACCCCTTCATCATGATATGAAAAATAATGAATGTACAAATTACAATGAGTAGGTTTTCTATAGACCATGGAATTGGGCTTTCTGCTTTCGTTAATGACCAAAACATCTAGAAAAGGTAATTGTTTGTCATTTTCCCATTCATATTTAAATTTAATAGAGGGAACAAGATTATTAAATGACAAAGAATTTGTGGAAATTTGTGGGAATGTACTTATAAGCGGACCCTGTAATAAAATGCCCTTCCGGTGTCGGGAGAACAGTATCTAACCTAGGTGCGAATTTCTCAATGGTCTCTGGATTGTTTCCTAATCGGCTTTTTTCATTCATTTTTCAGTTTATAAGTTCTGTATAATAAACAACAATGTAATAACTAATGTAATAATAAATTTATAATTTCTGTAATAAATAATTATGCAATATTAAATGTAATAAATTTAATAATAAATGTAATTATGTAAAAAAAAAAAATAGAATCTGTATGTTTAGAACAGGAAGATAGTTTTAAATTTGTGCGAATGTACTTAATGAAAATGCCCTTCCGGTGTCGGGAGAATGGGATCTAACCTAGGTGCGAATTTCTTAACGTCGGTCCCTGGACTGTTTTTCCCTCTTGTTTTGGTTCATTCGTGTTTCTGTATCCACCCAATGAGGATGCCAGTAGGCATCAAAACTGTTGTGGAAATAAACTCTGTCTATTAGAGTGGGTTTTTATTTTCATATTTTGACCTTCACGTAGAAAAAAAAGTTTTTTGCATTTATTTTGAAAATCCTATTTTAATTTTTGGATGGTTTGTTTTAAAAAGCTCAAATGCTTCTTCTAGGTTGCATAAGATTAGCAATTTTTGTTTTCTTTCCTGCCTACCATCAGCTCCTTTTACAGAAACATAGTCTTTCAACCCTGGCATTTGTCTGCTCACATCTGGCGAATGATAGAAGTCAATTACTTTGGCAGCAGTTTCACTATTCAGGCATTTCCCCAAACGCGGATTAGGAGTTGAAAGCACTCCCTTCTCCCTCACCAAACTCTTTGCTTGCCTAGCCATGTAATCTGAGCACTTAAATTCTTCTCTGATCTTTACTTGTGTCCATCTTTTTGGTAGGATAGTAAGAATTGTAAGTTTTTCACTTGGACTTGTCACTTGATTAAATTTCTCTTTTAGTCATTGAAGAATCTCCAGTTCTGTATCATCTGAGTCACTGCATGAAATTGGTTGTTTAGTTGCAAGTTCAAGCTTTCTTTTCACAACTCCTCCTACTTTCCTCAACTTTCTCTTTGCATAACCAGCGCTGTCAGAGAGTTTACATGGTTTTATTGGGGTCTCATCAAGTGTGGCCAATGAAACATTGAATTTACTAAGCTCATACTGTATTTCAACTATATCTCCAATGGTTTCTAGCTCAGATGGGGCACTTGACGAGGTGGATGGTGATTTTTCAAGTGGTTTCACATTCAGGCATTGGGGATGGATGATTTACTAGTATATTTCGACAGGTTGCACATGCTTTATGATTATTTGTTAGTTTCAATTCAAGATTTTGATCAATCAAATTTTTAGTCAATGCATGAATGCCTTTTTTCACTTTTCCTTTGTGTTTTTTAAATGGGTCACAACAGAACCTACCCATATTCAAACTGCTGAAATCCATGTTTATCTACAGTGCCCGCGAAAAGTATCCGATCACCCTTGAAATTTGTATTTTTTACATAAAAAACAATGTTTAAATGTATACTAACCTTATATTAGTATTTTGTCATCTGTCCTTTGGTTTGGATGACTTGTTCTAGACGTTTTGGCATGGATTTAATCAAGTTTTGACAAACTTCCACTGATATTTCCTTGCACCATACCTTTTTGATGGCCTCTTGTAATTTTTCGACTGAGCCAGTGTCGTGGCATTCAACCTTATTTTTTATTATTAGCCACAGATTTTCTATCGGATTGAGATCTGGACTATTACCAGGCCAATCCAAAATATCAAATTTATTGTCAGTAATCCATTTTGTCACTATTTTGGCCCTGTGACATGGTGCACCATCATGCATGTATGTTTTTGTCCTTTGGATTGCCATTGCCATTGGAAGTTTATCCTGTAGCATTGCTAAATACCGTGCACCATTCATAGTTGTGTTCTTCGGAAGAAAATATAAGTTTCCACGCCCATAGTAACCGAAACAACCCCAAACCATCACACTTGGAGGGTGTTTCATTGTCTTTAGGGTGTATTTAGGGTCCATCCTATTTGAGCCAATAGGCCGGCGAACCTTTTTTGGACAACTTCTGAATGTCAAAAATGTCGACTCATCGCTAAATAAAACCTTCTTCCAGTCATCAACAGTCCAATGAATGTATTTTTTACAAAATGCGACACGTTTTTTACGCATTTTTTCATTAATGAACGGTTTCTTAGCAGCATGGCGAGATGGTAATCCGAGTTCTTTTTGGAGCCGCTCCTGGATAGTTCGTTCAGAAACACCAGATAACAAATTATTCATATTAAATTTTATTTCTTTCGCAGTTATTGTTGGGTTTTTCAATACTAAACGTTTCATAAGTTTGTCTGTTCGCGAATTTGTTTTTCTCGGTCTGCCAGATCGTTTTTTAGGGACTGGCGTGGTTAGGCCGGCATTGTTCTTAGCCCGTGAAACCCATAAATTAACGGTACTTTGGGATATGTTTAATTCCTTAGCTATCTGTCTCTGTGATTTCCCACATGCATGCAAAGCAACAATAGCACCTCGACAATCACTCTTAAGTTGTTTTTTAGCACACATTATATATAAATTTTATTTACACCACTTTCTGTAAAAAAAAAAAAATATCAAGAAATTTACACAAACAGTGAAATCTGACAAATTTGAGACACAGCCACCCGCAACGAAGGCTACCAGAACACTAATTTGAGAATGCGTTGGATAGCTCTCATATCAGCGAGCAACCTCAAAGTTACCAGATGTCGCTAGAACAAATAGAAAGTGAATTACGTGTCTCTGAATATCAAGGGAAAATATTGTATTTTCTTGAGTGATCGGATACTTTTCGCGGGCACTGTAAAAAGGAAAAAAAAACATGTAGCTTAAAAGCCAGGGTTGGGTTCAATTACACAAAATGGAAACAACTATATTTTTTTTTATTTTTCTTCAAATTAATTACGGTAGTTAGTATTGTACTTCACAATTTCAAGATCAATTGCAATTACAATTAAAAAAATATAACTATCTATTCTATATACAGTTACGATCAAAGTTGTTCACACCCCTCTCAATTTTAATGAATTGGTAAGAAATATATATTCTATCACTTTCTTAGATAACATAAATACAAAAGAAGACATTTAATAGTTTATTAAGACAAATAACAGTTTGGTTTTATTTGAACTAAAGCCCATATACCAATTTTATTAATTTCCTATAAATCAAAATTGTTCACACCCTTTTAAACAGACATGGTTAATACTTGGTACAACACCCCTTGGCCGTAATAACTTGCTGCAGCCATGATTTATAGCCATTTATAAGCTTTTGGCAGCGTTCTTTTGGGACTTTTTCCCATTCCTCGTGGGCATAGGTTTCTAATTCGGTTAGGTTCTTGGGCTTGCATGGGGAAACAGCCTTTTTCAAATCCCACCATAGATTTTCTATGGGATTTAGGTCAGGTGACTGCGATGGCCATTCCAACACGTTCCATGCCTTCATCCTCAGCCACTCCTTTGTGGATTTTGACGTGTGTTTCGGATCGTTATCCTGCTGGAGTGTCCAATTGCGTCCGAGCTTCAATTTCTTCACTGAAGGCCCAACGTTTTTTGCCAGTATTTGCTGGTACTGGAGCAAATCCATCGTTCCATCTACGCGGTGAAGTTTTCCAGTTCCCGATGAAGCAAAACACCCCCAGAACATGATGGATCCACCGCCGTGCTTCACAGTGGGCAGAGTGTTCTTTTCCTTATACGCTTCATTCTTCCGTCTCCAAACGTAACGCTGGTCCATTGCCCCGAAAAGCTCCAATTTTGTCTCGTCAGTCCAGAGAACCTTCTCCCAGTAGTTCACTGGCTTGTCTAGATGGCCCGTGGCGTACCGTAAACAATTCTGCTTGTGCTTAGCGGTCAGCAGTGGAGTGCATCTCGGAGTTCTTGTGTAGAGCCCTTCACGGTGTAGCATACACCGTATCGTAGCGAGCGAAACCTCCTTACCGGCAGCTGAAAGGTCATGCTGTAGCTCTTTGGTGGTCAGGCGAGGGTTTTTCTCCACCTTTCTCCTCATGAAGCGTATAGCAGCTGGGGAGAACAGCCTCTTTCTCCCTCATCCAGGTAGCAATTCCACTGTACCTGTAGCTTTATACTTCCGTACGATGCTTGCAATGGTGTTTTTAGAAATATTCAACTTGTTTGCTATTTTCTTGTATCCATTTCCTTGCTTATGTAAGCGAATAATGTCTTCTCTAATCCTCTTGGGCAACTCTGTTCTCTTTGCCATCTTCAGTGACGTGTTTGTACGAATGACGAGTACTGAATGCACGTATGGAAATCATATGGTCTCAGATAAACTAGCCAGATACCTGTTGACCTTGGATGCGGTGATGGTCATATTGACTCAATAGCCGGCAAAAATGAGCGATTTCTTACAGGGGTGTGAATAATTTTGATTTATGGGAAATTAAGAAAATTGGTATATGGGCTTTAGTTCAAATAAAATCAAACTGTTATTTGTCTTAATAAACTATTAAATGTCTTCTTTTGTGTTTATGTTATCTAAGAAAGTGATGGAATATATATTTCCTACCAATTCATTACAATTGAGAGGGGTGTGAACAATTTTGATCATAACTGTATCTAAATATATATCTAAAATAAATATATATCTATAAAAATATATATCTATATCTAAGTATAACTAAATAAACTATCAAAGGTTTATTTTCATTGGATGATGTATGACTGCCAGATCTAGGGGTATAATTTTTAACAATTGACATTAATTGATCAATTACATCAGTTATAGCTCAAAAATCAATTACAATTACCTTTATTTTTATTTTATTTTAAATCAGTTACAATTAATGGAAATTGGGATCAATTAAGTAAAAATACAATTATAATTATTCATTGTATCCAACCCTGTTAAAAGCTATTTTTGCTTAGATGGCACAAATAAAATTTGGGACCTACTGATTTTGTTTCAGAGGTCTACAACAAGAAAAAAATGTCCAGTTTGATTTACAGATTGGAATAAATACAGATGCCAAAAAAATCCTTGCTCCAAGGTTTAAATAAGCTCATTTTCACATGGGTACATACTGTTGTACACAATGAATAAATACACAAAGTTAAGTAATTCTATTAAAATTTATCTAACTCTTAAAACTGAACTTATTCTATAGGGTAGTACCTATAGCCTAGTATAAGGTACTTATATACGTACATAGCTTTACCTTTAAACAGGATAGCAGGTTCAAAGTTCTTCACACTTTTGAATGTCCATATAAATTAATTCATTATATAATTTAAATTACCTATATTATATAATTCTCTGAAATAAAAATGCCCTTCTGGGGTTGTGGGAATGGGATCTAGCCTAGGTGCAAATTCCTTAATGGTCTCTGGATTGTTCCTTCTCACCTTTTTCATTCGTTTTTCGGTTTACAATTTCTGTATAATAAACAATAGTGCAATAATCAATGTAATAATAAATTTATAATTTCTGTAATAAATAATAATGCAATATTAAATGTAATAAATTTAATAATAAATGTAAAAATTATGTAAAAAAATAACAATCTGTATGTATAGAACAAGAAGATAGTTTTAAATTTGTGCGAATGTTCTTATAAGTGGGTCCCTTTAATAAAAATGCCCTTCCAGTGTCAGGAGAATGGGATCTAACCTAGGTGCAAATTTCTTAATGGTCCCTGGACTGTTTTCCCTCTTGTTTTCGGTTCATTCATTTTTCTGTATCCACCCAAAGAGGATGCCAGTGGGCATCGAAACTGTTGTGGAAATAAACTCTGTCTATTAGAGTGGGTTTTAATTATCATATTTTGACCTTCACGTAGAAAAAAGAAGTTTTTTGCATTTATTTTATAATGCTTTTCTGGCAGAGTTTTCTGCCACCCAGGTGCTGGTCACCCCTTGCACACCCTGGTTAGCACACCTCTGCACAAAGCCACTTCCTAAAATGTTTTAAATTTTTGCAAATAAGAGAGTGAACTTAAATAGTAGCTTATTTAAAATAACTAGCTCATTTTCTCTATGATAAAATTCATTAATATCCCATGTAGCTACAGCCTCTTTCAGTAATTCTCATAAATTATGTATTTACTGAGAAAGTTTAATAAATTACAAATAAATCTCAGAGTCAGAATCTGTTAAAATTTTCTAATTCAGCAAGTTCAGACTGCAAAATTCTTATCCCCACACATTGTTGGCAAAATTCTCATGTAGTTTGAAAAATTCTCATGCATAATATTTCAAAGCTTTGCACTAAGCCTAAGGTACTTTAGAAAGTTCTCTTGATATTAATTTCAGCCAAAACTTAAATTTTAGTTTAAACTTTTGTCCTACACATCAAGCTTGAACAATTTCAGTTTAAACTCTGGTTCAATGCATTAGGTGAGAGTGTTATGGAAAAATTGTTGTGTGATCATGAATGAAAGTTTGTAGATTGTGAATGCTGTGTTCTTGGCTTGATTTATGTAGGGTGCTTTGGTGGTAGTGGATAGTTGTATGTTAGTTAGCTGACTTGAGAGTGACATTTTACAAGATTTGTTTTTATTATAATAAAATATAGTGCATGACTCAATAAGCCACAGTCGTTTCATGATTTCCGAATGTAATGTAATGACACCATCAGAAAATTCAAGCAGATTCTGCAGTCTAGCATCAAATGAGGATTTCATCCACAAAATTGTGTCATATAATGCATTAGAGTTTTTGACTACAATTGCTTGCACTCAATGTATAGCCTGGTGAGAATTTCCACTGAAATTCTTGCCTGTGACAAAGTTAGTACTATCCTCTCCTCAGCCAGACTGCACAACCTGCTTGATTTTCCAAATGTGTTGCATTCATGAGGGGGGTTTTTCCATAATATAATATTGGACAAGACTTGGAAATATTAAGAGAATATTTTTCTGTTAATATTCGCTTTAATGCTCCCTTCATTTTTGATAAAAGGAGACATTCTATGACAATTTAACATAAATTTGTATTCAGGACACCTTGAAATCTCAGGGAAACTGATAAAAATCAAGGAAATGTAATAATTATTTTTTCTAAAAAAAAAATCTAGATATCAATAACCAGCCATTACAGCTAGTCATTGATGCGGGTTGGGCGAGGTCAAGTTGGGCTGCAAAGACTGTACAGTAATGTAGAAATGTGTGTGCACCCATTTTGGGTCTCCCATTTAAAGGTGTTTGTGGGGCAAGTGAAGATCATAAGTTCTTCAATACCTCACAGTATTATGGGGGGGGCACTACTCAGCAGAGGAATCTCTTTAAATGGGGTGTGTAAGGACAGAGAGTATCCCCTAACCCAAGATACTGCCTCCCTATATCCCACAACACCTGTATTGAGCTGTGGGATCTATCACCCAAATGCACATAATATATATGAAATAAACTAGTACCATTCATGCAATAAAAATGGGCTTAAACATTATCACCAGATGTCCCTTGCAGACATCAAACTATCCAACCTTCTTTTGAAAGAATCAAGTGTATCTGAAGTCACCACTTCTTCTGTCAGACTGTTCCAAAACTTAATTACTCTGTTTGTAAAACTATGTTTTCTTAAATTTGTTCTACATCTTAGCTTAAATAATTTCATACTATGACCTCTAGTCTGGTTATTGTGATCTTTAATGAAAAGAGAATCAAAATCTATCTTATCCAACCCTTTTATCATTTTATACACCTCTATCATATCACCCCTTAACCTCCTCCTTTTTAATGAGAACATGCTTAGATGTGCCAGTCTTTCCTTATATGGGATCATTCTTGTTGCTCATTTCTGTACTTTTTCCAGTTTTTCAATATCTTGTATCAAATAGGGACTATTAAATTGAATGCAGTATTCGAGACGGGGTCTCACATATAAAATGTATAGTTGCTTTATAATATTGGGTGATTTGTATTCAACATGTGTCTGCATGAGATTGAGCCTAGCATTTGCTTTATTTCTGATTACCATACAGTGATTTGAGGGTTTAAGTTCATTAGTCACAGTGACACCCAAGTCTTTCTCTTTATCATCATTTTTAATCCAAATTCCATTCATATTGTATTCAAATTTTGGATTTTTTGGCCCAATATGCATAACCTTGCACTTATCAACATTAAACTTCATCTCCCACTTATCTGCCCAGGCTGTTACTCTGTCTAAGTCTTTTTGTATTGTCATTGCTCCTGCTACTGACTTAATATTATGGCCTAATTTTGTATCATCAGCAAATTTTAAGGTTTTACATGATAGGCCCTTCTCTAGATCATTTATATAGACAACAAAAAGCAGAGGTCCCAGCACAGACCCCTGTGGGACTCCGCTCAATATAGGTCTCCAAGTAGACTTATTTCCATTTAGATGAACTCTGTTTTCTGTTTCTCAGCCACTCTTCTATCCAGTCAGCTATATGACCTCTTATACCTCTTATATCATGTGCCCTAGATGAAGAGAAAGCATTGGATGTTTTTATCAATTACAGCGTTATTCCCTCATCCTTAACTTGCCCGAAATGTGACAGTGAGTGCCTAATATGAAAAGATCAGAAGATATTTAGGTGAAATAAGCAATATTAACCTGTTAGGCCAACTGAATGCCCAGTTAGGTCAACTGAATGCCCAGTTAGGTCAACTGAATGCCCAGTTAGGTCAACTGTACACCCTTGATGATTGGTTAGGTTAAGTAATGATATTTTCGTTAGTTTTAGGCTTTTTAGGTTACTACTTCCACTTATGTTAGTTTTAGGGTTAGGTTAGGTAAGGTTAGGGTAATTAATACCAAAATACATTTCTCTAGCAATATTTGATGTTTTACTTAGATTTTGACCTTCATTTCCCTTGAAAATGAGCCAAACTTCAAAGTACTATAACTTTGTTGGATCTCATTTATGATGGAAATGGAGGTAACCCAACCCAAGGGTAAGGCAAGCCAGCCTTGTTCTCAGCCGGTCCCAAGTCCGGATAAATGGGGAGGGTTGGCGTCAGGAAAGGCATCCGGCCATAAAAACCCAGCCAAAACCACAATGGTGAGTCTTCAACCCGAAAATGCGATGATGGCTAGGGCGTATCGTGTAGGCGACGTACAGAGACCTCACCCGACCTCTGTGGTGAGGCGAGGGCTACCGCACCAAGAGCGGGTGTGGCTAATGAAGCGAGCTCGGGTGGACCTGAGAATTGCGACGCTGAATGTTGGAAGCATGACTGGCAGAGGAAGAGAGATTGTGGAGTTGATGAAGAAGAGGAGAGTTGGGGTGTTGTGTGTACAGGAAACACGCTGGAAGGGGAACAAAGCAAGAGAACTCAGTGAGGGATATAAATTGTTCTACAGTGGGGCGTTGGTTGAGGGAAGGAATGGTGTGGGTATTGTATTGGCGAAGGAATTGAAGGATAGCATAGTGGAAGTAAAGCGAAGAGGAGATAGACTGGTGACTTTGAGAATGAATTATAGGGAACATGTACTCAATATAATCAGTGCGTATGCGCCCCAAAGTGGATGTCCGGACGACGTTAAGGAAGCATTCTGGAGGTTATTGGAGGAAGAAATGGAGAGTATTGCCAAGGATGAATGAGCGGTGTTGGGCGGGGATATGAATGGACACGTTGGTGATCATAACGATGGAGTGGTCAGAGTGCACGGTGGTCATGGCTATGGAGAGGCAAACATGGATGGTGAGAGTGTTGGATATGGCTGTATCGTTTGATCTAGCGATTGTAAATACGTTTTTCAGAAAGAGGGAGGAGCATGTTATTACGTACAAGAGTGGAAGCAGAACATCGCAAATTGATTTCATACTGTAGAGGAGGGCGCAATTGGCTGAGGTGAGGGACTGCAAAGTTATTCCAGGAGACCATGTGACGCCACAACACCGGTTGGTAGTCATGGATGTGATGTTGAAAAGAGGAAGAAAGACCCGAGGAACAACAGTGAGGAGAATTAGGTGGTACAAACTGAGAGAGGAGGGGAAGAAATGGGAATTTAGAGAGAGAGTGTTGAGTGAAATCCATGTTGATGAACAGAATGTACAGGATTGGTGGGTACATAATGCGAATGTCATGAGAACGGCAGGTACAGACATATTGGGGGAAACATCAGGTAAAGTGTGGGAAGATAAGGAAGGATGGTGGTGGAGTGATGAGATCCAAAGAGCACTACGAAGTAAGAGAGAAACTAAGAAGTTATGGGAAGAATCGAGGAGTGAAGAGTGTAAGGTGGTATATAAAGAAGCAAAGAAACAGGCAAAGAGAGCAGTGGCGAGAGCAAAGGCGGAGGCATATTGGCAGATGTATGAGGATTTAGAGGATCATGAAGGGCAAAAGAAGATATACAGCTTGGCTAAGAGCAGAAATAGAGTGACAAAAGACTTTACACAGGTAAAACAAATTAAGGGAAGGGAGGGGGTGGTGCTGCAAAGAGATGAAGAGATAAAGGATAGATGGAAGGAATATTTTGAGGAATTATTAAATAAAGAAAACCCAAGATCTTTCTATGAGGATGGATTACCAAATGTAGCTATGACAGAACAAGTGGGGAGGATGGAAGTGAGTCGTGCTCTGAATAGGATGAAAAATAACAAAGCGACTGGCCCAGATGAGATACCAGCCGAGGTATGGAAGGCACTGGGAGATGAGGGGGTGGATCTGGTGTGGGATCTAATGCAGAAGTTGTTTGACCAGGAGGTGATTCCGGATGAGTGGCGGACCAGCATCATAGTGCCTATATTCAAAGAGAAGGGAGATGTACAAGATTGCATGAATTATAGAGGGATCAAGCTAATATCACATACAATGAAGATATGGGAGCGAATAGTGGAGAGTAGGTTGAGAGACGAAGCGGAAGTGTCAGTGGAACAGTTTGGATTTATGCCGGGAAGGAGAATGACATATGCAGTTTTTGCATTGAAACAGTTGGCAGAGAGGTACAGAGAGGGGCAGAAGGTGTTGCACATGGTTTTTATTGACTTGGAGAAGGCATATGATAGGATACCATGGCAGAAAGTTTGGAGATGCTTAAGGGAAAAGATGGTACTGGAGAAGTATGTTAAACTGATCAAGGGGATGTACAGGGGAGTAACAACTAAGGTGAGGAGTAGCGTGGGTGTGTCAGAGAGCTTTGGGGTGGAAGTTGGTCTGCACCAAGGATCAGCTTTGAGCCCCTTCCTTTTCAATGTGGTATTCGATGTGTTGACAGACAGGATTAGAGGGGAGGTGCCGTGGTGCATGATGTATGCAGATGATGATGTGTTGAGTGGGGAGATGAGAGAGGAGGTGGAGCAGCAGTTGGAAAATTGGAGAGAGGTGTTGAAAAGTAGGGAGATGAGAATTAGCTGAAAGAAGACCGAATATATGAGATGTGATGTGCAGCAGGACCGAGGAGGGGAAGTGACATTGAGTGGAAAGCGTGTTAAGACGGTGGAGTATTTTAAATACTTGGGGTCAACAGTGGATGCAGAGCGGGGAGCAGAGAGAGAGATAAACTGTAGAATAGAGTCGGGGTGGAAGAACTGGAGAGACGTATCAGGGGTGCTCTGTGATAAGAGGGTCCCAGTGAAACTGAAGGGAAAGGTATTCAAAACAGTGGTGAGGCCGGCAATATTGTATGGAATGGAGACTGTGCCAATGAAGAAGAGCAATAAAAGAAAAATCGATGTGGCTGAAATGAAGATGTTGAGATGGATGTGTGGAGTGATGAGGAGGGATAGGGTCAGAAATGAGCATATAAGAGGAACAGTGAAGGTGGCAGAAGCATCTAAGAAGGTGCAGGAGGCCAGGCTGAGGTGGTATGGACACATCAGGAGAAGAGAGTAGTAGTATGTGGGGCGCAGAGTGCTGGAGATGGAGTTGCCAGGACGGAGAAGAAGAAGAAGACCGAAGACGAGATGGAGGGACTGTGTGGTGGCGGACATCAGGGAGAAGGAGTTGGAGGAGGACGTGGTATATGACAGAGGAGAGTAGAGAAGATGAACCAAAAACAGCATCCCCATGTAAAGATCGGATAATAAGCTGCGGAAGAAGAAGAAGAAGTCAGATTTGAACAAATCACATCAAATACTACTAGAAAAATGTATTTTGGTGTGTAAAATGACTGAATGTGTCTATATACATAATTACCTAAGTTAGGTAAGGTTAGGTGAGGTGAGGTGAGGTTAAGTTAGGTAAGGTTAGGTTAAGTTTTACAAGTTAAATTTTTACAAGTGTACATTATAGGATTTGTAAATCAAAACTATTTTTCTGATACAGTTTGAATGAAGGTTAATTTCATTCAAACATGAAAAACAGTTTTAATATACTGTATAACCTAACCTAACATTCCAAAATTCCTCAAAAGCCTGTAATGTACTCTTGTAAAAAAATACCTTACAAATAGCCATGATGGGCATTTGCTGCACTTTTCCCAGTTTTCTATAAGATAAGGAGTCACGGTACTTTTCTATTATACCCATGCAAATTGATGATTGGTTAGGTTTAGAAATGATATTTTCGTTAAAACTAATGAAAATATTGTCTTAACCTAACCAATCATCAATATATATATACAGGGTGTCCCATAAGTCCGGCATCATAGGAGAAATTCATATTTTTCTATTTCTACAAACCATAATTCATATTTTTCTTATGCGCGGGATGCCAATTTCCCATCCACAGTTCTGTCAGTGACGAGGCTATTTTTTATGGAAATGGTGAGGTAAATCGACAGAATACCCGCTACTGGTCTCAAAACAACCCTCACTGGTATACCTCTTCAAAGGAACAAGGTGCATCTCGGGTGATGGTATGGTGTGGCATTTGGAAGGATCGCATCATAGGCCCCCTCTTTTTCGATGAACGTGTCACTGGAGGCACCTACCTACGTATGCTCAAGGAAGAAGCATTTCCCAGTGTCTTGAACGAAGAAAGAAATTTCCCAACATGGTTCCAGCAAGATGGCACTCCTGCACATTACAGCACCCAAGTAAGGGAATACCTGTACCAACAATTCCCTGGTCATTGGATAGGACGTCGAGGGCCTGTGGAATGGCCAGCTAGAAGCCCGGATCTCACGCCACTAGATTTTTATCTCTGGGGCCACTTGAAAGCGCTGGTATATGCAGAGAAAATTAGGTGTGTTGAACATTTGCGGCAGTGCATTATTGGGGCATGTAACACCATTACTCCTGACATCATTTACTGTGTGCTTGCTGATTGGGTATCACGTCTGAATTTGTGTATTGAAAACAATGGTGGACATATTGAGCACATTCTGTAAATAAAAGCTTTTGTTTGCCTTTTTTTATTATTTTTCCTATGATGCCGGACTTATGGGATACCCTGTATGTATATTATATATATATATATATAATATATATATATATATATATTAGTGATGTAGCGGGGATGTCATTTTTTTCATATCCGCGGATGCGGATGCGGATGAGGATGTTTGATTTCAACATCCGCGAATGCGGATGTCTATATTTTTGTTATTTTTTAGGATATATTCGAGATTTGTTGTGTTTAACGTATATAATAATTTATTATATAGAGAGAGCTGTAGCTATAATGTAGTATAATTGATTAATTGTACAATAATTGCTGTACTTTTCTCTGAACATATAAAATAATATCAAGCATCTAACTAATATAGAAATCAATTAGTGAATTCGTCTGCAAATAAATTCGTTATATTTTGTTGAGTTTCAGCCACAATTAGAAACCATAATTGTGTTACTAGGATGCGGGATGTGAACCCAACTCAAATGCACCCCCACCGACCTCTTTCCCCAACCTCCACCCTAATAGAAAGAGATCTTTAATTAGCTTGATAACTATTTATATTAAGTTTAAAGTTTTATTAGGCATATTTATAAATGAGTAATTAAAATAAAGTAAACTAAGATGTTCATCGTTTAATGTTCAAACTTAATTATAGGAAGGTTATGCTTAAGGAACATTAATTTTTCTGCCTTTTCTGCTGCCAGTCTGTTTCTCTTTTCATCATATATTAATCCAGCACTGCTAAATAATCTCTCGCTTGGTACGTTTGTTGGAGGACAGGCTAAATGTTTCCTTGCAAGTTTACTCAAGTATGGATAGATATTCTGCGTATTTTTCCACCAACTAATAGGATTGTCACATGCAGCCAGGCGTTTTTCTTGGTGATAGCTCTCGATCATTTTTACTACATCTTTTGACATCGCGTAGGTCTCGTCATTGCTGCTTGACTCAAGAAACTGAGAGACAGATTCTGTGATAGATTTGCTTGTTGAAGGTGTTGGTTCTGTCACTGAAACTTTTATTCTTTTGGTGGGTGGCGAAGCGACAGATTCAAGAGATTGAAGCTCTTCAACTGATTTGCCAAGTGATGATTTAACTCGTTCTAATGTACTAGGTGAAAATAACTTAGCTTTGTAACATGGATCTAAGTAGGTTGCAAGAGAGTAACTTCATACAAGAACAGCCTCTCGTCTTGTCGCTTGCATCACTTTTGCGCACAATGAACTAGTTCTATTAATATAGTAGAATTTGATAATTTCCGCTTATTAATGACATTTTATCTCAATGGTCCACATCCGCACGACATCCGCAGTCCAAAGTGCGGGTGCGGATGCGAGAAAATGTGCGGGTCCGCGGATGCGGATGTGACCTACATCACATATATATATAATATACACAAACTCAGAATGGTCCCCTGAGAAACTTATATGTTAAACACAGACTGTGCATGGAACAAGGAACTCTTTTGGGAAAATTAAATCCACTATAGTCCGAATAAGTAATGGTAAATGACAAATACCATAGTTTTTCTTTTTCATGATGCTAGCCCGACGTGGGCAACGGGTCTCTCGCAAAGGTCCCATAAATATAGCTTCCCTCACCAGCTATCTGCAAAGCAGACAGGATCCAGCTTTGAGACATGGATCTAGGGTTTAAAGCAAGCCTAGTCCCACTACATTCAGAACCTCTATATAAGTAAAAGACTCGTTGCATTCAAGTCGGATTGAATAAATCAAAGAAAAAGGGGTAACTATTATATTTTTAGCCAAAAAAAAACAAAACTTAAACCTCAACCGGGACATTGAGCGTCCACTTTTCAAGGCACGTAACACGTCCGTTTAATATACACAAACTCAGAATGGTCCCCTGAGAAACATATGTTAAACACAGACCATGCATGGAACAAGGAACTCTTCTGGGAAAATTAAATCCACTATAGTCCGAATAAGTAATGGTAAATGACAAATACCATAGTTTTTCTTTTTCATGATTTGTCATTTACCATTACTTATTCGGACTATAGTGGATTTAATTTTCCCAGAAGAGTCCTTGTTCCATGCATGGTCTGTGTTTAAACATATATATATATAAATTTGGGTTATTATTCGTTTTTTGACCCAGTCACACCCAGCTATAACAGCAATATATATTGAATACCGTAACCAATCAAAACTGAATAAGAAAATATATATATTATCTTGTGCAAATTTGTATAAAATGTTTTTTTATTAAAATATATTTCCTATTTTTGGTGTTTTTTGATATATATATATATATATATATATATATTATATATATATATATATATATATATATATATATATAGACTATTTGGTGAATATTTCTTATTTTTGGTGATTCTGGCTACTTCTGCGTAATTCAATTTGTCCTGTTTTACAAATAAATCATTTTTAGCAATTGTTCGTCTGTTGAACTCTCTTCAGTTTGGTTTTTTTGTGACTAGAAGTATGACGTGTCAGTTATGCATATTTGATTTTGAAGACGTGATCTGCCATATTGCCCTCGATGAAGACAAGAGTTTAGACCTTTTTTTCAATCACAGAATAATTAACAGGGCTGTGGAGTCGGAGTCGGAAGTAAATTCATTGCTAGAGGAGTCGGAGTCAGTAAAAATGGACCGACTCTGACTCCTTTTTTTTATGATGTACTTTATATTGGTTCAGGTTAAAGCTCCTAATAAATAAATAAAAATGCCATAATGGCATAGCTACAACCATTAAGACTTAAATTTAGAGAAATTGAGCTTAAAAAGTAGCCTGATGATTCACTTGGTAGTGATGAAATGCCATTCTGGGTTAATATAATCAAAGTATATTTGGTAATTATGTGTTTTAAGTAACTCAGTCATTTTACACACCAAAATACATTTTTCTAGTAGTATTTGATGTGATTTGTTCAAATATGACCTCCATTTCCGTTGGAAATAAGATCCAACAAAGTTATAGTACTTTGAAGTTTGGCTCATTTTCAAGGGAAATGGAAGTCAAAATCTAAGCAAAACACATCAAATATTACTAGGAAAATGTATTTTGGTATTAATTAACCTAACCTAACCTAACCCTGGCTAACCTAGCCTAACCCTGGCTAAACTAGCCTAACCCTGGAACCTAGCCTAGAGTATATTAAATCCTCAAAATAATATTCGCACCATTCATATGTCATCGCCACAAACATCTATCAAAAACTAACATAAGTAGATTAGCAACTTAAAAGGCCTAAGAACTTAAAAAATCTAGCTCATATATCATGTTCTCATGATGTCACCAATCAAAATATTGGAAGGGTGGGGAAAAAAATGCAAAAATGTCATAATATTCAAATGTACATAATTTGTTAAGTACGCATCTGCGAGCATAGTGACTTATATGAAAATGATGAGAAAATTATGCTTTAATATTTTATAATTATATTTGCTTTTGATATTCTGAGTGCGATAAAACCAGGGATGGGGAGTCGGAGTCGGGAGTCGGAGCTTTTTTGAAGTGTCAGGAGTCGGAGTCGGGAGTCGGTAAAAACAACCAACTCCCAACTCTTTGATTCAATTTCTATATGCCAACAATTTACCAGAATACTACTCTGCCCTAAATAAATATCTTCCTGAACTAATTCTAGATTCACATTTCCACATTTGATTTATTGTTCTGGTAAATCTTAGCAAATGAATTTCATATTTCTATTTTCTATTTCAGGATACTAGGTACCATATAAAAATTAGCAATATATTAATTATTAATTTAATTAGCCCCTATTAGTAATGAGTCGTGGGCCTAGTAGAAAATCAGTAGTCTTTCAATATTTTAAGCTAAATGAGGATGAAAGTATTTTTATTTGTCAAGTAGAAAAGGATGGTAAAGAGTGTAATGCAAAAATTAGTGCTTACACTGGGAAACATGCTAATGCTCCAACTCGAGCCTCAAACTTGAAATGCCATCTATGAAACAAACATCCCAATATTTATGAGGTTGTAGATCAGCATGATAAGGAAATCCAGAAACCTACTTCTAGTCAGGCCAGTACCTCTATTTCAAAAAGCAAACAAGTCTCTGTTACAAAATTTTTCCACAGTGAGAGAATTACAATATCAATGACAAAGAAAAATTTAAAAAAATACCTTATAGATTTAGTTGTAAAGAATGGGGTTGCACTTACATTATTTTCCTCCCCAGCTTTCCGTGGATTAAATGGAGAAATGGCGGCAAAACTAGGAGTGTCATTAGAGAGACATGATATTCAAAACATGATTTTAAAGGAAGCAGAAAGCCAGAAAACTTTATTGAAAACAATGCTGCAAGGAAAATTCTTCTTTCTTAAGATGGATGCCTGCACGAGACAAAGAATTAATTATATGGCAATAAATGTTCAGTTCATTGATGATGAAGGAAAACTAGTTATACGTACTCTGGCAGTGAAGGACACTGAAGCTCAACATTCAAGCGAATACCTGACCAAGCTAATTGAAACCATCTTGACAGAATATGAAATCACTAAAGAGCAAATATTATCAATTGTTACTGATAATGCTTCAAATATGACAAGTACAGTACAGAAACTTAATGATGGTGAAGTAAAAGGAGATCTTTTTGAAAACAGTAGAAGAAGAAGATACGGATGAAACTGCTGACAAACGTGACAGTGTTGACACTGTAGACAATGATTTTGCTAGATTCTCAAATATCCCCCATATGCGATGTGCAGTCCACACATTGCAACTGGCAATTCGTGATGGGTTAAAAGAAAGGAATGCTGCTAATGTAGTAGGTTACGCAACATAGTAGTGGCTGCAAGAACGCCTAAACTTGATGCAATATTAAAACATTGATCCGGAAAAGGTGCAGTTATAGATCAAGCTACATGTTGGGGGAGTACCTATGAAATGATTAAGCGCCTTCTTGAATTGAAGCCATACCTTATCAATATGGCAAACCCAGATGTAACAATGACTGATATCCAGTGGCAGCAGGCAAGTCAACTTGAGGCATTACTTAAGTACCCATATGTGGTTACAAAGAAGTTTCAAGCAGCTGAATTGACACCTGGCACATTTTACAAGGAATGGAAAAATATTAATTATAAACTATCTCAAATTGGCGGCATTGTTGCAGATGGTATAAGAATGTCTATGCAGTGTAGAGAAGAAAATTTACTGAATAATGACGTACTATTGGCTGCAGTTTATGTAGATCCTATGCACAGGGTACTTTTAACTGAAGAACAGATTGCTAGAGGAAAGTCAGCTCTGTGTGATGTAGCTGTGCGAATGAAAATGTTAAATGAAACAGATGCCGCAAGTAATTCAGAATTTGAAAGCTGCTCTAGTCCTGCCATTATGCAAAGCTCCTGCTCAAACTCTGAAGAAGAAATGGATTTTGAAAAATATCTCGATAATGAAGAAAAATCAAAAAAAGTTAAGCGATGCCGTTTGAGTCAAGATGATAAACCTATAAAAATAACCCCATTGACCAAATTCAGAGAAGACTTTAATGCAGCTTTAATAAAAATAGAGAAATTTGATCATTCATTAAAACTTGATGTGATGAATGCCATACCAAAGTATCCTGAATTAGTGCAAGATGTAGCCAGAACTGTTACTGCATTGCCACCAACACAAGTCAGCGTTGAAAGATTAATTAAATCCTACCTACGGGCTAAGTTGAAGGAAGACATAATTGATGCTATACTTTTCTTAAGAACAAATTCTCCTTAGAGAGTTAAATTATTAAGTATGTTTTTTTAGCCTTTTTTTAATATTTAGCTTCAATATTAGCATATCATAATATATAAAGGAAACAAAATATTCTTTACCAACTTTTTTTTATTTAGCTACAGTACCGTATGCAACATTAAAATTTTAAAATTGTTAACCAAATGAGGTTATAAATATTTTATACGAGATCAATTTCTTTTTCTGTTAATTTTTATTTTTGTGTAATACAACATTAAAATTGTATTAAATTACTAAACTGTATTATTATCGTACCTACTTTATTACGGTACATTTATTTATAGGTACTTATATATTTGAAAGAGTCGGGAGTCGGAGTCGGTTTTTAAAAATACCGACTCAGGAGTCGGGAGTCGCTTGTTTTTGGCCGACTCCCCATCCCTGGATAAAACTCATATTAACCGTATATTTTATATTATTATTTAGAGGCAGGAGTCGGAGTCGGAGTCGGCCCTTCTAAAATTCTAGGAGTCGGAGGCTTGGTCTACCGACTCCACAGCCCTGATAATTAAGACATCCGTGACCTGCCCTAAATGCAATAGTGCTTGTATTTTAAGAAAAGACCAGAAGGTCTTTAGGTGCCATAAAAAAAATCCTAAAAATAAACGTGTGTCGTTTCAGTTTAAGGGCAGGCGAAATTTAGCAGACTACCCATGCAAGGTTGGCACATGTTATTACATTATCATTTGTATAATTTGTCTCGGGGGTACGGGGGCAGAGCCCCCGTAAAGATCACGCATCACAAATTGATGTCCTAATATTTTGCGGATAGTTCAGTACGTGACACTGGTTAGGTCAACTGTACGCCCTTGATGATTGGTTAGGTTAAGTCATGATATTTTCGTTTAAATTCGTTAGTTTAAAACAAAATGATGAGTGCAAACTTTTTTGGTTAATTTTGAGATGTTTTGTACCAAACTGCCATCCATTTCGGTAATTATATAGAAAATGGCGCAACCCGAAGTATGATGTAAAAAACATTTTATTAGGTCAATTTCGATGTGCTGAAGCCAAATCTGTTAACCATTTGGTGTGCAAATGCTTCAAAATAAGAGTAAATGTTATTTATATTTTACTCTTATTTTGAAGCATTTGCCTAAAAAATGGCTAACAAATTAGGCTTAACCACATGAAAACTAACCTAACCTAACCTAAGAGTAAAATAATCAAATCAACTTACCTTTAACTTAAACATTGGGAGGATATAACTTTGCCGCAGCTTTGAGGAAAAAATGAAGTCTCTGATCACTAGGGACGTTATGTAAAAATAAATATCTAGCAAAATGATTTGATTATTTTACTCTTAGGTTAGGTTAGTTTTCATGTGCTTAAGCCTAATTTGTTAGCCATTTTTTAGGCAAATGCTTCAAAATAAGAGTAAAATATAAATAACATTTACTCTAATTTGAAGCATTTGCACACCAAATGGTTAACAGATTTGGCTTCAGCACATCGAAATTGACCTAATAAAATGTTTTTTACATCATACTTCGGGTTACGCCGTTTTCTATATAATTACCTCCGTTTCCTGTGCAAATGCATAGTTTTCAAGATGACGATATCTCGAAAACTACGCATTTGCACAAGAAACGGATGGCAGATTCGTGCAGAACACCTCAAAATTGACCAGAAAAGTTTGCTCTCATTATAAAAAGAGACTGGGTCAAAAAACGAATAATTACCATAATTTGGTTCTACATATTTAGGACTGTAAAAGCGAAGATATCCATAATTCCTACCATAGGCTAATTAATTACAAAAAAATGACATCACTCATTCTCTTTACTTCCACAAGTATGCACAAGTTCCCAAACTGAGTTACTCACAAATCGAAAAGAGAATCTGGCTCCATTTGTATATCTAGATCTTAAGGCTTAAACTGGATTGCCTTAAATTTATGTTTAAAATTTTGTTTTAAATTAATTACAGAATAATAGGGCTACAAGAATTTAGGCTTAAAATCATGGCACACTGATCTATTCTTATTTACTCTTGGTTTTTTAAAGGGTGTGTAGGTAACCAAGGTAACCTAAATTGTTTTTCTGGACTGCAAAATATTTACATATGACGTCATGGTGACGTTCCGAAGGCGAAGATGAATGTGTTATAAACGTGTTTGTACGGACGAAAATTAAAAAATATGAAAATTATTTACAACAGAATTGCAATTTAAAAAAAAAAAATCAAGGTAAAATCTGAGGTTTGTTGAACGCAAAATTAATTTTTTATAATATTACAATAACTGTTACTCATTTAGGTCACTGTACTTATCATACTAGACCGGAATTAGTATAATAATTCTTCACGAAAATCCTTTGTCAAAAAACAGAGCATATTTAATCATGAACATCCATTTCGACAATCCATTAATAATGATATACATTGGTAGCATAATATTTATGCCTGAAACAAAACATTATACTAAAACCGAAAATTACACTAAATTATGTACACCCTGTTCTTACGTAAATTTCCTGCCTGCTCCCGAAATCCATTTTTTCTTTCTCGAAAGAACATTGAAATCTCCCAAGATAGAGATTTCAGCGAAAGGAGAGTAGGATAGAATGTATTCCACTTTGGAAGTGAGGTAGTCAAAATGCTTTGGATACTTAGTTGAATTAGAAGATAGGGAGACAGCGCAGCTGTATTTAGTTTGAGACTGGCGTGTAAGGCATATTCATAGGGTGTAGAATTCGGAGCATTCAAGTTCGGAAATACGAGACCAAGTTAGGTTGATCCGTACGTATTTGCAACACCCATCTGTGGAGTGAAATTGAGCAATGTATTTTTTAAGCTAATTTCACTGGGCGACCAAGTCGGGGGATCAAAGGGGTCCGGACCAATAGTAAATATCTTCATATTACTAGCCAATATAAAATTATATTTCTCTATTATATTTTAATTATACTAACATTAAGGGGGTGCCAATATTATTTATAAATTTTATGGGGGCGCAACTTTGGGTATAAGGGATCCCGGACAAAAACTCGCCGGACAAATGTTTTTGCGAAATACATACACTCTAGTCTAGATCTTAAGATTTTAGACTCATTGTAGATAATTACTCTTCATCTTTTAAATTGTTCTGTTTTTAACCTACCAACCAATATTAATTTTTCACCAACCTATCAATCTTTCGTTATAACGTATCCCGTTGTTTTTGTCAGTTGTTTTCTCATCTCCAACGTTGAAGGTCAGTTTATATCCCATTTTGGTTTTCACCAGACAAAATTTCATCATTTAAATTTCATCAGCTAGTGGTTTGAATAACATTAGCACAAAAACAAATAATGTATTCGTAAAAAATAGTGAAATATACAATTAAAACGTTATTAAAAATGTTTCGAATGTCAAGATACCAAGATCTTTAAAAACGGACACAGTTCCCAACAGCTCTGAAGAATTCTCCAATCGATTTCCTGCCAGCAACCAATCTTCGCATAGGTTCTTCAAACGGCTCTGAAGGTCCCGATATTGTCTTCTGACTCTTTTCTTTGGAGGTTGGCCTCTTCCATCTTTCAATATCATTGTGTTCACCAGTGCCTCATTCTTCCTGATACTATCGATAGCTGTGTAGAATGATGGATGAGAATGACCAACCAGATGCTTGATAAATTTCAACTATCACATACGTTATTCGTTCGAGCTTCACCATTTAGGGTGTTACCGTGTACATTCTATGTGGCGGGTGGAAAAGTAGGTGGTAGTCGTCGACTCTGCACTGGCGGTGGTTCTGTATTTTCATCAGTTGCAGGAAGTCGTACATGACGGAATGTACCAGTAACATATGTTCTGTTAAAATAAGAGAGGAGATCTTCCAATTCTTCAGGGGTGTTGTCCTTCAGAAATATCATACCCTCCTGTACCTTTTCTAATGGGAGAAATGCTAACCCATCTAGCATTTCACAGACCAATTTGCAGTCATTATTTTCACGGTATTGGTTAACAAGGCCCAGTTCTTGTATCTTGCGCCAGGTGCTTTGTGTCAGGTGAAAGAAACATCCTTGAGCTGTTACATGTGGACCTAGAAGCTGGTCACTGCCTGCATGGCAGCTTTTTCGAAATTTGTTACAACCTGTGTGGGGTCTGGTATGAATTCTCGCCTTTCACAACCTTCTAAAATACTTTGAAGCAGTTCCTCATATATATTTTGCGTCTTTCCTGGCAAGAATGCATACGCACAAGAAACTGCACTTTCACCTAACGGAGCTCTGATCACAAAGCTGCTGAATAATATGTGGGTCCATATCATAGTTCCCATCCATAAACCATGTACGAGTCCGGCATAGTAGTCTCAGGCCCTCATCGGTGGCGTACACAATCACTGACACAAGCATCAGGACCACTGTCATGCAATAGGAATCGTTGTGGTTGTTGAGCTGACGTAGATATCCAGTCATCTGTAATAAATAGTTCACGCAGATTTGGAGGATCTTTAGGTAACGCACGTCGCCTCTGCCGACGAAGATCACGTCGACATGTATCCAGCTGACCAACGTTGACTCGAACTTCAGCACTTGCTGACTGCAACCCCTGGGTAAGCAGCTGGTTTGGTTTACTTTTAGTTTGTCTCGCCTGTTGTTTGAGAGTTGCTCTAAGTTTTGTGACAGCAACTGAATTTTCATCTGCTTCATGGTTGTGCTCTACAAAAGAGCGCGGATTCTGAATCTAGGACAATGAATGGTAATTAGGTCAAACATGCATTCACGAACTATTCACAACTCCGGGAAATTAATGTTCATGCAAATACTGTAATCATATATATTTATTTGTATTTATATTTATTTAAATTTATTTATAATTAAGTAAATAAATATAGGCAAACAATGAATATCAAATCACTTAAGTATTAGTATGTATTGTATTAAGAATGTAAGTAAGTATTAAGTATTAGTAGACGTATTAAACAATTTCCGATCCAAAAACCGAAAGGAAAGTATATAAATAATGTTCTCACGTTGATATCTGTGGTTAATGCTCCCTTGCATTTCAGGCTTGATTGCTGTGAACAGTGCCATCGGATCCAATCATTTTTTGATATTTTTCCGACGTACATGTATCCATTATAGCACAGCTTTTGGCTACCTTTGTTGGTTCTTATGATCTCCATGGCTATAGGCCTACAGATAAATGAAATTTTATAGGCACTCAGTAATTATTATAGATTAATATGCGAATTATGATGTAATTAAATCAACAATTAGGTAAAGCTATTTTTATGTACACATCGTTGTATTACAAATATATTTGTCATCACTATACTACTATTGGTAATATCCCAAAATGGGATATAAACTGACCTTCAACGTTGGGGTTGAGAAAACAAATGGCATGAAAAACGGGATACGTTATAACGAAAGATTGGTAGGTTGGTGAAAAATTAATATTGGTTGGTTGGTTAAAGACAAAACAATTTGAAAGATGAAGAGTAATTATCTACAATGAGTCTAAAATCTTGAGATCTTGAGATCTTAAGATCTAGACTAGAGTGTATGTATTTCGCAAAAACATTTGTCTGGTGAGTTTTTGTCCTCTTTTGCATTTAAGTGGTGAGTTTTTGTCCGGTGAGTTTTGTCCGTGCCCCGGGTATATAAGAGCACAAAATTAGGTCTTTTGGTAACAGAAGTTGAAAAATCTTTGTCGCACAGTACCCTAAAATGTCATTCACTTGGCGACCAGTTTCCTTGACTGGGTGACATTTATGTCGCCCAATCACTAGGTTAAACAATGCACTGGACTATAAAGACAGTACAAGGGTACAGAAAAGGGGTTGCTGTCAGTAGTCCCAGACACCTGAGTTTCAGTGAGGTAGAGAATTTGAGGTTTAGAGGAGGAGAGGCGGTGTTCAACAGATTGAAAATTTGAGGAAAGGCTACGAATGTAGTAGTAGTTTATGAAAAGTGAATCAGGCATAGGCCCAGGACATCTCGAATGGGTAGTAGTAGAACCAATCCCGCTGCCCGGGTCTGCGTTCCCGATATTGATAGCGGGGGAGCCGGAGGTGGGAACATTTATGGTCCCCTCCCCAGGGGACTCCGAGGTTCTTGAAGACAATGGCTTTTTTTTAAATTTTAAAAGATTGTGTAGTGTGTAAGATGTATGTACAGTATGTGTAGTGAAGAATAGGAAGATAAGTGTGTGTGAGAAAGCATGCTGGACTGCTCACAAGGTAGATAATAATTATTGGTTTTGTTTAACCTCCTTCGCAACATCTAAGGTCATATGACGGACGGGACCTACAGCTTTACGTGGGATCCGAACCACGGGTCGCTACATAGTCTGAATACAGCGGACGGTCTCCCATCCAACTACTATCCAACCCAATGTCGCTTAACTTCGCTGATCAACGGGAAGTGGTGTTATGACATTGACTACGACGTAGTCCCCACAAGGTAGATGAGACACGGAAAAAGATCAGCTAAGGAAGACAGTGACAAAAAATGAGAGTTCCAGCACTCCCTGTCTCCTGCCTAACGTTCCCCCACCCATCCCGGAGTACTTCCTTGGTCGATTGGTGTTTACATTCTCATCATATACTGTATATAGGTGACAGGACAATTGCGTCCTGGTCAAGTGCGTCCCGGACAAACGCGTCCCGGTCATTGGCGTCCCTAGACTAGAGTGTATGTATTTCGCAAAAACATTTGTCTGGTGAGTTTTTGTCCTCTTTTGCATTTAAGTGGTGAGTTTTTGTCCGGTGAGTTTTGTCCGTGCCCCGGGTATATAAGAGCACAAAATTAGGTCTTTTGGTAACAGAAGTTGAAAAATCCTTGTCGCACAGTACCCTAAAATGTCATTCACTTGGCGACCAGTTTCCTTGACTGGGTGACATTTATGTCGCCCAATCACTAGGTTAAACAATGCACTGGACTATAAAGACAGTACAAGGGTACAGAAAAGGGGTTGCTGTCAGTAGTCCCAGACACCTGAGTTTCAGTGAGGTTGAGAATTTGAGGTTTAGAGGAGGAGAGGCGGTGTTCAACAGATTGAAAATTTGAGGAAAGGCTACGAATGTAGTAGTAGTTTATGAAAAGTGAATCAGGCATAGGCCCAGGACATCTCGAATGGGTAGTAGTAGAACCAATCCCGCTGCCCGGGTCTGCGTTCCCGATATTGATAGCGGGGGAGCCGGAGGTGGGAACATTTATGGTCCCCTCCCCAGGGGACTCCGAGGTTCTTGAAGACAATGGCTTTTTTTTTAAATTTTAAAAGATTGTGTAGTGTGTAAGATGTATGTACAGTATGTGTAGTGAAGAATAGGAAGATAAGTGTGTGTGAGAAAGCATGCTGGACTGCTCACAAGGTAGATAATAATTATTGGTTTTGTTTAACCTCCTTCGCAACATCTAAGGTCATATGACGGACGGGACCTACAGCTTTACGTGGGATCCGAACCACGGGTCGCTACATAGTCTGAATACAGCGGACGGTCTCCCATCCAACTACTATCCAACCCAATGTCGCTTAACTTCGCTGATCAACGGGAAGTGGTGTTATGACATTGACTACGACGTAGTCCCCACAAGGTAGATGAGACACGGAAAAAGATCAGCTAAGGAAGACAGTGACAAAAAATGAGAGTTCCAGCACTCCCTGTCTCCTGCCTAACGTTCCCCCACCCATCCCGGAGTACTTCCTTGGTCGATTGGTGTTTACATTCTCATCATATACTGTATATAGGTGACAGGACAATTGCGTCCTGGTCAAGTGCGTCCCGGACAAACGCGTCCCGGTCATTGGCGTCCCTGGACAATTGCGTCCGGTTTTATTTCGTCCCGGACAATTGCGTCCCGGACAATTGTGCACTTCCCCAACTACTATATGAAGTTTATTTATTAGAGAAGTGAATAGAAAGTTCATTGTGACTTCACCTACGCAATTGTTCAGGGACGCCAATGACGAGGGACGAGTATGTTTGTTATTGTAATTTTGTATGGGATATAATGCCCGGTTATATTAATTGAATGCCCAGTTAGGTCAACTGTATGCCCTTGACGATTGGTTAGGTTAAGTTGTGATATTTTCGTTAAAACTAACGAAACTAACTTTATCTTAAGTGGACGTAACCTATAAAATTTGACAATGATGTTGCTGATGATGGATAAAGTTTTAGAGAACAGTTTCGAACAGAACTTATGAACATATAACAAGTTTAATAGGTTAAAATGAAAAGTATATTTGAAATTCCGATATTAACTTTCTATTCACTTCTCTAATAAATAAACTTCATATAGTAGTTGAAGTGCGCAATTGTCCGGGACGCAATTGTCCGGGACGCAATTGTCCAGGGACGCCAATGACCGGGACGCATTTGTCCGGGACGCACTTGACCAGGACGCAATTGCCCTAGAACCCTGTATATAGCGGCATTGGCATATTGGCATAATTAATAATGTTACTATGTATTGTTCGGTAGAAAAATTACGCTGGATGTTCTTACTCTTTATTTTATTAAATTTACTCGACACAAATTATAACAATTCTGGCAACAATAGTTAATGATACAACCGTGTAGCATACAACCGGGTGTAGCATATAAACTACACGTCCAGTATGCGCTCAGATCTGGGTGTGGTAAATAAACAAACTCCTAATCTTTTCTGAACTCCGGATTGAAAATGGGGTGATATATGTATTATAATTCGAATTCATATAATTCGCTTCAAAGTTATGCCCGTAGTAATTACTTTGCATTTTATTATTATTAATAATGATAAAATGTAAAATAATTACAGAGAATTAATTACTCGTAGAATCAGCAAAATATGCCAAATACTGTACTCGTATGTAAGATATACGACATGAAATTGCAGGCGAAATGCATGAAAGATAAGGATGCAGCCAGAGATGTACTGGCGAAAGAATAGGAATTTTGAGTACAAGTCGCGCGATATTATTGTTCCTCTTTATAAATCATTAATTAGACTCTATTTGGAGTAAGCGATCCAATTTTGGAATTCGCATATGCGAAACGATATAGCCAAAATCGAAAGAGTTCAAAGACGAGCAACTAAGATGATTCCTACACTCGAGACTAGGAGGCTAAGGGGTGATCTAATCTAGGTTTTTAAAATTATGAATGGGTTAAATAACGTAAATAGAGATAGCTTTTTCGAAATATCACAATATAATAGAACTAGAAATAATGGGTGTAAGTTGACAAGTAGAAGGTTCGAGACAGCAGTTGCCAAAAACTTTTTTACTCATAGAATAGTAAATAGCTGGAAAAGTTTGCCGGTAGAAGTAATTAGTAGTACGTCTATAAACATGTTTAAAAATCGATTAGACGCATATGTTGATAGATTGGGTATAGTGTAAGGTAGTAAAATTAACGTTTTTGTGGTTCGAAACCCACGTAAAATTGTAGGTCCCCTCCGCCACCATGGAGGACATACGAAATACACAACTACAACCACAGTTAGGTAGACCAGCCATGAGTGGATCCTAGGGTCTTTGTTGGTCTGAAACATTATAACAAGATGATGCAGTGAGGTTAATTTGAGGTGTTCTCGATGCAAGGCCTAGGGGAAGACTGACAAAGAGAAATACTATTTTTTTTTCTGTTCTGACGTTCTTTGGGAGAAACCTTTGGCGGTTTTATCAAGGAAGTGGTTAATGACTCCTGTGGGTATCTGTGGAAACTTTTTCACAATTGAATGAGTAAGATCCCGATGCCATACACCCACTACTTCTCGGAAGCCAAAAAGACCTTCAAGAATCCGGAGAAGAATTATCCCCTCCCCTAATCGAAACAGAAATATTGGTCCACGAAATAATACCCCGACCAACAACACTAAAGAAACGATCACACCAAGAAAAAGAAAACCTTCCCCAAACAAAGAAACTGAAAACAAACGACGACGACTTACAACAACTCCTCCAGGAACTACAAACAGTCAACTGGGAAGAACAGATATGGGACGAACCAACAACAGTACCAACAACAGAAAGAGCCCTGAAAGACAAACATCTCCCGACCCAATGGGAGAGACTTCCACCCAACAAGACGAACTGGACACCGGGAGACTGGAAACGAGTACAAATGATCAACACTTACACATGGTTATTTTCTTCAGAGTTCTAAATGCCTTCCCACACCCTAACAGGACAATCACACCGAATTTCACATTGGGTTGTACCAATTTGGTATTAAATTAATATGTTTTTAGATTTATATGAGATTCGTTAATCTTTAATGTCCACTTCAGCTGACATTTCATAGTTTAAATTATTGTAGAGAAGCTTTTAAAAAGCGAGTCTCCACTGGTTTAATTTGCTACACTTGAATTTTCGCCTTTTGATTTATGCTGGCCCTATAACGCTGTTGTAGGGCGGGATTAATTTACATTGATATATTATTTATACGCCTCTTGGTTGTTGTATTGTATACACTTCTTTGTTTGTTATATTGGTGGTGGTTGTAAGTGTTAATATTATAGTTGAAAGGTTAAATCTGATAACCTTCGAATTGGTTTACGCCTACGGTTCATATAATTTGTCTCTGCCTATGGTAGTCAATTTGTATGAATTGCTGTGTGACTGATTCAAGAGATTGGCTACCATACAGCCCCTCCTAATTAGATAATTTATAAATATCATTTCGGGCTAATTAATTACTGGACATGAACCAGTCAGTATCGATATTAGTTTTTCTATAAATAATAAATGGGGGGTGGGGAAATAATTGAAAGTATCTCTCTGATTCGAAGCTTTCATATCTACTCCCTCTTCCAAATAAACAGTCATCGCTATCATTTCGCAATGACGTGCAAAATTCTTCCAATATCTTCTTAGTCGACGTCCGGTTTTCGCTTAAGCTATAAAACTCCAGTAACCATATTTGAACCTTTGGAAGACCTTTCGTAATTACTGTTGATACACACTCACCCACTCACCCACACACACACACACACACACACACACATATATATATAAATATAAATATATATATGTATATACTGTATATAGGATGGCGCAAAAGTCGCGCATCATAGGAATTTTCAGTGTTGATTATAATATATTATTTTTTCTCTTAGGTAGGGAATGGCTGCAAAATTAACAATAGACGAGAGGGTGAGCTTGCTTTTAATGTATGGAATACCAGATACAACAAATCGATGAATCTGTACAGAATTTAAATTCTGTACCCGATTCATCGATTTGTTGTACCTGGTATTTCATACATTAAACCAAGCTCACCCTCTCGTCGATTGTTAATTTCGCATCCATCCCCTACCTAAAAAAAATATATTATAATCAACACTGAAAATTGAAAATTCATATATATATATATATATATACACACACACACACCGTATATTATGGCAGATTAGGCGACCTTTGTATAAGACGAGGCACAAGTTTCAGTCTAAATTTCATGATTTTAGCTCATACCTGTGGTATAAGACGACTCCCCAAACCACCAAACTGACTGGGGATGGTGTAAAATTATGGATCGCCAATGTGTGGAACAAGCGGCCAGGGAGTATGCGCAAAGACGGAGTTTGTTGGTCTGGGATATGTTTCGAAGTGATGTAACTGAGGATATTAAAACTCAATTAGCACAAAATAAAACTGAGATTGCTGTAATACCTGGTGGTCTGACTTCTGTACTGCAACCTCTGGATGTTTGCCTGACTAAACCATTTAAAGATCATGTGCGAGAAGAGTGGAATAAATGGATGATTGATGGTGTGAAATCCTTTACAAAAAGTGCGGTTATGCGTGCTGCACCACTTGATGTTTTGTGTGATTTCATAATCAAAGCATGGGATAAAGTGAAAGTAGAGACTGTCATCAAATCCTTCAAAAAGTGCGGTATCTCTAACACTATGGATGGTGTGGAAGACGATATGTTGTGGGACACCGACGACGAAGCCGAAGCTAGCGCATCAGATTCGGACTGGGACTCTTACGACGCGCGACGCCTCACTAAACAATGTCACTCAAGATGTTTATGACGAATCCTTTGCTTCAGACTAGTGTTGAAAACCGGTTTTCAACCGGTTTGTAAAATTCCCCTAAAAATCGAAAACCGAAAGAAAAAACCGGTTTTATCGATTGATTTTTATTTGGCTCAAACTTGCGCGAACGTGCAGCTACGCGCTACAGCGCACAAAAAATAACTTCGAATACATTACCTATTAAGTTAAATTGTGACAAACTGGCAACTGCTCTTCAGTATAATTTTTGCCTATCTGGCAACTCGATCTTCAGTTTGTTTCATCATGTAGGCTGTAGTGTAGAGTCAGTCGACAAAAGCCCTTTTCGCAGTATAAGACCCTTAATGCCCTTTGTTTTTTAAGATGTCATTTCCAAAATAGGGATAAAATCTAAATTAATTTATATATTTTTTCTTACACGAAGAGTCAATTTTCTGTTTTCTAGGTAAAGTTTTTTTTATTAAAAATTTTTATTTCAATGTTTTTTCCAAAACAGAGATAAATTTTATTTTTATTCTTTATAATTTTTTTACAAAAAGAAGTTTATTTCTTTCTAAGTATAGATGTTTTATTTTAAAAAATTATTTCAAATCTAAATTGTTTGAATAATGTATTATTTTGGCTAAAATAAAATATGTCAAAGTTGTCATTTTCTTATTCATATGCATACATATTAGGGTAGGTTGATTTTGGAACTGTGATCTTGAACTAGTCTAGATAGAAAGGTATTAATGTATAAAAAACGTTGCACCAACTCATATTTGTGAAAATGATTGTAGTTTTTGAGGATTGTTAATTATTTGTAAGTTGTAAAATTGCCGAATTTTACGTGTAAAATCGCGCGCGCGGCATTCGCGCAATGTAAACAAACAAAATATCGGACCTTATTTCATCAAAATAATCAATTAAAATTCGGCTTTTTTAACAAAACGATGCTTGAAACTTATTGTAAATGCATTATAGATGTTTATTAGTGTATTATTTTGTATTTTTTAATGATATTTACCTATAAAATGTTTATTAAATTAAGTTATTTTATGATGCGTTCATTTAATTGTGTTTATTTTCAGATATTTCATAAAAATGGGTAAAAAACGGAAGTCTGCAGTGTTAACTCGAAGTGATAGTGCCAAAAAATTCAGTGGCCAGCCTTCCCCTTTGGATAAAACAGAGCCTCCTACCCTCCGCCAAGTTATTCAGTACAGTTATTTCCAAAGCTGGGCACAAACCGTTAATCCGTTAATCGTTAATTAACGAAGTTAACTTTTTCGTTAACGATTTAACTTTTAAGTTAACTTTGAAAATCATTATCGGACTAATTAACTTCCGTTACATTTAACTTCCGTTAACTCAAGTCCGTTAACCCAAAAAATTCATAAATAAACGTTTAAAAGTTTCTATTATTTTCAGTGCTGAGCACTTTTGGCAGGCATCGACAAAAGGTTTGGGCCCCTCCTGGAGGATGACGAATGCCAGCTGGCTGCTGCCTTCCATCCCAGGTTTCGCCTCATCTGGTTGGACAAGTATGACAACACCAAGGTCGCCAGGGTGAGGAAAAGCATGGAGGGTACAGTCGAGGAGGCCATGAAGCAGCAGTCCAACGAAGTGGGCAGCAACAGTGGAGGCAGCAACAACGAGGAGGAGGAGGAGGATGACTTCTTCAGTGCTGTCATCCAGACAAAAGAGAGCAGCAGAAGCCACAGGTCACTCAAGGGCAAGGCCCAGAACTTGGTCAAGACCTGGCTGGAGACCAACTCCAAGGACTTGCTGACAGATGCTGCCTTCTTGGGTGAGCAAGTGTTGGTGGACTTGTTCATCAAGTTCAACACAGCCATCCCCTCCAGTGCTGCAGTGGAGCGTTTGTTCTCTATGGGCAAGGACATCCTGAGGGCCAAGAGATCATCCCTGTCTGATGAAAACTTTGATATGCTAATTTTCATGAAGGGCAACATGCATCTCATGGACAAAATGGAGAACGAGAAGAAGAGGGAAAATTAAATTATATATATATTTGTTTTTTCATTTTTTTTATAATAAAAGTTAACGTTAACGGTTTATCGGTAACTTCCGTTACATGATTAACGGATTAACGGTTAACGAAGTTAACTTTTTGGTTAACGGATTAGCGGTTAACGGTGCCCACCACTGGTTATTTCCTCCAAAACAGCCACCCGGACTTGAAAGACTATGATATTGCTAAAATGATAGCAAAGGATGTGATTGAGATCTGGCAGCCAGTGAACCCGCGGCTGCCCCTGTATGAGGAATATTATGTAGTGAAGTTGGTGGATAAAGTGTGCTTCAAGAAAGCAAAAGAGATAAACAGGAAATCTCTTTCTACAGTCCAGGAGCAGAATCTGGAGGAAAAGCTGGATAAACTTTTTGACATTTCTGCTTGCACCTGTAAGCTACCTGTTCGTCCCTGTGATGACAATGCTGTGAAGTGCAAGAAAGAAAATTGTCAAACACAGCACATAATCTGCACTTGTCCTCCCAGTAAGAAGGTAATGCTATTATTTTTTAAACTTTTAACTGGCCTAACTTAATGCGATTAGGTGCCTTTTAAATGGAAGGAAATTCAATGCTTGTAATTGAAAAATATCCGCATTTTCCTCCTGTAATCTTCCTTCCCCCCCCCCCTGGTAATAGAAATTAATAATCAATTTTTTTCAGGATTTTATCTCTTATTTTAGATCCGCTATTTAATATACTTTAATATTTCAGGTTCCAGTAGAGGAGAGGGAATACTTGAGAGATCAGAGGGCCAAAATAGGACCCAAGGGCTCTTTCCCGCTGCGATCTGTGGATAAAGCTGCTGTGAAGAGAGACCAGAGGGCTGCAGCTGAAGCAGAAAGATTACAGAGCCAGATTCAACAGCAGCAGGAAGTGGATTTGGCCACTTTTGCCTCCACACCTTCATAAGATATTTCTTTTGAATCCAGCTCAGGAGAATCAGGAGAGGTTATATATTTTTTTCTTATATCTTATCCCATTTTTACCCACATTTATCCCTGCTTTTTGTCCCTATTTCCCCCCTTTTTTCCCCCATTTTCGCTTTAGTAATTTATTCTTTTTTTCGCCCATTTTTGCCGACTTCTTACCTGAATTTTTACCCCTTTTTTCCCCCTATTTTCCCACTTTTTCCCCCATTTTCGTTTAAGTAATTTATTCTTATTTCCGCCCATTTTCGTCGATTTTTACCCATATTTTACCCATATTTTTCCCTACTTTTCCCCCTATTTTCCCCCATTTTCGCTTTAGTAATTTATTTTTTATTTTCATTTCAGCCATCTGGTGGTGAAGCTGAAGAGTTCAAGCCAAGGAGGCACCCAAATGGAGGTTACAGCTTTTTGAAAACCCCCAGATATGCCATGGAACTGATCAGGGGTGATGTTTCTTCCAATCTTGGGGCAAGTCTTGCTAATGCCTTCCTCCTGGACTTACAAGCTGTGGACCTGCTTAAGCCTGGCCTTGATGTGAAACAGATAATAGTTGATAAATCGAAAATGGACAGGGAAAAAGCTAGAATGAAAGTGAAAAGTGATGAAAAGCACAATGAGGGTCTGGAAAAGTTAGTCTGTATTGGGGTTGATGGGAAAGTTGACAAGGACACTTTGCTGTACAGAGAAGTTAAGGATGAAAATGGGGAGACTAAGCTGAAGAAAGGAAAGGGACAAGAGCACCATTTGACTTTCACAAAGGAGCCGGGAACTGAAAGTGGAACATATCTTACTCACAGAGTCATCCCAATTAAAGGTGCGACTGGAGTTTTTCTTGGTGAAGAAGTTGCTAGTGTCTTGGAGGAGTTTAACAGTGTGCATACCCGGAAAACTGTCCTCCTTGACAACACAAATACAAACACTGGCTGGGAGGGAGGCCTGGAAAATAAAATTGAGCGGAAATTGCACACCATTGGCTGTTCACTCCATCAGAATGAGCTTCCTTTCAGAGCTGTTTTCAAGCATCTTGATGGCAGTACCAAAAGTCCCACTGCTTTCACTGGTCCGCTGGGAAAACTCTGTGAAATTGACTACCAAGATCTGCCACAAGTGGAATTCACCAAACTCAGTGGCCCCCTGGATGACATGGAATTTGCTGAGGAGACACTGAATGATCTCAGTAACGACCAGAGGCTTCTTCTGGAGTATGTGCTTGGAATTTCCATGGGCAAAGTCAACCCAAGATTTGCTGCCTGGAAAATTGGACCATCAAACCATGCAAGATGGTTGACTTTGGCAATTAGATTGATGTGTCTGTGGACCAGAGGTGCTTACCCTCCAGAACTACAGGATAAGCTTTACCAGGCCATCAAGTTCATTGTGGAAGTGTATGCAGTCAGTTGGTTTGAGATCAAAAGGGACAGCAAGTTCCACAATCAGCAGCTGTACATCTTCAACATGATCCAGAGGATCAAGCAGCAGTCTGAAGAAATCCAGGGTGTTGCTTTCAAGAACCTGAAGTACAATGCTTTTGCCTTGCTGCCCGAGAATGTGCTGTACTCCATGATGAAGTCTGATGACTTGGAAGTAAGAGAAGCTGCTCTCAAGAAAATTCTGTCCATCAGGTAAGCATTTATTAATTTTAAAAAAATTAAAAAAAAAATTTGATTATGGGGATTTATTTAATAAAAAAAAGGCCCGAGTTCTATAAATCCCCATAACCAAATTTTGTTTCACATTTTCTTATCCCAATTCCCCCACTCCCATCTGATAATGGAAATAATCTTACCTTCTTTCTGAAAAAAATTCGATTATGGGGATTTATAGAACTCGGGTTTCTTTTTTTTTTTTTAATTTAAGTTTAATTTAAATCAGCAATTGTGAGACTAATAGGGATTAAAATCTTAAACTGGAATAAAAAATAAATTAATTATTATTCTTTCAGAAGTGGGAAGCCAGCCAAGAAGAGGCTGAAGAAGATCACAGCCATCAACATTGAAGCTACCCACTGGTCAGAACTAATCAACCTTTCTCAAAGTGGCATCTGTGAACCTGCTCTCACAGAAGACTTTTCTGACCAGGAGCTTCAAGAAGCATTGCTGAATGGCACCAAGCTGGAGCTTCCTGATCTGCCTTCACATTCTCAGAATGTTGAAAGTGCCGTGAAGCTGACATCTGAAGCTTCCCATACTGTTTATGGACTTGAATCAAGGCACAAACACATTCTGGCCAAAGCCCTAAGCCGCTAGTTGAGGCCTTCCTTTGCTTCTAAGGGCTCTTACAGTGAAAATTATGATGATCTTGGGATCTAAATGTGTCTATTTGACTCTGTACATGTTTTTTTTACTTTTTTCAATAAAATTGTAACTTTTTTCAGGATATTTTTATGAAAATAGCATGATTTTTTCGGCCGAAAATTGCGAAAATGCGGTATTTTTCGGTACGATTTTTTTACGATTTTTGAAACGGTTTCCTCAAAAAACGGTTAAAGCTAGGGATCTGAAATTTTTTGTCAGTTATTATCATATTAAGCCCTGACTATCTCGACTAGTCCAAAGTCGATATCTAAAAAAATGCGGAAAATCAACCTACCTTAATACATATGATGCTGCATTTTTGCATTCTTTTGACCAAAAAATAGGCGATAAGCTATGCTTGTTAAGAGTTAAAGTCAGTACCTTTCAATTGTGGCTTTTAAAAATTACTATACTTTTCGGTCATAACCGGTTAAAACCGGTTTTCAAAAAACAGATCGATTAAAAACCGGTTTGTAAAGTTTCGATTATTTTTCAACACTACTTCAGACGATGAAGATGGTGGATTTGGGGAATTTTAAATGAATGTGATGTGTTTTTTAATTCTACAGTGCTTTTAATGTTTTCATATATGGATTTTAGTGAGAAATAAACATTGTAAACACTGCATTTTTTTAAGGTAACTTTTTGTATCCTGGCGTATAAGACGACCCCTGGTTTTAGGGTAGTTTTTTAATGCTTCAAGTGTCCTCTTATACGCCCTAATATACGGTATATATATATATCGGGTGGCCACAAAAAAACTTTACTTAATTCAAAGTTTAATAACTGCAACAATTCAAAACTTATGCGATTGAGCTTTGGCACACATTAACAGATGGTTATAATCTATAATTGCTGGAATTTTCAAATATGTAGGTTCTATAGTTTTGTTACAGTGAACAATTTAAAAGCATATGTCTAAAAATAGCATGCCGAAGAAAATGAATTTGAACTTAACAAAATTTACTTAAACAAATGGTCAATGTGACCACCTCCCTGTTGGTAAACTGCCCTCAATCGCTTCTTTCACGAGGAGATGCACTTTCGAACCTCATCTAAGGTGATATCCTCCCATGCTCTACTGATTTTCTCCTTAAGTTCATCTTCGGTGAATTTGTCTTTCTGGCTGCCGTAAACCTTCACCATGAGGGAATCTCATACTGAATAGTCCATCGGATTACAGTCGGGAGACTGAGGCGGCCATTCATCCTTTTTGATGAAATTAGGGGTCTCTTGCTCTAGATGATTTTGGGTCGCTCGGCTTGTATGGGCGGGTGCCCCATCTTGCTGGAAAATGTAGGCCTCATCAGGATACAGCTGACGACAATCAGGAAGTAACCCATTATCTAACAGGTTGATGTAGCGCTCAGAGTTAACTTTAGTTTCGTTTGTGGCAATAAAATGAATTCGTGTTTTCCCCTTCCATGAAATTCCCGCCGATACCATTACTTTTCTGCTGAATCGTGAGGTTTCATGATAAAGCCTGGAGGGAGGAATGTCCTTTTTCCTTGAACCATAAACCCTGTCATTTAGCCTGTTTTTGGCCACCTCCAACGTGAAATCCTTTTCGTCTGTAAACACAACGTTTTGCACGTCTTCAGCTGAGTAGCGTTCATATAGAGATTTACAGTGGGTCTTTCTACGCTGTCTTACATTCTGATCACGCCGAGAAACTCGAATTCTCTTGTAGGCCTTCAATTTCAAACGTTTTACAATCCCTTGTACAGAGGAGCGAGAAATCCCAAGGTCGTACGCAATCTGTCTCTGGGAGCGATGAGTTCCTGGTGTATTCTCCTGGGATTGAATCAGTTCCTCCACGGCAGCCTTATTTTCTTCTGTTGAAACACTTTTGGGCCTGCCGCTGCCGGGTTTTCTAGCTGTTGATCCAGTATCCTTTATCTTTCTTATTAAGTTATAAACACTTTGACGAGTCCAGTTCTTTGCGGGGAATTCTCGGACAATCCTATTTCCATTCCAACCTTTTTCCTTGACACATGCTTCTATGATGGCTTTATCACTTTTACTTAACGAACGTCATGCTGGCGAGGTTTTAGCGGAAAAATAAAAGAAAGCAAATTCACATTAGGTTTAGCCTACGCCAGCGCGCGTGTCATACTACGCTACATTAGGTTTAGCCTACGCTAGGGCACGTACGTGTCAGATGCACACCAGGCATGCTATTTTTAGACATATGCTTTTAAATTGTTCACTGTAACAAAACTATAGAACATACATATTTGAAAATTCCAGCAATTATAGATTATATGCATCTGTTAATGTGTGCAAAATCTCAATCGCAAAAGTTTTGAATTGTTGCAGTTATTAAACTTTCAATTAAGTAAAGTTTTTTTGTGGCCACCCGATATATATATATATATATATTGAGTTTTGCGGAGACCAGGGTAAATATTCGTTTTAGCACATAACCTGGACTTTGGCATGAAAATTGGTTTTTGTGGTGTATTTCAGTGTTTTGTGCGAATTTTAAATGAGAACCAACTCTTTGTAATCATTTATTTATTTATATAAAGTCAAACAATGACAACGGTCTTCTGAAAAAGGAATAAGCATAATAAGTAATCACTTGAATAAAACATAAACATAAACATAAACATAATCAATGTCCTCTATCTCCTCCCAAGTCTTTGATACTAGATGCGATATGAGGTAATTGCAGTACAGTAGTGCGAAGACTTATATTGTTTTATAAAGTGAATACAGTATAGTACTTTAATAGGAAAACATAGATACTAGTTTATTTAAGAGTAATATGAGAACATAAGGCTTTGCTATTACATCATGATGAATACGATACTGTAGAAACTAAAATATAAATACTTATGGAATTATACAGTACATTATATCCAATCAAACATATTACAATACAATTAGAGAGTTCAACGAGAGATTGAATCGTATATTAAAATAAGGGTTGTACAACGGTATTCCTGACAAAAGTAATAGTACAGTAATGAGGTTACAGCTGTATTGGGAACACAATATAAAGTTCTTAGTAAGTAAAGTGTAAAGTGTGCTGTACTCTATCTCTCCCCCAAGACTTTGAGCCAGTAGTTTTATAAAGAAGATTATAAGGATAATATGGCAAAAAAATTTTTTGTATGTTTACGGATAAAGACTAAACCTTATTTTGTCAGTGCCCTTAATTTAAAGCATACTTGATTGGTTACTCTTCTTGATTCATATGGTAGTCTTCATGCCAGGTAGGGGGGCGTCTGGTACGGTTCGAACGCCTTAGTGGAGTTGCAGTTTGGGGTGCCGTACCCATTGGCCTAGTGGGTGCAGGTGGTAGTATGTCGATGGGCGGCGTTGACATGTCTTCTTGGGTGGGGGGTGTGGTCTCTTCAGGGGTCGGGCGCCTGCGTTCAACGTGTGGGCTGGACCGTGTCGGACTACGGGGTGAAGCGGGTGTCTTTGGTCCTGGTGCTGACCTGGCAGGTGTAGGTGGTGCAGCAGGTGGGCTGTTGGTGGGCACCGCTAGGAAGTTCTTCAAATGTTCGTCTATGGTCATCTTTGGAGCAGGTGTGCTGAAGGGTTCATATTTTTTAAGGAATTTCCTGTTCCTTACAGTTACCCTCCCAGATCCATCGACCCTAACCACGTACTGGTCAAACTGCCTGACTTCGATGACCACACCTGTCTTGTCCCATTTACGGGCGTGTGGACCGACCTGGTTCTGGATGCGTATAAGGTCTCCGACTACTAGTGGTGGGAGTCTCTTGGTGTGCTCTGACTAGCGTTCTGCTCCCCTCATGTGGCGGTTCCTCAGAGCTTCTTCTCGGATGGCCAAGTTTTCACGCCACGTGTCGTGTGGTTTATATCGGCCGGGAAGGATTGGAATGAAGTCCCGGATAGGGCGGCCGAATACACACATTGCTGGGGAGTGTTTTGTATCTCTATCCGGCGTGTTTCTTTATTGAAGCATGGCCCGTTGAAAGTTTTCGGTCTTGAGGTCGCCGTTTGGTCCAGTGTTGTCGGTTATTAGGCGTTTCGTTGTCTTGACACCAACTTCTGCCCGACAGTTGCTGTGAGGGAAAGCCACTGATGAGAGTCGGTGGTGTACGCCCCAGTTTTTGAGGAACTGCCGTGTGGCTGCTGCGGTAAATTCAGGGCCCCCATCGGAAGCCAGTTCGTCGGGGATGCCGAAGGTGACGAAGGTCCGTCGGAGGCAGGCGATGAGTCCAGCAGCACCATCTGATGACCTCTCTACTATTGGCCAGTTAGAGTATCTGTCCACCACGACCAGGTAGTTTACTCCTTTGTAGTGGAAGTAGTCCGCGCAGACGCACTGGAAGGGGTATCCTGGTGATGTTGGTGGAGTGGGTGGAGCGCTGGGCTGGGTTCGTGCCATGCGGTTGCAGTGGTTGCAGCTAGCCCGTAGTGCTGTGATGGCTGGTGTGATGCCAGGCCAGAAAATGGAGTCTTCTGCTCTGGTGATCATGGATGAAGTACCTTGATGAGCTGAGTGAAGTGAAGCCAGTACTTCTTGCCTGAGGGCCGGCGGGATAACCGTGCGGTTCCTGTACATTACCACGCCGTCAACAGTGCGGAGGTCGTCGCGAAACTGGTGATATTCCCGCAGCTGTGCAGGGAGTGCATGGCGGGATTCAGGCATGCCGGACTCTATGACATTGGCTAAACTATTCATGACTTCATCGCTGGTCGTGGCGGTGCGTACTCGATCCCATGTCACTGATGCCAGGCTCAGCGAGTTGAGTGTTGATGCGGCTGCAGAAATGACGCAGGCTTCCATGCCATTACCATCTGTCAGTGATGTCCGTATGCCGGCTAGGAAGGTGGGGGGGGGAAAGAACGCCGCCGTTCCCTCGCATGGTTGATGGATGGCTGCTACGTCATCGGGGAGTGTCAGTGGTATGGGGTCGCCAGTGGGGTATCGTGACACCCCGTCAGCAGCTTTGTGTTTCGCGCCTGGTACGTGGATCATCCGGAAGCGGTACCTGAGGGTTTTTTCCTTCAAGTTTCTGAGGCGTGTATTAGATATGTCCTCTAGGGATCTGTCACCAAACACTTTGAGGAGAGGTTTGTGGTCCACTGCAATTATTAGGTCTTCGCATCCCAGCACGAAGTACCTCGCCTTGTCAAGGGCATCGGCGACAGCAAGTGCTTCTCCTTCTACTGGTGCATAGCGGGACTCAGCTGAGGTAGTGAATCTACTGCCGACCAATGTGACACGCCATCCAGTATGGCAGCAGAAGGGTTCGACTCGTGTACAGGTGCAGTGTTTCTGAAGTAGCCAGTAGCCGATGCCTGTTTTCGACCAGTCTGTGGCGAGGCATGTGGGCTTGGTTTTGTCAAAAATTTTAACACCCTCCTCTATTTCTGTGATGATGACATCCTTTGATTCTTCGAAGATGGTTTCCAATTCGTCATCCCACTTGAAAGGTGTTCCTGGCTTCAGAAGTAGGCGGAACGGCTGCATCCTCTTGGCCATGCTGAAGGCATACGACACCTGGTTGATGAGCCCGAACCATGATCGAACGTCGGTGATGTTCTTTGGAGATGGAAACTCTAGGATTGCTTTGAGGTATTTTTTACAGGGTCGGACACTGTCAGATGTGATCTCGAAGCCTGCAAATTCAACCTTGTCCTGACAGAACACAAACTTGTCGGGGTTCAGTGTGATTCCGTGTCTGCCGCAGGTGTCAAGCCACTGGGTGGCCTGGAAGAAGCTCTCCTCCACTGTGTCTGACCAGAGCAAGACGTCGTCAATGCACTTTGTATTGTTAGGGATGCTCGATACAATTTCGTCGTACCTTCTTGTGTAACCGTCACCAGATGCAATGTAACCCTGGGGAGCGGTTTTGTAACGGTAGCGACCCCAGGGCGTTATGAAGGTGGTCAAGTGGCGGTCTTCTTCACAGATTGGTACGCTGTGATATCCATTCCATGCATCAAACACTGTTTTCTTTTTGCCTTGCGGTACTGATCTGGCCTGGTGGAATGGCGATTGAGTGTGGTGTGTTTCGCGGGTGGCGTGAGCGTTGAGGGGTTGAAAGTCAACGGTACGCCTTGGTTTTCCGTTCTTTTTGGCGCACACCACCATTCTGTGACACCAGGTTACGGGCTCACCAACGGGTACTGGTTCAAGGACACCCAGTCTGACATCTTGGTCGAGGCCAGCCTTCACGTCCTCCTGCCAGTGGATTGGTACTGGGACGGGGGTGTGATGTGCGACTGGTTTGGCATTGGGGTCCACCATCAATTTCATTGGGGGGCCGTCCATCATGGGCAGCGCTTGGTGGTCACAAGTGTTGAAGGTGCTTGATTTGTAATAGTCCAGCAGGTATTCCTTGAGCTTTTGCTGGTTCGCCGCAACAGCGGGTAGCGGTAGCTCGATTGGAGGTGATGGAGGATGTTGGCGTCTTGGACAGTCACAGTTAGTTACAAGTCCGCTGTCACTGTGTGGCGTGCTGGCACTGTTGTTACAGTATTGTGCTGGATCCAGTTGGACTTCCCCCACTGTAGGAAATCTTCCCGAGATAATGCCGAGTGAAACGCATGCCTCTCTGCTGATGAAGAACTTGTCAGAAGAATCTGTCACATATGTTACCTGTCTCGTTTCTACTTGTTGGCCCTGTTCATCCTTGCCAGTGAGGCGAAGTATGGCTGCGCCAAGGATTTTGATGCCCTTGTTGTTGGCGGCGTGCATCTTCATGGTCACAGGGATGAGGTCAGACTGGAGAAGCCCGAGGCGGTGGATAACCTTGATACCGGTGAGGCAGCTCTGACAGCCTGTGTCTGCCATGGCAGGCAGTACCACGGTTTTTGGGTGGGCATTGAGGGTTGCCCCAAGCGCCTCGTAGTCTTCGGGGAGAGTCCTGACTGTCAGGTTGATGTGTGGCTGTGGTTGTGAGTTCTCCTTGATCCACATGTCCGATAGTTCATTGTAAATGTGATGGTCGAGGGCGATTGCTCTTTTCTTATGTGGCTCGGAAGTGTTGCTTGTGGCGCAGAGAAGATCAAATACCGCACCTTCGCACTCATCAGCTTTATTAGGAGTGGCTGAAAGGCTCTTGTCCTTGTCTTTGCTCCTGCATACGGATTCCCAATGGCTGTCGCGCTTGCAAATTTTGCATTTGTGGTTGTACGCAGGGCAATCCTTCTTGCGTATGTGGACTGGAGCTCTTCTGCCGTGTCCTTTTTCACCAAGGGCATTTTTGTCTTGTGGGGGTATTTGCTTACTTCTCCTGTATGTGCTGCCTGCGGCCTCCACGGCATGGGAGTCCAGCAGTCGTGATGCTGAGCGCTTGCCTGCTTCCTTCGCCTCGACAAACTGAAAGACGTCTTCCAGGGTCATCTCCTGGTTACTGTTGCCGAGGAGTTCCAGTTGTATTTCCGGGTCAGCAATTCCGCGGGTAAGGACGTCGCGAAGGATGGGGTCAGTGTAATTTACGTTGTTGTTGCAGCTTGGGCATTCAACAAGAAATTTGCAGACTCCGGCCTGACCACGAAGACGGGCTCCAAAACTGCGCACAGTTTCGTCGCGGTCTTGTCGCATATTGTGTAGGGTAACCCTGGCTACCATGGTGTTCTCCTCTCGGACAGCTAGTTTCTTGATTGCAGCAAGGACTTCATCTTCGGTTTTGTTTGTTAGGCTTCCACCTGCGGATCTTGTCAAATCTTTGCGGAGTGAATCGTCGCAGCATTCAAGTAGTTGTACCACTTTGTCCCTACCAGTGATTTTTGTAGCTTCCGCATAATCTGTCCAACGCGACGTAAAATATGCCCAGTCTTCACTGGTACCTGCAGCCGAAATGGTTGGCCGTCTTACTTTCTCAACCTTTGCAGAGACTGTCGGGCTTGGGACATGGGTCGTGCAGTGGGCTGTTATAAGTGCGGCTACAATGGCTGGGTCCAGGTCTGCTGTGACATAGGTACAACCTGTGATAGGACATTCTACGGCAGGCATTGTGGATAGCGTTTGTTGAAGTTGCTTAATTAGGTTGGGGTGGTTGACAGTTGCTTGAATTTACCACGTATGTAGACTTATTTTATTATTTATTTAATTAATCAGTCATTTGTACCTAAGACCGTTGTCATAAATGAGAACCAACTCTTTGTAATCATTTATTTATTTATATAAAGTCAAACAATGACAACGGTCTTCTGAAAAAGGAATAAGCATAATAAGTAATCACTTGAATAAAACATAAACATAAACATAATCATTGTCCTCTAAATTTGACCTTCATTTCTTGTGCAAATGAGCGTTGTGGAGATATGACCTCCCCCCTCTCCCCAATACTACGATTTTGAAGTTCCCGGAAGTGGGCAGGGCTTTGAAGTAGAGAGATATTGTTGGGTAACTGAAGGCGTGCTCCTAGCTGTAGTAGCACTACCAAACCTAAAAACCCAACCTATCCTAACCATCTAACCTAACCTAACTTAGGCCTAACGCTGTGCTCCTAGCCGGGGGCTTCTCCCACGGACCCCCCTGTGGGGATATTTGAAGGTCAGAAATGCACAAATTACTGAAATACACCAGAAAAACCAATTTTCATGCCAAAAACCATGTTACCCTAGAAACACCACTTAATAACGTTTTAATAGGAGAGGTTACAACCGGTACACACAACAGCCATGAGGAATTTATTTGAATTTGGAGCTCAACATCGTTTTCTTCCTGGAAAATGCATCTACGCATGCGCATGCAATTTATTTATTTATTTTAATCGATCCAGAAATTGCTTATATCTCCGTTAATATCAATTTGCACGAGAAATGTCATAGAAAAAAATAGATTCAAATTTAAATTCTACATAAGAAAAACCTATTGTCATCCCAAAGTCCAAGTCATGTGCTAAAACGAATATTAACTGAGACCGGTGTTTTTGACAAAGTCGAAATTTGTTACAAAAATCATGAGTGGTCGAAATAGTCACATGAGAAATAATTAACTAATCTAAAACGACCACCTAACCTAGTGTATACAGGTATATATATATATATATATATATATATATATATATATACCGTATATATATATATATATATATATATATATTATAATATATATATATACACCGTATATATATATATATATATATATATATATATGTTAACCCCTCCGTCTATGGCCCGTGTTGGTTCGAAGTCGACGGGAGTTCTAGTTAGGTGGCAGCAACGGATGTGTGACTTGAAGTAGTTTTCTTCTATATTACTCTCCGAGTTCTTCTATAGTGGCTCGGAGGACTCTGATAGACTTACTAAAAATGCTGAAGGTTCCGGATTCTTCTTATAGCGTATCCGGAAAGTTTTAACGACTAAGTTCTTCTGAAGAGAGCAAGGCTCGAAGGGGACAATAAAAAGTTTCTCCAACTGTAAATTTACTGCTAAAATATACAGGTAGTGCTCAGCCTCTGAATTAGCTTCTGAATGACAATGGAAGATTTTAATGGGTTTATATACCCAAAAACTGCTAACATTATTATTAAATGCTAAGAAGGCTGTATTATTTTTGCACAATATTCGAAAATAAAGTAAATTTTTTAGCTGTGGTAAGGCTTGAACGAGTAAACAAAATATTTGAAGACGAAACCATATTTTTATCTTAAACCGCGACTTTTCAGATCTGATGTTATCATGATCTGCCAAGTTAACTAAAAGTGAAAATCGGACTATGCATCTTTACACTAAAATATGCATATGAGTAAAATTTTAAGGTTTAAGATGTACAATTTTAATGCTTAGGCAGACATGATCTCATCTTTTATAACGAAAGAGAATGTATACAAAATATGAACATTGCAAAGCTTAAGCAGGATTCCTTATTAAGCGAAATCTAAAAAAATGATTATGAGATTTTAAAAAACAACAGGTCACCAATTATTTAGCAAAGTACAGGGTGTCCCGTAAGTCTGGACCCATAGGGATTTATAATATATTTTTTTATTATGTTATTATTATTTTATTATTATTATTTTTTTATTATTTTTTATTATGATTTTTATTTGTGGGGCCACTTGAAAGCCAAAGTGTACGAGGTCAAACTTCAGAACATTTTCCACCTTAAAGCACCCATTGTGGAGGCGTGTCAAGAAATTTCTGCGACTGTGATTCAGAAAGTGCTGTCGCAGTGGAGATTGCGTCTTCAACTATGTGTGCGACACAACGGCGGACACTTTGAACAGATTATGTAATAAATTTTTGGACTATTTTGTAATTTTATTATTTTTCCCTATGGGTCCAGACTTACGGGACACCCTGTAGAAAGCAAATAAATTTTTTTATCCAAACTCGCGTTGGGCGATTTTGGTCCTTATGTAAAAATGAATACACATACGTACATACATATGCGTATAGGCATTATATAAAGTTAAATATATAAGAATATACAGGATTATATAAATACATGAACCATATAACACATGAATTTTTAAAATGGATACTTTTTCTTACAATGGATACAGAGACTATATAAATGAATACAAGAATTACATGAAGAATAAGATAATATAGGAATATGGGAATTATTTATGGTTCATTTTTACAGGGCTCTTCCCTCTAGAATGATATTAATATAATAATGTAACATCCTAACTAATGCTAACTAGATGATAACTATGGGTTTTATAATACAGAGTTATATATACAACGTAAGTCGGGTGGTTAAGTCTAGTTCACGTGGTCTGGGTACGCACTCTTGGTCGTGCATAAATAGTTTCATGTTCCGTGTCACTTGGTTTTCTTTGTTCCCAGAATGATCTTTTCACCACAAATATACCGAGGATAATAGCACATACAATAATGATACTAACGGCAGATGTTGAGAAAATGGTTACCGGTTGTAGTATTTGTAAGAGGTTGTTTTGGTTATCATCCGAAATTTTAAACCGGCTCAATTGATCATTCCATTCAGGGGCATGTAGTTCGGGTAGGATGGTTACAGGTTTTATGGAGAGATTTAAGATCTCTATGACGGGTTTAAATTTAATTTGCGACCGGAATGGGTATGAGTTATTAAGGGTAACCTTATACGGGTTGTATATTTGGAGGGCTTTTGAACGCAAGGAGCAACCAATTGGTAGCCGAATAACCATAGGGATTGTGATGAGGGAATAATTCGATGGGCACTCGAGGGTAGCGGCAGTCCTGTTCGCGAAGGAAACCCAGATGTCTGGTCCAATTCGTAGTTGGATGGTTTTAGGGGAATTAAATTTTTTAAATGAACATACGGGGGCATGCCGGTCACGAATTAAATCGATAAAGCACGACCTAGTAGTTGGAAGAATAACTGGTTTGAGTGGAGGGCAGACGAGTTGTTTATTTGGTTGCGGGAATCGGCAATGCCGGACGTCGCTATCTGACATCATAGAATAAGCTGATAGATCTTTGGTGAGGAAAAAGTAAGGTGGTACGGTGGGTAAATACAGTCGATAGACATTACAGTTATTTTGGTAGGGTGTTGGGAAAGGGTGAAATTTATATGTCATAAGTGAGGACATCGAAAAATGGATAATTATGAGGTATGTGTAAGGGCGTGGTCCATGTACAGTCCAGGTGTATTCTAGAAATTGAGGGTAATTAGTGTGGTTGAGTGGGAATATGGGTGATAATTTTAATTGTGACTGTGCGGTGTGAATCAAGGACTGAAGTATTTCCCATGGTATTAGGGTGGAAAGAGTGATTTTTCCATGAGCTAGCTGGGTTGCGCGCAAAACCTTGGAATGAATCGTAGTTATTCGTTGTAAGTATTTATCGATTAGGGTTACTTGTATGTTCATTATCTCTATTAATTCTAGATATCTTTTGTGTTCTTTGTATTGAGCTAACATGGATTCAAGGTATGTGAATCTGTCCGAAAGGGAGTGAAGGAAGCGATTGTTTTCGTGTAATGACCTAATAGTTTGTTCTAACATGTGTCCATTATATTGTCGATTTCGCGCGAAGAGATTCAATTTAAGTTCAATTCTTTTAATATCTTCTTCGGTCGCTAATCCGAATAAACCTTTGAACAGTTTCCCTCCTGAATTTTTAGTTTCAGTTTGTATCCATGGTAAGGCTAGTATTTCTGATAGGGCGCGTGCTGTAGTTTGAATATTTTCGAGGGTATTTTCTAACAGAACGCGACTAATCTGATCTTTTCCTTGGAAAGAATTTTGGACTTTAATTTTAAACGTTTTTAATTGGGTTTGTATCTGAAGGAGATTGATTTTAATTCTAGCAGGGGGTTGCAAATTTATATAAAGGTCTGCGTGCCCTTTCAAAAATTTACCTTCTGCAAGTTTTTCTATAACAACTCCGGTAGAAATTCTAATGCTAGGTCTACAAGAGTAAATAATTTGGAAAATTATAAGGGGGACAATTTTATTCATTTCTACGCCTTAAGTTATACGGAGCTGGGGGTAGTTGTGTGGATACTTGTGTGGATAATTGTGTTTGTGGGCGAAGGGGTCGGCCTCGTTTTGGTGGCAATGGGGGTCGACCGTTGAGCTCGGATTCTGAGTGGGTTCGTTTCTTATGTGAAGGTTCTAGTTCACGTGGGTGATGCATTTGCCGGCGGTATGTAGGGTCCGTGCGTCGATCATCAATCGGCGAGGGTGGTGACAGAGGAGATGGTGGAGTTGGAGGAGATGGTGGAGTTCCACTGAGTGATCCTCTCGAAGGGGTTTCTCCAGGGTCTGGGTCCGATGTTGTTGTTGTTGACGTTATAAGAGATGAAATTAGAGTAGTAGGAGTGATAACAGAAAGTGGGGAAATGGGAAATATAGATGAAGAGTTGATAGGTCCTCGGGCTCACCAAGGATGCGCAGTGGACTGTAGTTGGCTAATTGGGTCCGATGGGACGCTTGGCTCTGGGGCCTCCTCTTGTTCAGAGATTGCCTCGAGTACTGGTGGTATTACGAGGTACCAATCTTCGTCATGGGTAGCGGTTCCCGCGGTGACCACTTTAGTTTTTTGATCCCTGCCCGATTTGTTAATATCTTGACCTTTTGATGGATAGGCGGCTCGAACGCCTGGCAGCTGTTTTTTGGGAAGGTGTTGTTCGGAAGCTATCTTCAAATTGTCAACGTGAATGAGCTTTAGTTTGGAATGATCCCGGAGGTCGAGGATTTCATAACGATTTTTTTCCGAGGTTTTTCATAATCCTATATGGGCCATCCCATTTTGGGTATAATTTGCGATGAGCACCTGGCGGTTTCACGCTCTTCAGATAACATCGCATACCGACGATTATAGTCCGTTGACGGGGATGACGACTATGTTGCTCTTGCTCCATCTGTTGGTTTTGTTGGTCGAGGGCATAGCGGATTATGTCAAAAATCTTGAAAGATCGTTCAGCTAGTTGCTGATTTGCTTCTGCCATTTCGGAAGATATTAGGACTGCCGGGTCGGTTTGGTCGGGCAAATCAAAAGGTAGACGCTTGTCGTAGTGATAGAGAACGAAATGAGGGGTGTCCCCGATGGACACATTATAGCCATTGTTGATGGCTGTTTGTACCATGGGAAAGGAATCATCCCATGTACGGGAGGATGCATCGACAACGTGGCGCAGGGCTTCCAAGATCTTTCGATTGTGCCTTTCCACTAAGCCGTTTGCCTGCGGATGGTATGCCACAATGTGTGTATTTTTAATTTTACACATGTTACAGAGTGACTCGAACAGTTTGGAAGTGAAACTAAGGGCGTTATCCGAGATTAGGATGGAAGGAGTGGTATGATTTTGGATGACGCGTTCCACTAGGGCTCTTGCCACAGTTTCCGAGGTCTGGTCTGGAATGGCGGCTACTTCGCTGTAACGCGAGAAGTGGTCCGTAAACACAATGATGTACTGATTTCCCTTTGATGTTTTGGGAAATGGTCCCAGTATATCCATTCCAGTTCTTTGCCAGGGCCTTTGGCATACTGGATATTTATGCATCGGAGCTGTGGATGGTACGTCGCCCTTATGCTTTAAACACGACGGACATTCGGCGATGTATTCTTGTACCTTTCTGTTCATCTCGGGAAAGTGGTATCGCTCCAAAAGACTCTTGATGGTGCGATCCGGCCCCATGTGTCCATACAAAGGTGAGTCGTGACAAAGTCCAATGGCTATATCGACGAGATCCTTTGGTATCTCCACGAGGTCATTTCCATCTTCGTTCCTGAAATGTACGAGCCCATCTTTGAGGTTGTACTGTTCTTTTACATTCGATGGTTCCTTTTGTTCCAGGCGCGCCCGAAGGTTCTGGGTGTGTTGGTCTTGTTGTTGGGAGCAGGGCCGGATTAACCATTAAGCAAAATAAGCCCGTGCTTAGGGCATCAAGGGAAGGGGGGCACCACAGAAATTTTTTATTGTCGGATTTACCATGGATTTATTATACTATTATAATCGCGGCTTATAGCCTATAAGCTGTTGAAAACTGAATTATATATATTCATATATAGTATTTATTTTTTTTCATTGTTTGAATTTGTAGTGAACAACAACCCTTTTGAGAGAGTAAATATATTTCGTTGTAATCACACACTTTACGCTTTGCGTTATTATTTTGTTTATATCAAATCTTTGAGCGCCATATTAAAAATACATATAGATTAAATATTTTCGTGTGCTATAGGAAGTTATTCTGAACGTGTGATTTGTGCATATAATATTAAATATATATTTTACATAATCATTTGGTATTGTTTTACAGAAAGATTTAGGTTTATAGAATTGTAATATAAATTAATATTAAAATAAAAGAAACTATAAACTCTCTATATTGCTGTTGTATCAAGTGATGTTTATCACGGCCATTATAATAATAAGATATACTGACCTAAGTTAATTAGCGTTGAAGAAGTTTATCTGTTGCTCTCTCTTCTTCTCTCGGGTAAGTCTATGAAGTGTACTTTATTTGTATATATAACAATATTTTATCATACACGTATCTTTATTTTATAATTTATTTATCTATTGTCATAACAGTATAAAAGAATTTAGATTGTAATAACCAGAGTGAATAATTTGTAATGTGTATATATAACATCAAACGTAGTTAGGACAATTTAGGCCCTAAGCAAATGTTCATATTTCCTATAATTAAATATTGTGTTTTAAATAAATAAATAAATGTAAATATAAAATGTGGCTCGTTAATAGTGAAATGTTAATATTGATATTTTTATAGATTGCGTATTATTAATTCTAATGTTAAGTATTTTTATTTTATAGGTTTCGGTTCCTTCTTTCGGTTCCTTCTTTTGGTTCCTTCTTTCGATTTGATTTGTATTCAACATTTCGAGTTGATATTTCGGTTGAGTTATATTTAATTGCCACTTATATTTAAATTGCCACTTTGGTTGTGTACGGTTCCCATTTTGTCTTTCTGAGAACAAAAGAACAAAGCCAAGATTGTGATATGTGTAACTGTGTTGATTGCCACATAATATACAAATAAATATTCTTTTTATTTCTGTATTTTACAGACCCCAAGAACCAAGATGAAACGTGTTCAGTTAAGTGGTGCACAAAAGCGAAAACTATCAAAAAGAAACAAGAGAAGACTTTGGATTTAGAGTCCAAGACTGCAAAGCTGACTGATTTCTTCACACAAGTTCCATGACCACAACGTCAACATGATATACCGATTCTGAATCAAAACCAATCTCCGTCATCAGAAGTGGACACAAATACCACTTTGATCACTTCAAAATCAAAATATGATGACGTTGGAATCACCGAGGTGTCACAAGCAGGTTCATCTACCACATGTCTCACTACTGATCTCACTTTGCCTGTAAATTCTCTTGATACCTCTACTGCAAATGTTGATTCAAGTTGCTTTACAAGACATTCTGGGGTTGAAATAATTGCTGAAAATGAAAGTTTAGTGGACCATGGTGATGGTGGTGAAATGAATCAGTCTGCAGAAGATGAAGTAAATATAGCAAAAGATCCAGGGTTGTGGCTTGATTTCTCTGCTGATGATGTGGCTTATTGGAATGCTTGTGGACCCAGTGACTGTCAACACCACAATGGGCCATTTGACAAGTCTTACCGGCATTTCAGTAGTGGCAAACCAGCAAGATACTGTTCACAAAAACTTTTCGTTGGGACAAAAGCCAATGGTGAGAAATACAAGAGAGAGTGGTTATTGTATTCACCATCAACAGGATCAGTTTACTGTTATGTTTGTAAACTGTTTGCTCCTAAAAATGTCTCACATTTTGTTATAAGAGAAGGGTTCAGTGACTGGCGAAATACTATTGTAATTGATCATCATGAAAAAAGCACTACTCACCGAGACTCTATGCTAACATACTTAACTCGCAGACAAGGTGCGGGGTTGGGACAACAGTTGGAAAAACAAATTCAGGAAGAGTGTGATTACTGGGAACATGTCTTGAGGCGTGTCATAGCTGTTATTTGTACGTTAGCTGAACGTGGCTTGTCTTTTCGAGGAACAGAAGAAAGATTTGGATCATTGCAGAATGGGAATTTTTTAGGGCTGCTTGAGCTCATAAGCCGGTTTGATCCATTTTTAGCAGGTCACATTTTGAAATATGGAAATTCTGGCAAAGGAAATCCTTCTTACCTGTCCAAAACCACCTGTGAGGAACTCATTCAACTAATGGCTCAAAAGGTCCATGCACTCATTGTTGACGAAGTAAAATCTTCTGGTTATTTTAGTTTGTCAGTTGATTCAACACCAGATCTATCACATATCGATCAGTTAAGTGTTGTACTTAGGTACTTAAAAGATGGACAGCCTATTGAACGCTTTTTAACCTTTCTGAAAATGAAAAGCCATACTGGTGAGGAAATGGCAAATCAGGTGTTGCAGTACTTACGTGAAGTTTGTAAGCTAAACTTTTCAAAATGTAGGGGTCAATCTTACGACAACGCTGCCAACATGTCTGGGCGTTATAAGGGGATGCAGCAAAAATTTTTAGAAACAAACAAGTTTGCTATATATGTGCCCTGTGCAGCCCATTCACTAAATCTGGTAGGCCGAAGTGCTGTTGACTGCTGTCAAGAGGCGGTTAATTTCTTCTCTACAGTGCAGTTGCTCTATACCTTTTTTTTAGCCTCAACCAGCAGGTGGGAAATTCTTAAAGGTTGTATTGGAAATGAAAGTGTCTTAAAATCCCTCTCTGATACCAGATGGGAGGCACATGCTATGGCAACAGCAGCAATTTTGAAATCTTTCCTTAAAATTTTAGAAGCGTTAGAATGTATAGCTGAAGACCAGTCACAAAAGGGAGACACTAGAAGAGAAGCAAATAATATTGCAAATAAGATGCAAGAGCTAGAATTCGTTTTTATGTTGAATTTTTGGGATGAGATTTTGCAAAATTTTCATAGAGTAAGCAAAGTTCTACAGAATAAGGATGTGAACTTAAAAACATGTGCAGATCTGTATGGATCATTAGCTGACCAACTGTGCACTTCACGAGATGAATTTGAAAGATACGAAGCAGCTACAAAGGAAATGCTACCAGATGTTGATTACAAGGCAGCTCAAACTCGCAAACGTATCAGAAAGAAGGTACCCAATGACGGAGATGCACCAGAAGTATATCTGAATGCCAGAGATAAATTTCTTATCACCACCTTTTACACAATTGTTGACAAACTTGAAACTGAGATGAGAAGAAGAGGAGAGATATACAAAGAAATAGCAGAGAGATTTTCTTTTCTAAGTGATGTGCCACATAATGTCATCACTTCATCATCTACTGAAATTGAAAGGTATTCTCAGGGTTGTAAAAAGATGATTGATGCTTACCCAGAGGACTTGAACACTAATTTCTCTGCTGAGCTTCAGCAGTTTCACTCATATGTGTGCCATAAGTTCAGTGCAAAAAAAAATGTAAAAACAAGATTCAGTCATGCTGAACTTTATAAAATAATTGTAGAAGACAATATTGAGTGTGCCTTCCCAAAGTAGAAATTGCCTTTCGTATATTTTTAACATTAATGGCCACAAATTGCTCAGCTGAGCGTTCATTTTCTCAGTTGAAGTATATTAAAAATACCAACAGAACAACTATGCAACAAGGCAGGCTGGATGCCTTATCTCTACTAAGTATAGAAGCAGATGTGTTACGTAAGATTAGTTTTGAGGATCTGATCAAAGACTTTGCAATTAAAAAAAGTAGGAGAAAACTTTTCAAATATAAATGAAGTGGAAGTATACAAAAATAAACATTATTTTCCATCTTACTGTAAGTTTTGTTTCATTTCAAAAAATAAAATTTTATTTTATGGTTTATTTTTGTTTATATTTTGAATTACATATATATGGGGCACCAAAATCTTTTAAGTGCTTAGGGCCTCTAAAGGTCTTAATCCGGCCCTGGTTGGGAGTATTGCAGACACTCGTAGTCGAACACAGGGAGAATTCCTATTTTATTCACTCGGGCGTCGGGCTTAAGTCTCGACAATCCGTTTGGAATAACTTGTAGTTTTCCCGGTTTGTATACGATTTTCGCTGCAAAGTCCTGAATCAACAGAGCCCATCTATTCAATCGTCCTTCAAGTAGCTTGTCCTTGAAGAGGTACGTGAGTGGCTTATGATCAGTCTTGATGGTTACATCGTAGCCATAGACGATATTTCGGAATTTTTTCAAAGCCCAATATACCGCTAGGGCCTCTCGGTCCGTAGTGGAATAATTCCGTTGAGGTGCAGAGAGAAGTTGACTGGCATAAGCAATGGGTAATTCCACACCGTCTACGTCCTGTAACAGGACGGCTCCTAGTCCATAGGAGGAAGCATCTGTGGCTATGATGAAGGGTCTTGTGTAATCAGGATATTGTAAAATGGGATGACAGGTTAGTTTATTAATTAAAGTTTCAAAGGCATGTTGGTGATCGGATTCCGTTAAATTTCGAATTTTTCTGGAACAAATTAGTAATGGGTTTAGCAATATTCGAAAATTGGGGGATAAAGTTCCGATAGAATCCGACAAAACCAATAAATGCACGGGCGTCGTCGATGGTCTTGGGTACAGGCAGAGATGGGCACGATCTTGATCTTCAAGATCAGATCGTGATCTTGAAGATCAAGATCGTGATCTGATCTTGATCTTGAAGATCACTTTTATTATGGTGATCTTGATCTTGATCTAAGATCACTTTATTTCTTGTGATCTTGATCTTGAAGATCACTTTAGACTTCAAGATCACTTTTAATTTCAGATTCTTAAATATGCCGCTATGCGAATGTCATTTGTTTTTTGTCCAAGCGACATCTGGTGGCAACTTTGTTCAACACCGACTGTTTATGTTTTCTGTTAGTTGGGTGACTTGCGTCATGCGTGGGCTCATGGAAGGTGTAGTTGCTGTGGAATTTAGGCTCGTAAAAAGTGTAATTTACTGTGCAATTATGTTAAAAGTGTTCTATTAATATATTATTATATATAGGCATAAAATATAGCCTATAGGTCCGTATTCATAATAAATTAATTCTAAACATATTTTATTTACAGATTGAATTTTTTAATAATGAGTGCAATTTTACAACTTCAACAGGCTCCAAGGGAACCAAATATTCTAGGTTGTCACCAGAACAGTATTCAATATATTTAGATAACAATGTTGGTAATAAGGATCAATCTGTGCTATTGAACGGAAAATATTTTCAAATTGTCGAAAAAACTGGAAACAGTATCAAAGTTATTTGTATGCAGTGTACAAAGAAAACTACAATTCTGTCTGCTGGCCTCGACTCAACAAGCAATCTTCTGAGGCACCTCAGGGTTAGTACTACTTAGTAACTAAGTAGTAAGTAGCAACATTAACATAATGGTTCAAGTCATATTTTAAGTGACTGGTGCCATACAAGACTAATGCTACATTTACATAGACGTCCATTTGAATATATTGTGCACTTCAGATATTAATAGATTATGGACTAGTAACTACATTAAAAACTGCCGATATCCAACTATAATAAAACGCCAGGTGTATCTGTCTTTCTCTCTGTCTGATCCATGTCTGTAATTTCTCCTATTTAGTTACTGAAGGACGAAATTCGGCTTTCAATTTAACATAGGATAAAAATACACTGATCATGGTGAAAATAATTTTAGTTAAAGATAACAAAATTTTAGAATCTTGTTAAGTATTAATTTCAACTAGAAGTTTGATACTCTGATAAATATTATACAGGGTGTTCAAGAAGTCTCTCCGCATGATAATAATTTATTTTCTTGTGCAGAAACTACATTCGGATCTTTTGGGTGAATATGAATCGGAGAAGAAATCTCGCAAGCGTCCAGCTAAAGAAGAAGATGCCAGCGGCAGCAATGCTGGCCCTGCCAAAATTGCCAAGCAGTCAACACTAAGCATGTTCCACATTTCCAAGCAAAAACCCGGACCACCAATATGCAAGGATATCCTTGAAAAGAAGATTCTCTCGCTTGTGGCTAATGGGCTCCTACCATTGAGCCTAGTTGAACTACATGAATTTAAGGATCTTCTTTCATGTTAGTATAACTCAAATATTTTGCTATTTTTTCCATAGCTAATATCTGATTAAAATAATTAATCATATTATTTGTATGAACATTAGACTATCGCTAGCCTAGCTAAATATTTTGATATTTTTTCCATAGCTAATCTATTGTATTTTTTTTAATTTTTAAATATTTTTTTCAGACGTCAACCCGGCTGTTCAGGTGCCATCTAGATGCACCCTGGCTAGATCTCTTGCAACAACAACCAGTACAATGAAGGAAGACATACAAGCAAAACTGGCAGCAGTTGACCATGTGTGTGTTACATGCGACATATGGTCAACTAATCACCGCAGTTTCATGGGAGTCACTGCGCATTGGGTATGCTATTGATTTAGTGTATTATTTTTATATAATTGATAAATTGACCATTGGTGATAGACTGATAGTCTGATAGACTTATAGTATAATCTTTTCAATTATTCGACATGTGTTCCTCATTCATTAATTTGGTGAGTCTTCATTTTGCTGTGATTCACAGTAATTTCACACTAATTCACTGATTCTGTCATCTGTCATTGTGTCTGATTCACAGCAAAATGTGGAAGAGTCCATATTCACAGGCTGTGAATATGGACTCTTCCACATTTTGCTCTTTTGGGATGGGTCACTGATGTGGTGGTATGGTAGGCGACTCATCGCTGAATTGCCTCCTTTATATCACATAGTTCTTCTCTTCAATGTTTGGTGGCGCAGTTTAGCTGGTGCGTGTCTAACCAATATTATTAAATTAAGCTTAAAAAAATGTTCATACAAACATTGATTTTATATTCTTACATTACAGATCAATGATGACTTGTCGCGAGGATCAGCTGCACTGGAATGCCGAAGATTTCGTGGAACACATAGCTTTGATAAAATTGCTGGAATATTGGACAGGATCAACTCGGAGCATGGTTTATCTTATAGAAAAGTTGTATCTACAGTCACCGACAATGCATCGAACATGGTGAAATGCTTTAAAGAGTTCGGTGTTCGTGTTCAGAATCGTACTGACGACATTGATGAAGATGATGCAGATGAAGATGATGATGAAAAAGATTCAGATGAAGAGGTTATCATCAGCAACTTTCCTGAACATTCAGGAGAGCATGGAGAGGAGTCAGTGAAACTATCATCCCATATTCGATGTGCCTCCCACACATTGAACTTGGTAGCAACAACTGATGCAGATAAAGGACTGAATTCACCTGGACTAAAGAAGATAAAGCATTCTGCAATGGGAAAATGTTCGGCGCTGTGGAATGCTGCTGGTAAACCCAAGTCAGCAGAAAAAATACAGGAAATAACTGGCGTCCAATTTAGGTACCCATGCGTCACCCGATGGAACTCAATGTACGACTCATTAAGCCAAATATATAAACATAAGAACGACGTGAATGTAGCTCTTGAAGAACTGAATCTACCCATCCTCAAAGACAATGAATTGGAATTTATTTCAGAATATTTGTCTGTTCTAAAACCAATTGCAGCAGCCCTCAACAAATTACAGGCAGAGAAAGAATGCTACTACGGTTGTCTTCTTCCAACAGTCCTAGTGACTCAAGATGCCCTCGCAAGATTGGAGCCTATCCAACCAAACGACCTGCGCTTGAGACACTGCATGCCATTACTGGCAGCAGTCGTCTCTGGCTTCAATGCCAGATTTGGTCATTTTTTGTCGTTGAGCCCCGAGGTAACTGATGCCGTTTTGGCCTCAGTATCTCATCCGTATTTCAAACTTAGATGGATATCATTGTTGCAAGGGCCTAATTTCGGCGATCATGAAGCAATCAAGTCTCAAGTAAAAGACAAGCTGCAAATGGCTGTAAGAAATTGTAATTCTGACAGCAGTGGTAATAGTTCGGTGAACTCAGACTCATCATCTGAAGACGATTTCTTCAGAACTATGGACGGCTCATTCTCTGCTCCTAACAACAAGGAAGACTTGGAAGTCCTCAATTATTTGCAGGACACCAGTAAGGCACTCGACTCTTTAGATAGGTATCCTGCTATAAAGAAGATCTTCAAGAGGTATAACACCACGCTACCTTCCTCTGCACCAGTGGAACGGTTGTTTTCGTTTGCTGGCATGATTCATAGCCCCAAACGAAGTCGTCTCTCGGATGGTAACTTTGAACAATTGGTTTTGCTGAAAGCAAATGTTTACAGCGGTTGAACATTAAATTAACACTCTTAACTTGCGGTTTTTACCCTTATATTGTCAGTAATTGCGTACTGCAGTAAAACTGTAAAATTAAATTCTATGTAAAAAATGTTTACTTATATATGCTGACCATTCATTGATATGGGTTATGGACCTGGTGAAATGAGAATTGAGAAAAATAGAACTAAAAACTATATGTAGGTCATTTAATAGTTTTTTCTTTGCTGATAAGTTATGATAATACTAAGTTTTAAGTTTACCACCTGAAAAACTGAAAGGGGAATCGTCAATCCCCGTGGTTTAGATCAGGTGACATGGGTAGGATGCGATGCTTGTATTGCCTCAGCCCTCAGGGGAGTATTAGGAGTGATACTTTTCAGGAGTGATTAACAAATAATTTGTTTTTGTTTACTCTACAAGAGTACAACTTTTTTCAATTCATATAAAAGTGATCTTAAAAAGTGATCTTGAAAAGTGATCTTCAAGATCACGATCTTGATCTGGATCTTCAAGATCACATTTTTCTGGTGATCTGATCTTGATCTTCAAGATCACATTTTTCTGGTGATCTGATCTTGATCTTTAAGATCACCAAAGTTGGTGATCTTGCCCATCTCTGGGTACAGGGTACCTTTCCAGGGCTTCGAGTTTGGCTGGATCAGGTTTAATTCCTGTGGACGAGAGTAGGAATCCTAGGTATACCAGGGATTCTTGTAAAAAATTGCACTTTGCAAGCTTCAGTTTAAGGTGTGCTTTTCTCAAGTGTGATAGCACATTCTGAAGGCGTTGAAAGTGTGTTTTTATGTCCGAACTGTAGACGATAATATCGTCAAGATAAACGAGAGCTTCGACACCTAATAGGTCGGAAAGGACTATATTCATCAACCTAGAGAAATTAGCAGGCCCATTTCGGACTCCGAAAGGTAAAACCTGGAATTCGTAATGGCCTCGGTTAGTGGAGAAAGCAGTCAATGCCCGAGATTCGGGACTGACCTCCATTTGCCAATAACCCGATGCTAAATCGAGGGATGAAAAGAAGTTCGCTTTCCCTACGTTCAGAATTGTTTCCTGCATGTTTGGAATCGGGAAACGGTCTGGGATGGTAATGTTGTTCAGGCGTCTAAAATCTATACAAGGGCGAGATGTTCCGTCCTTTTTGGAGACGAGAATCATGGGAGCGGACCAGGGACTAGCTGAAGGCTGAATGACATCCTGCTCCAACATGTCCTTGATGTGTTCCTCAATAGTAACTAACTGGGAATGTGGAACCCGATAGGGAGGAATGAAAATGGGTTTGGAATTGGGTTCCAACTTGATTTCAAAAGGGACCAAATTAGTTCGGCCCAGAGGATCTCCTTTTAGGGCAATCACATCTCTATTTCTTATCAGGAAATCGAGAAGTGATTCCATTAGTTTGGGATCCTGTAAAGCTGGTGACTCCTGAAGGGAGTGCTCCAGACATTTCTTATATTTTTCTTTTAATATTGAAGGATTTAATTCTAAGGAACTGGAAACACGATTTATCATACTGATGGGGAAATCTGGTTCTACTGTGGAAACAGTTCCTATTTTCTGATTTGAAGTTAATTCTATAGGACTTTTTCCTTTGTTTAAACAAACAACAGGGATAGCTGAATTCTGACTCTGACTAAGGACTTGGGCAATAAGAACATCTCTTTTGAAATTACTTTTCTCTGTAATCAGAGTACGCTCTGACTCTAATAATTTTCCTTGACTGTTAACTACTTTTGCTAGGAAACAAATCTTCTCATAAGGTGCTACTGTTATATGCTCGGTAGGGCATATGAAAAATTGCGAATCTGATTCTGGTTCGGCGACTGAAATTTGCCTTATTGGCTGAACTGAAGCTGGCTGACTGGAAACTGGCTGACTGGAAACTGGCTGACTGGAAACTGACTGTCTGGAAACTGACTGTCTGGAAACTGACTGACTGGAAACTGGCTGACTGGAAACTGGCTGACTGGAAACTGGCTGACTGGAAACTGACTGACTGGAAACTGACTGTGTTGATCCAACTGGATTCAACAACTGGAACTGATTACCCTGGGGTCTGATTTCTGGAGCGGTTGTCCCTCTGGATGCAACCGGCTGACTTGATCTGCTATCAAGTAGAGGGGGTTTCCTATTTCTTTCGGAAATCTGAACTGAGCTAAGTCTATTAGCATTAAGTTGTCTGTCATTCTCGCGGAGATGGTGTGTCCTATTTCGACACTTTACTAACTTTCAGGCTGGGTAAATCTCCCATTGATACCGGTTAAAAAAATCCATACCTAGTAGGATGTCTGTCTGAAAGGTGGCGACTGTGTCCACTATACAACATTTCGCGGGGGTATACCGCGTTTGCAACTTCTAAATATAACTCAATTTCTCCATATGTGGGTATGGGTGTGCCCGTAACTCCTCTGAGTTGGCAGGATGGTGCCTTAATTTCATATTTGTAATTTGTACTCTCTAGTAATTCATCTACACATTGTTTCTTAATTAACGTCGCGTGTGCTCCTGTATCTAGGAGAGCAGTTAAATCTTGGTTATCGGTGCTACAATTTATTATTAAATCTAGGAGGTCCGCACCTATTATCCTGATGGGGAGTTTGTGTGCGTATCTGGGTTCATTACTGTAATTTAGGGGGGAGGAGGTTGAACTGCCGCCTCCAATGTAGGGTCTAAAAAAGGGCTCGAATGGTCTTCTTTGGGAGGATCTGGGTCATATTCTACGGGAATATCATTCGCTGGAGGGTGTTCTTGAAAACTGTTCTATGGGGAAAATGATTCCTCCATGGGTACTTCTACGTACCGAACTAGTTGACCTTGCTGGTTGTATTGAGGATTGTACATGGGGTAAGAGTGTGGTTGACCCTGTGGTCGTGATCTATTGGGTTGGTAGTTCGACTGAGGCTGGGAATGGACTGGTTTCTGGGGATTGGATGACTTTTGGGATACGTTTTGGGAACGTTGTTGGTTTGGTTTCTGAAAGTGGGGTCTATACCCTGCAGGGGCTTTATCAGCACACTTTTGGCGATCGCCACGGCGATGACCATGTTCGTGACAGTGGGAGCAATACGAGGGGTAATTACATTGACTTATCATGTGCCCAAAGCTATCGCAGTTAAAACACTGTGGAGGAGGGCGTGTATTCTGGGTTTGGGGGACTTGTTTCTGGGGTGTTCCCTGCATTAGCCTCGATTTATATGGTTGTTGTTGTTGCTGTTGGTGTTGGTGTTGTGGCTGCTGCTGCTGAATATAATGTACAGGGGTTTCTCTACCCTTTCGGTAGTTTTGGTTTGCTAAATCGGGGTAATGTTCCCGTGTTTTGTTTATGGCTACATTTACAGGTTTGTCAACATTTAAAAACTCCTGAAACTTTTTTTTAGGTGCTCCGGGTAGGTTTTGGTAAGTGGTTGTGGCTACTATTAGATTTCTTTGTTTCGAAGTGAAAGTTATGCCACATGCATTTTCTGCGGCCCGGAGGGCTTCTCCTACAAGTTTGTGTGTACGTGTAATAAAATTGTTTAAATCTTCGTGTTCCTCTTTCTTCCATTTAGCTTGGAAGACTGCTTCTAATGTGGCTAAGGGTTGTGCAAGGGTTATTTCTTTAAAAAATTCTAATAGTTTTGTTTAAAATCGTCCCATGTTAGCTTCGCTAATTGATGGGACGTAAGTGACTGTGTCATGGCATTCCCTCTTTAGGGTCAATAAATCTTTTTGCTTCTCTATTTTTATATCATCATCGGTAATATTTCGCGTAAGAAATGTTGCTCTAAAGATCAACCCAAGGTCTTACGCGCGGTTCAACAAAACGATTATCTATGGTCCCCTTAAAAATTAAAACAGTATGAGGAAGGTTTACTAGTCTGCCTAAGTTAATGTATGCTGGGGCGGGGGTTTGAGACTGAGACATATTGGCTTGTGTGTTTGGGAGTATGTTTGAAGGGCGCGGGGTAGGTGGAAAAATGGGTGTAGGTAAATTTTCGATGTCAGAAAGCGCACCGTCTGAATCGCTCATATGTGAAGGTACTTATTAATGTGTTCTAATTAGGTCTGCTTGACCGATCTTAATTTATGGAATGATCACTTAAGGGGTTTTCCTAACTACACTATCTAAAAAAATAATGCACAACAATTTGCCTAACTCGGGGAAAATTTGAAAAGATTGCAAACAAAAAATAAAAAAATGTAAACAAAATTTCACTCGAATGTACGTGAAGGTATGGTAATACTATGTTTGGTACATTAAATAAAATTATACTATACTAACTAGAATAGTAAAAATAACTGTGAAATAATTCTGTGACAATAATTCTGTGACAATACTGTTTTCAATAAAAAAATGTATCACTGGTGTCTGAAGTGTTCACTGTGTTTTGTGTTAATTCTGGCTCAATACTAAATATTAATTGTTAATAATAATGACTTTTCAAATGTTTAGAAATTATTTTAAAAAAGAGTTTTGTACTTAACAAGATTCCTACGGCGAAATCCTTAGAGACGTGTCCTGAAGACGTGTCTTGCTGGCCACTTGTTCCTGGATGAAAACTAGGCGTGGAGAACTTGGAGTCGTGACGCACCGGTTCAAGGGTGGATGTGACGAACTAGAAGTCGTGACACGCCGGTCCAAGGGTGGATGTGACGAACTAGAAGTCGTGACACGCCGGTCAACTGGGTGGATGTGACGAACTAGAAGTCGTGACACGCCGGTCAACTGGGTGTTGGTTCTGGTTCCAGGGTCTGGAAGACTGGAAGAATCCTGGAGTCGTGAAGATCCTGGTTAAAGGGTCGCCAGTTGTTAACCCCTCCGTCTATGGCCCGTGTTGGTTCGAAGTCGACGGGGGTTCTAGTTAGGTGGCAGCAACGGATGTGTGACTTGAAGTAGTTTTCTTCTATATTACTCTCCGAGTTCTTCTATAGTGGCTCGGAGGACTCTGATAGACTTACTAAAAATGCTGAAGGTTCCGGATTCTTCTTATAGCGTATCCGGAAAGTTTTAACGACTAAGTTCTTCTGAAGAGAGCAAGGCTCGAAGGGGACAATAAAAAGTTTCTCCAACTGTAAATTTACTGCTAAAATATACAGGTAGTGCTCAGCCTCTGAATTAGCTTCTGAATGACAATGGAAATTTTAATGGGTTTATATACCCAAAAACTGCTAACATTATTTTATTAAATGCTAAGAAGGCTGTATTATTTTTGCACAATATTTGAAAATAAGTAAATTTTTTAGCTGTGGTAAGGCTTGAACGAGTAAACAAAATATTTGAAGACGAAACCATATTTTTATCTTAAACCGCGACTTTTCAGATCTGATGTTATCATGATCTGCCAAGTTAACTAAAAGTGAAAATCGGACTATGCATCTTTACACTAAAATATGCATATGAGTAAAATTTTAAGGTTTAAGATGTACAATTTTAATGCTTAGGCAAGACATGATCTCATTGTTTATAACGAAAGAGAGTGTATACAAAATGTGAACATTGCAAAGCTTAAGCAGGATTCCTTATTAAGCGAAATCTAAAAAAATGATTATGAGATTTTAAAAAACAACAGGTCACCAATTATTTAGCAAAATGACAAGCCATTTGGAGAGTTTATAAGTAATAGAGCCCACCGAGCTAATAATAGGGCGCATAGGGTTGCCAGGTTTGTGGGTTTTAATGAGACCGTAAAGGTAAGGCAGAGAAGGTGAAGTGGACATGAAAAGCGGAATTAAGTCCTTATGATCTTTGAAAATGCATTTCAAGCCGCTATTAAATGATTTGATGACGTCATCCTGCGGGTTCTTCCTAAGTTTGCTGTATGTGGCGGGGTCCTGGAGAAGCTCGTTCATCTTTCTGATGTAGTCCACTTTGTCCATAATAACTATGGTGTTAGCCTTGTCTGCTTTAGTAATATGGAGCTCCCCATCTTTTTTCAATTGTGAGAGGCTATTGCGAAAACGTTTAGGAAAGTTATCTTCGTAATTACTATTCCCTCAGTATTTGTTTAACATAGTTAAAGGCCTCGTTTATAGTGCGGCGAATAGTAATTACGAAGATAACTTTCCTAAACGTTTTCGCAATAGCCTCTCACAATTGAAAAAAGATGGGGAGCTCCATATTATTAAAGCAGACAAGGCTAACACCATAGTTATTATGGACAAAGTGGACTACATCAGAAAGATGAACGAGCTTCTCCAGGACCCCGCCACATACAGCAAACTAAGGAAGAACCCGCAGGATGACGTCATCAAGTCATTTAATAGCGGCTTGAAACGCATTCTCAAAGATCATAAGGACTTAATTCCGCTTTTCATGTCCACTTCACCTTCTCTGCCCTACCTTTACGGTCTCATTAAAACCCACAAACCTGGCAACCCTATGCGCCCTATTATTAGCTCGGTGGGCTCTATTACTTATAAACTCTCCAAATGGCTCGTCAAAGTCTTGTCCCCCATTCTTGGAACTATCTCTGATTCACATGTAAAAAATTCCATGGATCTTACTGAAAAATTGAATAATGCACGTACTGAAACTAACGATAGATTGATCAGTTTTGACGTTTGTTCATTGTTTACAAAAGTGCCGATTGACGATATGCTTACTTTTTCTCCCAAGAATTACATAAGTATGACCTGCCACTACCTTCACAAAGGTCTTTTTCAACTCGATCCTGTTGTTTTGAATTCCTTCAGAACAGATTTAGATAAGAAAGGTAGAACGCTAAATCTTTGGTAAAATTTGTATGCCACCCTAATAACTTTTATTTTTCAATTTTTAATACAAAAAAATAGGGCAGAGTGCTAAAACCCGGGCAGATTTCCAGTATAAATTTGTATATATATATTTTTTTTTATCTATAACATTGTTTGGAAACAAATCTTTTAATCTTGTGCTAAAAATCGATAATTGTTCAATTTTTATATACAAAAAGAGGAGAGTGCTAAAACTTGGGCAGATTTCCAGTATAAATTTGTATATATATATTTTATTTTTATTTTATTATTATTTTTTTTTTTAATCTATGACATTGTTTGGAAACAAATCTTAATCTTGTGCTAAAAATCGATAGTTTTTCCTTATAAATTTGTGTGCCCCCTTCCACAATCCTTTAATTTCGTTTCTCCGTTTATTGTTATATATATATATATATATATATATATATATTTTTTTTTTTTCTCTTTCTGTAACCTATATATAGGCTGTAATTCTTTATGTACTTCAGTGTTCCTGAGGATGTCATTAGACGAAAGCGCTTGAGCACCATCTGTGTTTCCTTTCCTTCGTGGTTTTATTCATCATAAATATTTTTCACGTGTTACTTTCGTGAAATAATTTTCATATATATATATATATATATATATATATATATATATATATATATATATATATATATATATATATATATATATATATATATATATATATATATATATATATATATATGATGAATAAAACCACGAAGGAAAGGAAACACAAAATGGTGCTCAAGCGCTTTCGTCTAATGACATCCTCAGGAACACTGAAGTACATAAAAGGGTAACAGCCTATATATAGGTTACAGAAAGAAAAAAAAAGAAAAATAAATAACATACATACATACATACACACACACATATACATACATACATATCTATATATATATATATATATATATATATATATATATATATATATATATGCAATAAACAGAAGTAAAAATAAAAATTAAAAATTAAAAATTAAAGGATTATCAGTGAGGCGTACAGATTTGTAAGGAATAATATCGATTTTTAGCACAAGATCAAATGGATTATAAAAATACAAATTTATATTGGAAAACTGCCCGGGTTTTAACACTCTGCCTATGGTCAGGTTTCGATATATATAAAAATAAAATGCAAATTAAAAGTTAATAAAGTAGCAGACAAGTTTACCAAAGATTTAGTGTTCTACCCTTCTTATCTAAATCTGTTTGGAAGGAATTCAAAATAACAGGATCGAGTTGAAAAAGACCTTTGCTTATGTTGAAGTTATTTGAAAGTTGGATAATGGCAGACTCAAGAATATTTCTATTAACAATGTTGCTAGAATGGAATAAAACTGAAGCATTATTCCAATCAATACAGTGGGCTAACTCTGACAAATGGACAAAAATGGCACTGGACAACTGTCCTGTTCTAACGGAATAAAACAGCATCAATATTCCCTTAGAACAGGACAGTTGTCCAGTGCCCTTTTTGTCCATTTGTCAGAGTTAGCCCACTGTATTGATTGGAATAATGCTTCAGTTTTATTCCATTCTAGCAACATTGTTAATAGAAATATTCTTGAGTCTGCCATTATCCAACTTTCAAATAACTTCAACATAAGCAAAGGTCTTTTTCAACTCGATCCTTTTATTTTGAATTCCTTCCAAACAGATTTAGATAAGAAGGGTAGAACACTAAATCTTTGGTAAACTTGTCTGCTACTTTATTAACTTTTAATTTGCATTTTATTTTTATATATATCGAAACCTGACCATAGGCAGAGTGTTAAAACCCGGGCAGTTTTCCAATATAAATTTGTATTTTTATAATCCATTTGATCTTGTGCTAAAAATCGATATTATTCCTTACAAATCTGTACGCCTCACTGATAATCCTTTAATTTTTAATTTTTATTTTTACTTCTCTGTTTATTGCATATATATATATATATATATATATATATATATATATATATGTATATATATATGTATGTATGTATATGTGTGTGTGTGTATGTATGTATGTATGTTATTATTTTTCTTTTTTTTCTTTCTGTAACCTATATATAGGCTGTTACCCTTTTATGTACTTCAGTGTTCCTGAGGATGTCATTAGACGAAAGCGCTTGAGCACCATTTTGTGTTTCCTTTCCTTCGTGGTTTTATTCATCATAAATATTTTTCACGTGTTACTTTCGTGAAATAATTTTCATGTGTATATATATATATATATATATATATATACACACTGTATATAGATATATATATATATATATATATATATATATATACCTACACTTTTCCTCGTAAGTGTATATATTGTAATGTATATGGTTGTAAATTTTGACTTGGTCCGCAATCGATATGGACCGTGACTTGATGGATACCGTAATGAAATTGACTGGATTCTTTGGATCTGATATATTTGCATGTCCGTTATAAATAGATATAGAGTGTAACATTTGTGGATAGTAGTCTATTATGACTTGATCCTCTGGATCCAGAGATTCTATCTTTAGTTTTAAATCGATAATTAATTAGTTTTAAATTGATAATTATTTAGTTTCGTAAAAATTGGTCGTTGCCAAATTACCGGCAGTTTTTACATAAATTTCTTATGTCTTGTGGTTCGGAACCCACGTAAAATTGTAGGTCCCCTCCACCACCACGGAGGACATACACAATACACGATTACGAACACAGTTAGGTAGACCAGCCATGAGTGGATCCTAGGGTCTTTGTTGGTCTGAAACATTATAACATTATAACATTATATAATAATGTTATAATAATGTTATAATGTTTCAGACCAACAAAGACCCTAGGATCCACTCATGGCTGGTCTACCTAACTGTGTTCGTAATCGTGTATTGTGTATGTCCTCCGTGGTGGCGGAGAGGACCTACAATTTTAAGTGGGTTCCGAACCACAAGAACATAAGAATTTATGTAAAAACCGCCGGTAAATTGGTAACGACCAATTTTTACGAAACTAAATAATTATCAATTTAAAACTAATTAATTATCGATTTAAAACTAAAGATAGAATCTCTGGATCCAGAGGATCAAGTCATAATAGACTACTATCCACAAATGTTACACTCTATATCTATTTATAACGGACATGCAAATATATCAGATCCAAAGAATCCAGTCAATTTCATTACGGTATCCATCAAGTCACGGTCCATATCGATTGCGGACCAAGTCAAAATTTACAACCATATACATTACAATATATACACTTACGAGGAAAAGTGTAGGTGTGGCTGTAAAGACTGTACAGTAATGTAGAAATGTGTGTGCACCCATTATGGGTCTCCCATTTAAAGGTGTTTGTGGGGCAAGTGAAGATCATGAGTTTTTCAATACCTCACAGTACTATGGGGGGCACCGCTCGGCAGAGGAATCTCTTTAAATGGGGTGTGTAAGGACAGAGAGTATCCCCTAACCCAAGACGCTGCCTCCCTATATCCCACAACACTTGTGTTGAGCTGTGGGATCTATCCCCACAAAGCCTTAATTTTACCACCTTAAACTATACCCTTTCTATCAAATCGATTTTTAAACATGTTTATAGACGTGCTACTAATTACTTCTACCGGCAAACTATTCCAGCTATTTACTATTCTACGCGTAAAAAAGTTTTTCGCAACTGCTGTCTCGAACCTTCTACTTGTCAACTTACACCCGTTATTTCTAGTCCTATTATATTGAGATATTTGGAAAAAGCTATCTCTATCTACGTTATCAAACCCATTCATAATTTTGAAAACCTGGATTAGATCACCCCTTAACCTCCTAGTCTCGAGAGTAGTCAATTTTAACTCCTTAAGCCTATCCTCGTACGACTTTGACCTAAGAGACGGAATCATCTTAGTTGCTCGTCTTTGAACTCTTTCGATTTTGTCTATATCTTTGCGCATATGCGGATTCCAAAATTGGACCGCGTACTCCAAATGGGGTCTAACTAATGATTTATAAAGAGGAACTATAATATCGCGCGATTTGTACTCAAAATTTCGAGCTATAAAACCTAACACTTTGTTCGCCTTATTGACCGCTGCTGTACTTTGTTTCGCTACTTTTAAATCACCAGTGACTATAACTCCTAAATCTTTTTCCTGCTCTACGCTTGTTAAATCTTTCCCTGACATACTATACGCAAAATTACCGTTACGCGAACCTATATGCAAAATTTTGCACTTATCCACGTTAAATCTCATTTGCCATGTGACTGACCAATCAACGATTTTATTCAGATCTTCCTGAATTTTACCTCTATCTTCGTCATTAATCGCCCTACCACCCAGCTTCGGTTCATCCGCAAACTTTGAAACTGTACTGACTAGGCCGACATCTAAATCGTTTATATATAAGAAAAACAAGGGGCCCAATACAGAACCCTGAGGAACGCCACTCGCTACATTAGCCCAACACGACTCCGCTCCATCAACGACCACCCTCTGTTTCCTGCCTCGCAACCACTCTTCTAGCCAATTTATTACTACACCCCAAATTCCATGAGCCTTAGTTTTTTCAATGAGTCTTTTGTGCGGCACGGTGTCAAACGCTTTTTGAAAATCTAAATACACTACATCAACCGCCCGATATCTATCGTAAACGTCAACCACGCTTTGGAAAAATTCTAAAAGATTAGTTAAGCAAGATTTGTTTCGCCTAAAACCGTGCTGCGTATTTCTTACCAGATTATGCACTTCTAAGTGTTCGACTATACGATCCCTAATTATTGATTCCAGTAGCTTACCTACAACAGACGTTAAACTGATTGGCCTATAATTTCCCGCCGCACCTTTATCGCCTTTCTTAAAGATAGGTGTTACGTTTGCTAACTTGAAATTATCTGGTACGCACCCCTCAGAAATAGACGCATTAAAAATCTTTGTTAGCGGCACAACAATGCTATCTTTTAATTCTTTTAGTTGTATGGGATATATGGAATCCGGACCCGGTGATTTACGCGTTTTCATTTTATCAATATAGCTCATTACTTCCCCTTCACTAACGACAATATTATCCAAAATATTACCATTATCAAAAGGTATTATGTCTATGACCGTAGGGATATTCGTTACATCTTCTATAGTAAAAACTGACGTAAAAAAATCGTTTAACAAGGTAGCCATTTCCTTGTTTTCAGAGACTAGATCTCCATTTACATTTTTCAATGGACCTAAGACACTTTTTACTGGATTTCTATTATTGACGTATTGAAAGAATCGCTTGGGGTTTTCTTTACCGTCACGAGCTATGGAGATTTCAAATTCGAGCTTGGACTTTTTTATTACACTTTTCGCTTCACGCCTCAGAGATATGTAGTTGTTTCGTAACAACAAATTGTCTTTATCGCACTTATGTTGCCTATAAGCCCTATCTCTACTCTTTTATAATGTCTCGTACTCTAGAAGTAAACCACAAGGGCTTGTTGTTTACTTTCGCACGCTTAATTTTGTACGGTACACATTCCTCATTTATAGTCCTAAATACCGTTACGAACGATTCCCACATTAGTTTTGCGTTGGAGTTCCCCATTACGTTTTCCCAATTGACGTGTGAAAATTTATTTCGAAATTTACTAAAGTCTGCCTGCTGGAAGTTAGGAATTTTAGTCGAGTTAGTTGGTTTCGAGTGACTTACTGAGAGGACAAACTCTACCATATTGTGATCGCTATTGCTCAACGGTTCTATTACTTGAAGATCAGTAATTAGCCTATCATCCGTAGTTATTACTAAATCTAAAATACTGTCCAACCTCGTAGGTTCCCCAACCTTTTGAATAAGAAAGCTATCCTCGAGAAAATTAACTAAACGATTACCTTCCGCGTCTCCCTGCATTGTATCGTAATTCACGTTGGCGCAATTAAAGTCACCCATAACTAAAGCCTGCTCACTACCGATTATTCTCTTTAGTTCACGATATAACGCTTCGTCCGTATCAGCTGTTTGATTTGGGGGCCTATATATAACCGCAACAAGAAGTTTGAAATCGTTCAATTTAAGTTCTGCTATAGTCGAATCTATCGGTTCTGGAATTGAGTGCTTTACTTCTATAACGTTCGCAATATTATCTTTGATATACAACATAACACCGCCTCCTCGCCTACCTATTCTGTTTTTAACAAAAAGTCTATAACCTTTAATTTGATATTCCCCTACAAAGTCACGTGTTTCAGTGCTAAGCCACGATATATATATATATATATATATATATATTATATACCGTATATATATATATATATATATATATATATATACCGTATATATATATATATATATATATATATATATATATATATATATATATATATATATATATATATATATATATAAAGGAGCTGATGGTAGGTGGGAAAGAAAACAAAAGTCGCTAATCTTATGCAACCTCAAAGAAGCATTTGAGCTTTTTAAAACAAACCATCCAACAATTAAAATAGGATTTTCAAAATTTGCAGAGCTTCGGCCAAAAGAATGTGTGCTGCAAGGTGCCAGTGGAACACATTCTGTCTGCATTTGCATTAAGCACTAAGCAATGCAACAATAATGGCTTCCATAAAATATATTGTTAATACCTAATAACTGCCTTTTTTTAAATATAAAGTTATATTGATGCCTCTTTTTTCATGGTTTCACCCAGCTAGACAAGAATTGGTTCTTATAACTCAATTGGTAAAAATAAAGGAATAGGTTATTTTAATATACATATTTAAAGGACAATTGTCTTAAAAATAGCAGACATTATAGATCTCAGTAAGACAAATCTAATGGTACTTTTCTCAACACTCTAGCTCAAACAGTTCCAAAGAAATGGCACTCCAAAATTTGGTGGAAAAAGGTACTTGGTCAAAATGGCTGTAGCGTCTATACTAACTTAATCAACACCAAAAATGTTGTTCTAGGTTAAGGTAGACATGTGTACCCAAAATTGGGTGTATATATATATATATATATATATATATATATATATATATATATATACCGTATATAGAGTCGTGATCAGTCTTTCAGTCGTGATCAGTCTTTCCTTGTGAACAGACGTGTTTTGTCGAGTGCTATCAAGTGAATAAGTGGTTTTCGTTGAAGTGTTTTAAAAAAAAAAAGTGTTCCGTGCATTCTTAACTAAATTACTTCGTGCTACTAATCATTCATTAACGAATATATTTCATTTATTGACGTTATTCAGTACTATATTATTGGATCAAACCAAGGCTACAGAACGTGGCTTGCCTTGTTTGGTTTTCAAATCAATCGTAAAACGTGCAGTCATAAGGTTGAAATTCCCTTGGTTTGTTTTTGTTGTTTTTCAAATCTATCTGAAACGTAGTTTTTTAATGTTCAGATTTCCTTCACACACTACCTGACCTCCAAAAGGGTCACCTACCGTGGGAAAAAAAGGATTAAGTCAGTAAACAACGACCAGATAAGTTCCATTTAATACTTTTTCTTTAACATTTCTTTCGTCGGTAGCTTAATTCTATATTAATTTAGTAATAAATTTGTGTTACAAGATCCTGTTTCTGCGTTTCAAGAACGCGGTGGACCTATGTTGTAATTTATTAATTTCCAAACGCTCGTTTTTTGTTTTTTCTTTTTGTTTTTTGTTGTTTAACTAATTAAAAGCATGGCACCCCCGTCAAGTACTTGCAGTCGCTGTGAAGAGAAATTTGCTGCTTACGCGTTTACAATGGCTAATAATAATGATCAGTTAGTTTGCAGGTGGTGCTCAAGCATGGAAGTGCTGAGGAACGAATTAGACCGTGAGAGGCCCAGGGTGAGACTTGAAGAAAGCGTGATGCTCCTGACGGCAAAATTAGAATCCCTTGAGACTCCAGTTACGACCCCTCCTGCCTCAGTTTCTATTAATAATATAAATAGTACTAATAGCCCTCTCTCTTCCCCTAGTTCCCAACCCTTCGTTCGAGTGCGAAATGGAGCCCCATTGAGAAAAGCAAAGCCTTGTCTACCAGTAATAACAAGCAATAAGTTTTCTGTTTGAGGGTTCGAAGATACTGATGAACCGGAAATACGACTCGTTGGTGATTCCATTGTTCGAGGGCTCGAGGAATTCTGTGGGAGAAACCCTCGTCGTAGGCGCCGCTACTGCTACCCTGGTGCAAGGGTGGAGGATATAACTAATAATGTTGACCATTTTACAGACAGTACCGCCGAGGACACAACGTATGTTATTCATGTCGGTACTAATAACGTTTTAAATTCTAGATCGGAAGAACTGCTGGCTAGGTACAGGAACTTATTAGAGCGATTAAAGGAGAAAACTAATAAGATTGTTTTAACAGGTATACTTCCTCGAATTATCCAACGAAGCGATTTCTACAGAGGCGACCTATATTAACAATAACCTAAAGTCTCTTTGCCAACAGGAAGGAGTGCATTTTGCTAATTTTTGGAACAGTTTCTACGGCAGGAGGGACTTGTTCCTCGAAGATGGACTTCATCTTAATGAAGTTGGAGCTGCGCGTTTAGGAAGACTATTTCATAATACTGTCTCTTCTTTTCAGGCTGCCGCAAGCCGAACGGTCCCAGCGTAAATTCCACAAATTTCCCCGCGCTCGCGAAGGTGTCGCAATTACAAACAATTTGAAGGTTCTATCCTTAAATGCTCGTAGCCTACGAAATAAAATAAACGAATTTTTTTCTTTAATTGCTTGTAAAGACTGATTTAATTGCGATAAATGAATCGTGGCTTAGCACTGAAACACGTGACTTTGTAGGGGAGTATCAAATTAAAGGTTATAGACTTTTGTTAAAAACAGAATAGGTAATCGAGGAGGCGGTGTTATGTTGTATATCAAAGATAATATTGCGAACGTTATAGAAGTAAAGCACTCAATTCCAGAACCGATAGATTCGACTATAGCAGAACTTAAATTGAACGATTTCAAACTTCTTGTTGCGGTTATATATAGGCCCCCAAATCAAACAGCTGCTACGGACGAAGCGTTATATCGTGAACTAAAGAGAATAATCGGTAGTGAGCAGGCTTTAGTTATGGGTGACTTTAATTGCGCCAACGTGAATTACGATACAATGCAGGGAGACGCGGAAGGTAATCGTTTAGTTAATTTTCTCGAGGATAGCTTTCTTATTCAAAAGGTTGGGGAACCTACGAGGTTGGACAGTATTTTAGATTTAATAATAACTACGGATGATAGGCTAATTACTGATCTTCAAGTAATAGAACCGTTGAGCAATAGCGATCACAATATGGTAGAGTTTGTCCTCTCAGTAAGTCACTCGAAACCAACTAACTCGACTAAAATTCCTAGCTTCCAGCACGCAGACTTTAGTAAATTTCGAAATAAATTTTCACACGTCAATTGGGAAAACGTAATGGGGAACTCCAACGCAAAATTAATGTGGGAATCGTTCGAACGGTATTTAGAACTATAAATGAGGAATGTGTACCGTACAAAATTAAGCGTGCGAAAGTAAACAACAAGCCCTTGTGGTTTACTTCTAGAGTAGGAGACATTATAAAGAGTAGAGAGAGGGCTTATAGGTTATACAAGTGCGATAAAGATAATCTGTTGTTACGAAACAACTACATATCTCTAAGGCGTGAAGCCAAAGGTGTAATAAAAAAGTCAAAACGCGAATTTGAAATCTCCATAGCTCGTGACGGTAAAGAAAACCCAAAGCGATTCTTTCAATACGTCAATAATAGAAATCCAGTAAAAAGTGTCTTAGGTCCATTAAAAAATAGAAATGGAGATCTAGTCTCTGAAAACAAGGAAATGGCTACCTTGCTAAACGAATTTTTTACGTCAGTTTTTACTATAGAAGATGTAACGAATATCCCTACGGTCATAGACATAATACCTTTTGATAATGGTAATATTTTGGATAATATTGTCGTTAGTGAAGTGGAAGTAATGCGCTATATTGATAAAATGAAAACGCGTAAATCACCGGGTCCGGATTCCATATATCCCATACAACTAAAAGAATTAAAAGATAGCATTGTTGTGCCGCTAACAAAGATTTTTAATGCGTCTATTTCTGAGGGGTGCGTACCAGATAATTTCAAGTTAGCAAACGTAACACCTATCTTTAAGAAAGGCGATAAAGGTGCGGCGGGAAATTATAGGCCAATCAGTTTAACGTCTGTTGTAGGTAAGCTACTGGAATCAATAATTAGGGATCGTATAGTCGAACACTTAGAAGTGCATAATCTGGTTAGAAATACGCAGCACGGTTTTAGCGAAACAAATCTTGCTTAACTAATCTTTTAGAATTTTTCCAAAGCGTGGTTAACGTTTACAGATCTACAGATCTACAGAAGCTAAGGCTAACAAAGACCCTAAGATCCACTCTAAGGCTAGCCCGAGAGAAAGGAGAGAGTAGGGGGTTAAGAGAAGAGAGGAGAATAAGGGGTTAAGTAAGGAGCAACACCTATCATTCGTGGGTTAACATTCATTCAGAAAAAGAGGGAAAAAGTCTCACCATCATCATCCGCCGGCCACTGCCGACAAGTCAGAAAAATAGTCGGAGAATATAGGAGAGGGGTGAAAGATGAAAAGAAGTAAAATAAGAACGCTTACAAACCATGCAAACACAGTCTTAACTCACTGTCATACCATGCAAACTACAAACATGCAAGAAAAGAGTTAGAGACATGCAAAGTAAGGAGGATAAGAAAAAAAAAAAGTAGGTAAAGTTAAACAAAAAGTGGGTTAGTTTACGCTATGAGCTACATCTACATTCGTGTTAGTCTAATTTTTTTTTTTTTTTTTTTTTTATTGCTGGCATCACGCTGGCATGTCACAAGCTGGCATTCATCGTCAACAGACTCATCCTCGAGCACCACCACCAGAGCTCCTGTTGTTAACTTTCTTTTTAATTTTAAACAACGTTAATATTTTTAAAATGTCTGTCAAGACGGTTCTTAAACACATTAACGCTGGTAGAATGAACGACTGACGCGGGAAGATTATTCCATTTATCAATTACTTTAAACGTAAAGAAGTTTTTAGCGATATTAGTAATGAAACGTCTGCCACGCAACTTGAATCCGTTATTGCGAGTATTACTATTATCGAAAGTGAACAATTTGTCAAAATTTACGTTATCGATGTTATTAACGATTTTGAAAACTTCAATAAGCTCCCCCCTTAATCTCCTAGTTTCGAGTGAATACAAGTCTAACACTTTAATCCTATCTTCATAAGGCTTATTGCGCAATGCCGGAATAAGTTTCGTGGCACGACGCTGAACCCTTTCTAACCTATCAATATCCTCACGCAAGTACGGGCACCAAAACTGAACGGCATATTCAAATGAGGCCTGACTAGGGACTTGTAAAGGGGCAATATAATATCCTTCGATTTAAATTCGAAATTACGCGCTATGAAGCCTAACATCCTATTAGCTTTTGCGCAAGACTCCAGGCACTGGTTCCTAACCTTTAAATCTTTAGTTACGCGTACGCCTAAATCTACTTCCTCGTCAACGCTCGCTAAATCCCTATCATCCATCGTGTACACGTAATTATTGTTGCGAGAACCTATATGCAAAACTTTACATTTATCTACGTTAAATTGCATCTGCCACTTATCCGTCCACTCCATAATCCTATCTACATCGTCTTGGATCCTATTTCTATCGTCCTCGTTAACAACCTTACCGCCTATTTTAGTATCGTCCGCGAATTTTGACACGTTACTAATCAATCCTACATCTATGTCGTTAATGTAAATTACGAATAACAATGGGCCTAACACTGAACCCTGTGGGACACCACTACCTACTCTAACCACCCCGATTCACTACCATTAACTACGACCCTCTGCCTCCTAGCACGAAGCCATTCTTCTAACCAGTTAGCTACCTGACCGCGGATACCGTGCGCTTTAACCTTCGCAATTAGTCTCCTATGCGGAACTGTATCGAACGCCTTTTTAAAATCTAAATAAATAACGTCAGCCCTATGCCTATCGTATTCGCGCACTATTTCGTTATAAAATTCTAACAAACTTTTAAACAAGACCTATGGCGTCGAAACCCGTGCTGACTACTATTAATCAAACCCCTACTTTCTAAGTGATCGATAATACGATCCCTAACTACGGATTACTAAGGCTCATGTAATCAGGGGTGTAGTAATAAATTGGCTAGAAGAATGGTTGCGAGGCAGGAAACAGAGGGTTGTCGTTGATGGAGCGGAGTCGTGTTGGGCTAATGTAGCGAGTGGCGTTCCTCAGGGTTCTGTATTGGGCCCCTTGCTTTTTTCTTATATATTAACGATTTACTGTAGATGTCGGTCTAGTCAGTACAGTTTCAAAGTTTGCGGATGACACGAAGCTGGGTGGTAGGGCGATTAATGACGAAGATAGAGGTAAAATTCAGGAAGATCTGAATAAAATCGTTGATTGGTCAGTAACATGGCAAATGAGATTTAACGTGGATAAGTGCAAAATTATGCATATAGGTTCGCGTAACGGTAATTTTGCGTATAGTATGTCAGGGAAAGATTTAACAAGCGTAGAGCAGGAAAAAGATTTAGGAGTTATAGTCACTGGTGATTTAAAAGTAGCGAAACAAAGTACAGCGGCGGTCAATAAGCGAACAAAGTGTTAGGTTTTATAGCTCGAAATTTTGAGTACAAATCGCGCGATATTATAGTTCCTCTTTATAAATCATTAGTTAGACCCCATTTGGAGTACGCGGTCCAATTTTGGAATCCGCATATGCGCAAAGATATAGACAAAATCGAAAGAGTTCAAAGACGAGCAACTAAGATGATTCCGTCTCTTAGGTCAAAGTCGTACGAGGATAGGCTTAAAGAGTTAAAATTGATTACACTCGAGACTAGGAGGTTAAGGGGTGATCTAATCCAGTTTTCAAAATTATGAATGGGTTTGATAACGTAGATAGAGATAGCTTTTTCGAAATATCTCAATATAATAGGACTAGAAATAACGGGTGTAAGTTGACAAGTAGAAGGTTCGAGACAGCAGTTACGAAAAACTTTTTTACGCATAGAATAGTAAATAGCTGGAATAGTTTGCCGGTAGAAGTAATTAGTAGCACGTCTATAAACATTTTTAAGAATCGATTGGACGCGCATGTTGATAGAAAGGGTATAGTTTAAGGTAGTAAAATTAAAGCTTTGTGGGGATAGATCCCACAGCTCAACACAAGTGTTGTGGGATATAGGGAGGCAGCGTCTTGGGTTAGGGGATACTCTCTGTCCTTACACACCCCATTTAAAGAGATTCCTCTGCCGAGCGGTGCCCCCCATAGTACTGTGAGGTATTGAAAAACTCATGATCTTCACTTGCCCCACAAACACCTTTAAATGGGAGACCCGTAATGGGTGTACACACATTTCTACATTACTGTACAGTCTTTACAGCCACACCTACACTTTTCCTCGTAAGTGTATATATTGTAATGTATATGGTTGTAAATTTGACTTGGTCCGCAATCGATATGAACCGTGACTTGATGGATACCGTAAAGAAATTGACTGGATTCTTTGGATCTGATATATTTGCATGTCCGTTATATAATAGATATAGTATAGAGTGTAACATATTTGTGGATAGTATCTATTATGACTTGATCCTCTGGATCGAGAGATTCTATCTTTAGTTTTAAATCGATAATTAATTATTTTTAAATTGATAATGTATATGGTTGTAAATTTTGACTTGGTCCGCAATCGATATGGACCGTGACTTGATGGATACCGTAATGAAATTGACTGGATTCTTTGGATCTGATATATTTGCATGTCCGTTATAAATAGATATAGAATGTAACATATTTGTGGATAGTATCTATTATGACTTGCTCCTCTGGACCGAGAGATTCTATCTTTAGTTTTAAACCGATAATTAATTATTTTTAAATTGATAATTATTTAGTTTCGTAAAAATTGGTCGTTGCCAATTTACCGGCAGTTTTTAAATAAGTTTCTTATGTTCTTGTGGTTCGGAACCCACGTAAAATTGTAGGTCCCCTCCGCCACCACGGAGGACATACACAATACACGATTACGAACACAGTTAGGTAGACCAGCCATGAAAGGATCCTAGGGTCTTTGTTGGTCTGAAACATTATAACATTATATATATATATATATATATATATATATATATATATATATATCCCCGCAAGGGGGTTCTAAGCTCGTGCTCTTGAGTGCTCTTTGTGCTCGTTCCTGGAGGTTTCACGTGCGCCCTCCCGGCCCTAGCACCCAAGGATGATGGGGCTCGACCCTGCAGTCCTTGGTCTTTTTCCACTTCGACTGTCCCCTCCACCCTTTCTTTTTCCTCTGTCTTTCCTCTCCCTTTTTCTTTGTTTTTCCGCTGAGATATGCCCTTTTAAATAGAGGCGAATCGGTTCTTCCTGAACTTAAAAAAAAAAAAATAAAAAAAATATAATAAAATAAATATATATATATATATATATATATATATATATACCGTGTATATATATATATATATATATATATATATATATATAATCAATAGGAATATGAAAACAAGAGATACGACTCTCAACATTTATTGGCCAAACGTTTCGGTCCACTCAGGGGCCATCTTCAGTGACTAAATAGTAGCATCTAAAAATAATCATAAAACTAAAGTAAATAAAAATGTCAAACTGTACGATAATAAAATCTAAAAAAAAAAAAGTTAAAAAATTGTTAAAAACTATCTGGATTATAAAACAAAATAAAAGTAAAATTAAAACAAACTAAAATTTCAAACGTTAAGTTTAAAATTTAAAAATTTAAAAAGGACTAACCTGGATGGTAAGAGTTACAAATAACAAGTGGAGAGAAAGGAAAAAACAACTTAAGTTAATGCGTTGGTTGCGTTTAAAAGGTGTTGGTTGGTTAGGAAGTATGTAATTTTATCGAGGAAATGCTATCGTTAAGTTCAGGATTTAATTTCTTGATAAAAAGGGATTCTAAAATTTTAAGATCAAGTGAATTAGGAGCAGACGACAAAATAACAAAGGAGTCCTGGGGGCACGGGTGGTCATGGGTCTCTGAATGATGCCGAATAGCAGAGGATTCAGGAGAGGAAAGAGGGCGAGAAGTTCGATAAGAAAAACCCAAATGCTTCGAAATCCTAAGTTTTAACTGTAGGGCAGTCTGCCCCACATAACGACTTTGGCAGGTCGCACATGTATATAAATAAATAACAAAGGATCTCAAAAGCACGGGAAGGTGATCTTTATGGCGAAAAAAGGATTGCAGAGAATTGGAATTAGAATTAATGATTATAAAGTCGCATTGAGGGAAGTGTCTGTCCAAAATAGAGTGGACATCTTTATTAAGTTGAAAAGTTAGTTGGTCTAAAAATGGAAGCTTAAGATAAACCTTCTGTTTCGGAACCGTGGAGTGAATCATTTTAGGTGAATATAGGTTATTTAAAAATTTAGAAATTAAAGCCTCAAAAGTCAAAGTACAATAAAAATTATAGTTGAAAAATCTCTTAAGATACTGAATTTCTAAGTCAAATAAAGACCAACTTGAACAAAGGTGATAGGCTCTAAAAATACGACTTTTAATACTAGCCAGCTTAAAACTAAGTGGAATATTGCTGAAAAAATGAGTACCGAGTTGGGTAGTAGTAGTTGGTTTTCTGTATACTTGTGTTGAGAAGCCTATACTGTGTTTATTTATGGTAACATCAAGAAACGAAATTTTATTGTGTTGTTCTACTTCCATAGAGAATTTAATATTAGGATGCTTAGTATTAATGTAATTTAAAAATAAAGGGGCATGATCTTTATGCTTAAAAATGACAAAACAATCATCTACATAACGTTTAAATAAAATAGGTTTAAAATCAAGCGGGCAATCCCTCAGCCACTTTTCCTCGTGAAAACAAAGAAAACTGTTAGCAAAGGACGGACCAAGGGGCGAACCCATTGCCATTCCCTCGTGCTGGTGGAAAAGTTCCTTATTAAAAAAGAATATAGTATCCTGGACTGATAACTTTAAAAGTTTTGAAAACAATTGTCTGCTTAATCCCAAAATGTCATTAGTAGAAGCAAACAAAGAATTTATAATAATATCACAAGTTTCTAAAAGAGGTACATTGGTAAACAAAGACTGAACATCAAAGGAAGCCATGAAACAATCCTTAAACTTCAACTTGGTGACACAATCAACAAATTCAAATGAATCTTGCAAAGTGAAATGAGAACGTGTGAGGGGTCTATAATTGGGACCAAAAATTTTGCGAGGTTATAACTTGGTGTGTTTATGCTATTCGGCATCATTCAGAGACCCATGACCACCCGTGCCCCCAGGACTCCTTTGTTATTTTGTCGTCTGCTCCTAATTCACTTGATCTTAAAATTTTAGAATCCCTTTTTATCAAGAAATTAAATCCTGAACTTAACGATAGCATTTCCTCGATAAAATTACATACTTCCTAACCAACCAACACCTTTTAAACGCAACCAACGCATTAACTTAAGTTGTTTTTTCCTTTCTCTCCACTTGTTATTTGTAACTCTTACCATCCAGGTTAGTCCTTTTTAAATTTTTAAATTTTAAACTTAACGTTTGAAATTTTAGTTTGTTTTAATTTTACTTTTATTTTGTTTTATAATCCAGATAGTTTTTAACAATTTTTTAACTTTTTTTTTTTTAGATTTTATTATCGTACAGTTTGACATTTTTATTTACTTTAGTTTTATGATTATTTTTAGATGCTACTATTTAGTCACTGAAGATGGCCCCTGAGTGGACCGAAACGTTTGGCCAATAAATGTTGAGAGTCGTATCTCTTGTTTTCATATTCCTATTGAGGATAAGGTTCCCGAAGAACATTTCTATCGTAACTATATATATATATATATATACCTTACCTTACCTTACCTTATGTTGTTTCGTGTGTTGGTCTCTCTTCACACGGAGGTCAAGCTGGCGGCCCCGCCTCTAGGTCTGGCCTGGTGGAGGAGCGAGTTGCTTTCTTGCGCTCTCCACCGTACATAGCCAGGCACGCCCGGCTCATCTGGTACTGTCCTGAGCCAGGCATCCAGTCTTTTCTTGAAGACTTCAACTTTGACCCCCGTTACGTTTCTGAGGTCCTTAGGAAGCTGGTTGAAAAGTCTTGGCCCCCTGACAACCAAGCTATTTTCCTTCAGGGTTGAGGAGGTCCCTTGTCGTGCTTTTAATTTGGGAACACTACACATTCTGCCTTTCCTATTTTCCAGTGTTGTTTGAATGGTAATTGGGTTTAGTTTTAGGTTTGGTACCAGTTTTTCGATCATTTTCCATATGTAGATTATGATGTACCTCTCTCTCCTTCTTTCCAGTGAGTACAGATTTAGTTTATGTAGTCTTTCCCAGTAGTTGAGTTCTTTGCAGCCATCAATCTTGGCTGTGAAATGCCTTTGCGTTTCTTCTAGTTTATTAGTTTCTTCCTTTTTATATGGGGACGTCAAAACTGAGCAGTATTCAAGTTTTGTTATAATCAGTGTTTTTAACAGGGGAATCATTACTGTCCTGTCCCTTCTCTTGAACGTTCTTAGAACCTGTCCGGCGACTCTTTTTGCTTTATTTATCGCTATCTGATTTTGTGTTTCGAATTTCGCATCATCTGTCATTATTATCCCGAGATCAATCGCTTTCATGCTTCTCTGAATTTCCTGTCTATCTGGAGCATAATACGCAGTCTGTTTAAGTTCTTCTTTTCTACCATATCTCAAGAGCTGAAATTTCTCGGCGTTGAATGACATGTTGTTGTCTTCTGACCATTTGTATATTTTGTTCGTGTCCCTCTGCAAGGCCTCCACGTCATGTACATCGCTGATTTTTCTGCTGATCTTTGTATCGTCTGTAAAGGATGTTACTATACTATTGCTGTTTACTCCGCTGTCTATGTCTGTTAGCATGATAATGAACAGGAGTGGGGCCAGTACTGTCCCTTGTGGTACTGAGCTGCGTACTTCCGATTCTGATGATGATATATCTTGAATTTTGACGACCTGCAGACGATCACTAAGGAAGTTGTAGATCCATTTTCCCACTTTGCCTGTTATTCCCATGTCTTTAATTTTATGTCCTATTATACCATGGTCACATTTATCGAAAGCTTTAGCAAAATCTGTGTATATAACATCGTAGTTGTCATTGCCTTCCAATGCATCTAGGATATTGTTGTAGTGCTCTATTAGTTGTGATAGGCATGATCTACCTGATCGGAATCCATGCTGCTTTTCGTTGAATCTTTCCCGTGTCTCCAGGAAATCATAAATTTTCTCTCTAACTATTCTTTCAAATACTTTGGTGAGGTGGGACGTCAATGACACTGGTCTATAGTTCTTTGCTTGAGATCTGTCCCCTCCTTTATATATAGGGACAATGTTTGCTCTTTTCAAGATGCTCGGTATTTCCCCAGTGTCTAGGGATCTTCTCCATATCCAGTATAAAGGTGTAGCTATTTCATTTTTACAGTTTTTAATCAATAATGCGTTCCAATTGTCCGGACCTGCAGCTGAATGTAGTTTCATTTGTTCTATAGCTCTCGCTACATCTTCTGGTGTAAACTCAAAGTCTGTTATATACTGTCCTTGCAATTCCTCTTCAAAGAATGCATTTATGTCAGGTATCGCTTTGTCACTTTTTGGGGTACTGAAAACTGATTCATATTGAGCTCTCAATGTATCAGATATTTCTTTTGGATCGTCGGTTAGTTCATTATTTCCCGTCCTTAAGGGCCCAATAGCGGCGGGCGTTTTTGTTTTCCTTTTTGCATAGCTATAGAAGTATTTTGGATTTTCCTTTATTGCTTCTACCGCCTTTTCCTCTTCCCTCTCTGTATGGTCCTTAATCAGGGCTTGTATTTCCCTATCGATACCCTCCAGTTTTTCTTTATTATTTTCCTGCCATTATCTCCGCAGTTTCCTAACTTCGCCTCCACTCTCTTTCTTTTGCGGAATAGTCTTCTCTTTTGCCTTTCTAGCCAGCTCCTCTTTCCTTTTGGCTGTGATTTCGGAGCATATTTTTCTAAAATTCTCAGCGTTTTTTCTTCCAAAGTTGTTAGCATTTCTTCAGTTGTTTTATTCTCGAAAATTGTTCTCCATTCTATTTGGGCCATGTGCGATCTGATTGCTTCCCAATTTATAGTCTTCGAGTTTAAGTTAAAGGCCCCGAATTTACTTCTTTCCACAATGTGTATTGTCTTCTAATGCTGCCATCATATTTGTTGATATCTCGATAAAGTTGTGGTCTGAGATAATGGTTGGGGTTATTTTTATATCAGCAATCAAGTTCGTGTTATTCGTGAATACCAGATATATATATATATATATATATATATTATATATATATATATATAATATATATACCGTATATATATATATTCCCTTGGTTTTCCTTTGTTGTTTTTCAAATCTATCAGAATCGTGGTTTCTTAAGGTTCATTTTTCCTTCACACACTACCTGACCTCCAAAAGGGTCACCTACCGCGGGAAAAAAAGGATTAAGTCAGTAAAGAGCGACCAGATAAGTTTCATTTAATACTTTTTCTTTAACATTTCTTTCGTCGGTAGCTTAATTATATATTCATTTAGCATAAAATTGTGTTACAAGAACCTGTTTCTGCGTTTCAAGAACAATTTTGCCGGTTTTCGCAGGTGACGGCACAATAAGCACGCGGTAGACCTACGTTGTAATTTATTAATTTCCAAACGCTCGTTTTTTGTTTTTTGTTGTTCAACTAATTAAAAGATGGCACCCCCGTCAAGTACTTGCAGTCGCTGTGAAGGGAAATTTGCTGCTTACGCGTTTACAATGGCTAATAATAATGATCAGTTAGTTTGCAGGTGGTGCTCAAGCATGGAAGTGCTGAGGAACGAGTTAGAACGTGAGAGGGAGGCCAGGGTGAGACTTGAAGAAAGCGTGATGCTCCTGACGGCAAAATTAGAATCCCTTGAGACTCCAGTTACGACCCCTCCTGCCTCAGTTTCTACTAATAATATAAATAGCCCTCTCTCTTCCCTAGTTCCCAACCCTTCGTTCGAGTGCGAACTGGAGCCCCATTGAGAAAAGCAAAGACTGTCTACCAGTAATAACAAAGCAATAAGTTTTCTGTTTTATGTTTCGAAGATGCTGATGAACCGGAAATACGACTCGTTGGCGATTCCATTGTTCGAGGGCAGCTCGAGGAATTCTGTGGGAGAAACCCTCGTCGTAGGCGCCGTTACTGCTACCCTGGTGCAAGGGTGGAGGATATAACTAATAGTGTTGACCATTTTACAGATGGTACCACCGAGGACACAACGTATGTTATTCATGTCGGTACTAATAACGTTTTAAATTCTAGATCGGAAGAACTGCTGGCTAGGTACAGGACTTATTAGAGCGATTAAAGGAGAAAACTAATAAGATTGTTTTAACAGGATACTTCCTCGAATTATCCAACGAAGCGATTTCTACAGCAAGGCGACCTATATTAACAATAACCTAAAGTCTCTTTGCCAACAGGAAGGAGTGCATTTTGCAAATTTTTGGAACAGTTTCTACGGCAGGAGGGACTTGTTCCTGAAGATGGACTTCATCTTAATGAGTTGGAGCTGCGCGTTTAGGAAGACTATTTCATAATACTGTCTCTTCTTTTCAGGCTGTCGTAACTCGAACGGTCCCAGCGTAAATTCCACAAATTTCCCCGCGCTCGCGAAGGTGTCGCAATTACAAACAATTTGAAGGTTCTATCCTTAAATGCTCGTAGCCTACGAAATAAAATAAACGAATTTTTTTCTTTAATTGCTTGTAAAGACTGATTTAATTGCGATAAATGAATCGTGGCTTAGCACTGAAACACGTGACTTTGTAGGGGAATATCAAATTAAAGGTTATAGACTTTTTGTTAAAAACAGAATAGGTAGGCGAGGAGGCGGTGTTATGTTGTATATCAAAGATAATATTGCGAACGTTATAGAAGTAAAGCACTCAATTCCAGAACCGATAGATTCGACTATAGCAGAACTTAAATTGAACGATTTCAAACTTCTTGTTGCGGTTATATATAGGCCCCCAAATCAAACAGCTGATACGGACGAAGCGTTATATCGTGAACTAAAGAGAATAATCGGTAGTGAGCAGGCTTTAGTTATGGGTGACTTTAATTGCGCCAACGTGAATTACGATACAATGCAGGGAGACGCGGAAGGTAATCGTTTAGTTAATTTTCTCGAGGATAGCTTTCTTATTCAAAAGGTTGGGGAACCTACGAGGTTGGACAGTATTTTAGATTTAGTAATAACTACGGATGATAGGCTAATTACTGATCTTCAAGTAATAGAACCGTTGAGCAATAGCGATCACAATATGGTAGAGTTTGTCCTCTCAGTAAGTCACTCGAAACCAACTAACTCGACTAAAATTCCTAACTTCCAGCAGGCAGACTTTAGTAAATTTCGAAATAAATTTTCACACGTCAATTGGGAAAACGTAATGGGGAACTCCAACGCAAAACTAATGTGGGAATCGTTCGTAACGGTATTTAGGACTATAAATGAGGAATGTGTACCGTACAAAATTAAGCGTGCGAAAGTAAACAACAAGCCCTTGTGGTTTACTTCTAGAGTACGAGACATTATAAAGAGTAGAGATATGGCTTATAGGCTACATAAGTGCGATAAAGACAATTTGTTGTTACGAAACAACTACATATCTCTGAGGCGTGAAGCGAAAAGTGTAATAAAAAAGTCCAAGCGCGAATTTGAAATCTCCATAGCTCGTGACGGTAAAGAAAACCCCAAGCGATTCTTTCAATACGTCAATAATAGAAATCCAGTAAAAAGTGTCTTAGGTCCATTGAAAAATGTAAATGGAGATCTAGTCTCTGAAAACAAGGAAATGGCTACCTTGCTAAACGAATTTTTTATGTCAGTTTTTACTATAGAAGATGTAACGAATATCCCTACGGTCATAGACATAATACCTTTTGATAATGGTAATATTTTGGATAATATTGTCGTTAGTGAAGGGGAAGTAATGCGCTATATTGATAAAATGAAAACGCGTAAATCACCGGGTCCGGATTCCATATATCCCATACAACTAAAAGAATTAAAAGATAGCATTGTTGTGCCGCTAACAAAGATTTTTAATGCGTCTATTTCTCAGGGGTGCGTACCGGATAATTTCAAGTTAGCAAACGTAACACCTATCTTTAAGAAAGGCGATAAAGGTGCGGCGGGAAATTATAGGCCAATCAGTTTAACGTCTGTTGTAGGTAAGCTACTGGAATCAATAATTAGGGATCGTATAGTCGAACACTTAGAAGTGCATAATCTGGTTAGAAATACGCAGCACGGTTTTAGGCGAAACAAATCTTGCTTAACTAATCTTTTAGAATTTTTCCAAAGCGTGGTTGACGTTTACGATAGACATCGGGCGGTTGATGTAGTGTATTTAGATTTTCAAAAAGCGTTTGACACCGTGCCGCACAAAAGACTCATTGAAAAAACTAAGGCTCATGGAATTTGGGGTGTAGTAATAAATTGGCTAGAAGAGTGGTTGCGAGGCAGGAAACAGAGGGTGGTCGTTGATGGAGCGGAGTCGTGTTGGGCTAATGTAGCGAGTGGCGTTCCTCAGGGTTCTGTATTGGGCCCCTTGCTTTTTCTTATATATATTAACGATTTAGATGTCGGCCTAGTCAGTACAGTTTCAAAGTTTGCGGATGACACGAAACTGGGTGGTAGGGCGATTAATGACGAAGATAGAGGTAAAATTTAGGAAGATTTGAATAAAATCGTTGATTGGTCAGTCACATGGCAAATGAGATTTAACGTGGATAAGTGCAAAATTTTGCATATAGGTTCGCGTAACGGTAATTTTGCGTATAGTATGTCAGGGAAAGATTTAACAAGCGTAGAGCAGGAAAAAGATTTAGGAGTTATAGTCACTGGTGATTTAAAAGTAGCGAAACAAAGTACAGCAGCGGTCAATAAGGCGAACAAAGTGTTAGGTTTTATAGCTCGAAATTTTGAGTACAAATCGCGCGATATTATAGTTCCTCTTTATAAATCATTAGTTAGACCCCATTTGGAGTACGCGGTCCAATTTTGGAATCCGCATATGCGCAAAGATATAGACAAATCGAAAGAGTTCAAAGACGAGCAACTAAGATGATTCCGTCTCTTAGGTCAAAGTCGTACGAGGATAGGCTTAAGGAGTTAAAATTGACTACTCTCGAGACTAGGAGGTTAAGGGGTGATCTAATCCAGGTTTTCAAATTATGAATGGGTTTGATAACGTAGATAGAGATAGCTTTTTCGAAATATCTCAATATAATAGGACTAGAAATAACGGGTGTAAGTTGACAAGTAGAAGGTTCGAGACAGCAGTTGCGAAAAACTTTTTTACGCATAGAATAGTAAATAGCTGGAATAGTTTGCCGGTAGAAGTAATTAGTAGCACGTCTATAAACATGTTTAAAAATCGATTAGACGCGCATGTTGATAGAAAGGGTATAGTTTAAGGTAGTAAAATTAAGGCTTTGTGGGGATAGATCCCACAGCTCAACACAAGTGTTGTGGGATATAGGGAGGCAGCGTCTTGGGTTAGGGGATACTCTCTGTCCTTACACACCCCATTTAAAGAGATTCCTCTGCCGAGCGGTGCCCCCCATAGTACTGTGAGGTATTGAAAAACTCATGATCTTCACTTGCCCCACAAACACCTTTAAATGGGAGACCCATAATGGGTGCACACACATTTCTACATTACTGTACAGTCTTTACAGCCACACCTACACTTTTCCTCGTAAGTGTATATATTGTAATGTATATGGTTGTAAATTTTGACTTGGTCCGCAATCGATATGGACCGTGACTTGATGGATACCGTAATGAAATTGACTGGATTCTTTGGATCTGATATATTTGCATGTCCGTTATAAATAGATATAGAGTGTAACATTTGTGGATAGTAGTCTATTATGACTTGATCCTCTGGATCGAGAGATTCTATCTTTAGTTTTAAATCGATAATTAATTAGTTTTAAATTGATAATTATTTAGTTTCGTAAAAATTGGTCGTTGCCAATTTACCGGCAGTTTTTATATAAATTTCTCATGTTCTTGTGGTTCGGAATCCACGTAAAATTGTAGGTCCCCTCCGCCACCACGGAGGACATACACAATACACGATTACGAACACAGTTAGGTAGACCAGCCATGAGTGGATCCAAGGGTCTTTGTTGGTCTGAAACATTATAACATTATATATATATATATATATATATATATATTTTGGTCCACAACAGCGTTTGTTTTTTAATTTTAAATTCGGTCACATCTGCCCTTATTCTATTCCCCCACAGGAATAAACCTGCCAATTAACTTTGCTCTAGGACCATTTTATGCACTCGCTCAAGATGAAACAATTTGAATAATGACTTGACAATTTATGACTGGAACATTTATTGAACAATGATAATAATGACTTGACAATTTATGACTATATATGACAATTTATGACTATATATTATATATATACAGTATATATAATATATAGTCATAAATTGTGAAGTCATTATTCAAATTGTTTCATTTTGAGCGAGTGCATAAAAAGGTCCTAGAGCAAAGATAATTGGCACGTTTATATATATATATATATATATATATATATATATGAAAATTATTCACGAAAGTGACACGTGAAAAGTATTTATGATGAATAAAACCACGAAGGAAAAAAGAAACACAAAGGGGTGCTCAAGCGCTTTCGTCTAATGACATCCTCAGGAACACTGGAGTGAAAGGACAGATCAAGGCAATATATAGGTTACAAAAATAAACATACATACATACATATTCACTATATATACATACATATATATATATATATATATATATATAATATATATATACATATATATAGTAAGCATAGAAAAAAATTGTGGGAGGAGCCAACATTTATATGGTCACAGAAGAATAAAGAAATAAAAATAAATATAAATATAAATTGAGAAAAAATTAATTACAAAATAGTGCCTTAGTGATATATATGTCACAGCCTAAATAATCATAAAGAAATAAACAGGCAAATAAAAAAAACCCATAAATATACATACATACATATAAATATATATATATATACATTATATATATATATATATATATAAAGACACTTTTAGCACTTTGGCCGACCTTCAATATAAATTCAAATGGCTTTTTTATGGAACAGGTCACAAAAGAATAAAGAAATAAAAATAAATATAAATATTGTAAGTGGAGTCTACCAATTCAAGCTCAAGAGGGAAGTTTTACAATCGATTTAATAGATGCTGCCAAATTGATATATATGTCACAAAAAATAAAGAAATAAACCAAAAAAAAAAAAAATTAATTATTAAAAAAATAAAAAAATAATAATAAATTGAAAGATAAATTTTAAGAGAGGCACACCAATTTATAAGGGAAAAATTACCACATATGCATATTATAGTCACAAACGAATAAAAAAGTACAAGTAAATATAAATTGGAAAACAAAATGATGCCTAGATGATATATAAAGAACAATAAAATATATATACAACATATATACGGTATATATACGAAATATAAACGCAATATATACAGAATATATATATATATATATATATATGCATAAGGGAAAAAAAAAATTACCAAATTTGTTTTTATAATTGTCTGAGAAAACGGTAGGTCGCAAAAGAATAAAGAAATAAAAATAAATATAAATTGAAAAAATTACAAATAATACACGTACACATGTATACCCACATAACCAAATATATATATACATATACACACATATATACAAACACACACACACACACACATATATATATATATATATATATATATACAAGCTTGACCTTCACGAAATGAGAAATCATCCCGCAGAACCTTTGTGAGGTTGTAAGGTAAGGTAAGGTACATACACATATACATATATATATATATATATATTTAACTGCATACATACATACATACATACATATACACACATATACATACAAACACATTTAACTGCAATGACCACACACATACTCACATACACATACCTACATACACATACACGCATACAGCAAAAAATTGAAAAATAAAATTGTAAGGGAAACAACAGACAAAAACAAATTTTTTACCAAAGATTTAACAACCTGCCCTTTTTGTTTAAATCCATTCTGAAGGAATTCAGAGCAACAGGATCAAGTTGAAACAGACCTTTACTCATGTTAAGGTTATTTGTAAGTTGAATTATAGCCGACTCAAGAATATTTCTATTAACAATGTTGCTAGAGTGAAACAAAACTGAAACATTATTCCAATCAATACAATGGGATAACTCTGACAAATGGACAAAAAGGGCACTGGACAACTGTCCCGTTCTAACGGAATATTGATGCTGTTTTACACGCGTTTGCAAATCCTTTCCCGTCTGACCTATGTAAAAGGAATCACATTGCTTACACCCAATTTTATAGATAATGCCTAAATTATTGGTAGGGCTATTTTTTACTATGATGTTTTTCACAATATTGTTATATGAAAAAACTACACTGATATCCAAAAGTTTAAGTACATTAGCAATGCCTAAGAAGCCCGGGAAAAATGGAAGTACTAAAATATTCTTTGACAAGGTGCGAGTGTTATTATTCACACGATAGAAGGTTCGTTTAGCCTTATTAAGACAAGATTCCATGAACGCAGATGGGTAACACAACTCACTTCCAATAACGTTGATATTTTCCAATTCGGCATCGATGTATTCCGGACTGGCGATCCTAAGAGCGCGGAGAAACATTGAGGAAAATATGGCCTTTTTAATAGGGGTGTCATGTCCAGAGTAAAAGTGTACGTAGGACAAATTGTTTTTTTTTTTCCGATAGATACTAAACTTAAAACCCGGGCTATCCCTATGAACACGCACATCCAAAAACGGGATTGAGTTGTCTTGTTCCACTTCTAAAGTAAATTTAATGGAGGGGACTTGGTCATTTAACTGAAGGAGGAAGTCATCCAGGTCACGATTCATGGGCCAGATACACAAAATATCGTCGACGTACCGCAACCAAGGGATGCCAACCCCCAGGATTCTCGGAATGTAAGTAATTTCAAAAAACTCCATATAAATATTGGAGAGAAGGGGCGACAAAGGGTTGCCCATGGCCATCCCAAAAACTTGTTGATAATGCTCGCCATTGAAAGTGAATTTACAATCCTTGATACAAAGCTTAATAAGCTCCAAAACAGTGTGTGCAGGTAATGGTAAATCATAATTATGTAATTCTCTGGCGAGAAAGTCAAGCATATCATCAATCGGCACTTTTGTGAACAATGAACAAACGTCGAAACTGATCAATCTATCGTTGGTATTAATGCGAACATTATTCAATTTTTCAGTGAGATCCATGGAATTTTTTACGTGTGAATCAGAGACAGTTCCAAGAATGGGGGACAAAACATTAACAAGCCATTTGGAGAGTTTATAGGTAATAGAGCCCACCGAGCTAATAATAGGGCGCATAGGGTTACCCGGTTTGTGGGTTTTAATAAGACCATAAAGATAAGGCAGAGCAGGTGAAGTGGACAAAAAAAGGGGAATTAAATCCTTATGATCTTTGAGAATGCGTTTCAAGCCACTATTGAATGATTTGATGACATCATCCTGTGGGTTCTTCCTAAGTTTCACGTACGTGGCGGGGTCCTGAAGCAGCTCATTCATCTTTCCAATGTAATCCACTTTGTCCATAATGACTAAGGTGTTAGCCTTGTCTGCTTTAGTAATATGGAGCTCACTATCTTTTTTTAATTGTGAAAGGCTATTGCGGAAACGTTTAGGAAAGTTATCTTCGTAAGAAATATTCGCAGCACCATAGACCAGGCCTTTAACTATGTTAACTAAAACTTCCATTTTTCCCGGGCTTCTTAGGCATTGCTAATGTACTTAAACTTTTGGATATCAGTGTAGTTTTTTCATATAACAATATTGTGAAAAACATCATAGTAAAAAATAGCCCTACCAATAATTTAGGCATTATCTATAAAATTGGGTGTAAGCAATGTGATTCCTTTTACATAGGTCAGACGGGAAAGGATTTGCAAACGCGTGTAAAACAGCATCAATATTCCGTTAGAACGGGACAGTTGTCCAGTGCCCTTTTTGTCCATTTGTCAGAGTTATCCCATTGTATTGATTGGAATAATGTTTCAGTTTTGTTTCACTCTAGCAACATTGTTAATAGAAATATTCTTGAGTCGGCTATAATTCAACTTACAAATAACCTTAACATGAGTAAAGGTCTGTTTCAACTTGATCCTGTTGCTCTGAATTCCTTCAGAATGGATTTAAACAAAAAGGGCAGGTTGTTAAATCTTTGGTAAAAAATTTGTTTTTGTCTGTTGTTTCCCTTACAATTTTATTTTTCAATTTTTTGCTGTATGCGTGTATGTGTATGTAGGTATGTGTATGTGAGTATGTGTGTGGTCATTGCAGTTAAATGTGTTTGTATGTATATGTGTGTGTATGTATGTATGTATGTGTGTATATGTATGTATGTATGTATGTATGCAGTTAAATATATATATATATATATATATTATTATATGTATATGTGTATGTACCTTACCTTACCTTACAACCTCACAAAGGTTCTGCGGGATGATTTCTCATTTCGTGAAGGTCAAGCTTGTATATATATATATATATATGTGTGTGTGTGTGTGTGTGTATATGTGTGTATATGTATATATATTTGGTTATGTGGGTATACATGTGTACGTGTATTATTTGTAATTTTTTCAATTTATATTTATTTTTATTTCTTTATTCTTTTGCGACCTACCGTTTTCTCAGACAATAATTATAAAAACAAATTTGGTAATTTTTTTTTCCCTTATGCATATATATATATATATAATTCTGTATATATTGCGTTTATATTTCGTATATATACCGTATATATGTTGTATATATATTTTATGTTCTTTATATATCATCTAGGCATCATTTTGTTTTCCAATTTATATTTACTTGTACTTTTTTATTCGTTTGTGACTATAATATGCATATGTGGTAATTTTTCCCTTATAAATTGGTGTGCCTCTCTCAAAATTTATCTTTCAATTTATTATTATTTTTTTATTTTTTTAATAATTAATTTTTTTTTTTTTTTTTTTTGGTTTATTTCTTTATTTTTTTGTGACATATATATCAATTTGGCAGCATCTATTAAATCGATTGTAAAACTTCCCTCTTGAGCTTGAATTGGTAGACTCCACTTACAATATTTATATTTATTTTTATTTCTTTATTCTTTTGTGACCTGTTCCATAAAAAAGCCATTTGAATTTATATTGAAGGTCGGCCAAAGTGCTAAAAGTGTCTTTATATATATATATATATATATATATATATATATATATATATGTATGTGTGTATATTTATGGTTTTTTTTATTTGCCTGTTTATTTCTTTATGATTATTTAGGCTGTGACATATATATCACTAAGGCACTATTTTGTAATTAATTTTTTCTCATTTATATTTATATTTATTTTTATTTCTTTATTCTTCTGTGACCATATAAATGTTGGCTCCTCCCACAATTTTTTTCTATGCTTACTATATATATGTATATGTATATATATATATATATATATATATATATATATATATATGTATATATATGTGAATATGTATGTATGTATGTTAATTTTTGTAACCTATATATTGCCTTGATCTGTCCTTTCACTCCAGTGTTCCTGAGGATGTCATTAGACGAAAGCGCTTGAGCACCCCTTTGTGTTTCTTTTTTCCTTCGTGGTTTTATTCATCATATATATATATATATATTAGGGTGGTCCACAGAATGGGGTAAAAAATCGAAGTTCAATTTTCTTTCCTCCCAGGTTATAATCTGGTTCCATTTAGCTAAAACATATTCCATGTAAAATTTAAGGCAAATCGAGTAACTTTTAGGGGTGGCTCAAAGCTGTTTTTTGTATACCATTATGCCCTTTATTAATATAGTGAATAATTAAAAGAAACATTATTTACAGATACATTAACTAATGATTATTTTTCTTTCAGATAGATTTATTAAATTTACAGGTTTTGCAATGTCAAATAAACGTACATTTTACTTAATGAAAACGTCAGAGGAAACAATCACTGGAGCCAAGCTGCCTTCCCGTGGCCAGGTCCTCCGCATGTTCCTCCACCATCATCAAGTCTTGAAGAAGGAGATCAAACCTAGTTCAGAAGCTGTTTTTGAAGAATTGCGTCTCTTCTGGGAGAGAGCCCGAATCCCTACTCAAAGGAAAGACCACATTCTTCACAAAATTCAAGCTCTACACTTGGAGTGGAAAGCGATTAAGAAGAATGCTGGGAGGAAAAGCAACTCTCAGTTAGAAAAAGAGAAAACCTTTCAGGAAGAAATGGAGAACCTATTTGATGTCGCCCATGCTGATGCCTTTACCTTAATCAAAAATGAAGACCGGCAGTTCTTGATCCAACAAAGGAAAGCGGGACGAGTGGGATCAATGGTCTCTGACAAGGCAGAAAAGAGAGCTGCTGAGAAGCAAATGAAATTGGTAAATAGGAAGCGGAAAGCTGAAAAAGAAAAATATGCTGCTTCACAGGAAGTTATGCTAGATCAGGGAAGTTCTTCTTCTGAGTCTTTATGTGAGTCAGAAAGAGAAGATGAAGATTACCTTATTAATCCCCCATCTACCAGCGGACCAACTCCACCAAAGAAAAAGGCAGCAAAGAATATCATATCTCCTGAATTGGCTGCTGCTCTGGACAGGACTGGCATCAGTGACAGGAGGGCCACCTTTGTATTAGCTGAAACTGCATCTAGCCTTGGTCAAGATCTTTCAGAGGTGAACATCTCTCGTTCTTCAATCAAAAGGCACCGAGAGAGGCATCGAAGGCAAATAACCCATGCCATTAAAGCTAGCTTTAGTCCAAGTATTTCGATTGTCCACTGGGATGGGAAGTTGATCCCTAATCTACTTGCCAAGAATGAAAAGGTAGACAGACTCCCAGTCCTTGTCTCTTCAGTTGAATCAGGTGATTCAAAACTGCTTGGTGTTCCCAAACTACCAAGTGGAACAGGGGAAGCTCAGTCAGCTGCAGTGTATAATCTTCTTTCCGAATGGAACATAGATAAGTCAATAATCGGAATGTTATCAGATACTACAGCATCAAATACAGGAACAAACAGGGGAGCATGCGTTCTTCTGGAACAGAAACTTGGTCCACCACTCTTCTATTTTGCCTGTAGGCATCATTGCATGGAAGTCATGTATGGAGGAGTGTTTGAAGCAGTCCATGGTTCATCTTCTGCCCCTGAGCCACTTTTGTTCAAAAGGTTCCAATCTATGTGGGACGACTTTGATTTAAAAACCTTTACATCACAGGATGATGATGAGATGAAGGAGCAAGTTGATCCTTTCAGAAATGAAATAATTGCCTTTGCCAAAGAACATCTGGCCACTGGAAATTTTCGAGATGACTATAAAGAGTTTTTGGAACTTTCTTTGATCTTTCTTGGTGAAAAAATTGAAAGTTACACATTCAAACGTCCTGCTGGCACGCACTATGCAAGGTGGATGGCTAAAGTTATCTATGCCATCAAAATGTGGCTTTTTCGAAATCAAATCACCCTGACTCCTCGAGAGAAGAAGGACCTGAAAACCCTTACCCTTTTTGGAGTCCTAATCTACTTAAAAAGCTGGATCACTGCTCCTATTCCATCACAAGCTCCGAAGAATGATCTGGATCTTATTCAAAAGTTAAAGGACTATCATGACCAGAAAGTGGCCAAAGCAGCTCTCAAGAAATTTGAAAACCACCTATGGTACTTATCAGAAGAGCTGGTGGCCCTTGCTCTCTTCGATCAAACTGTTGCACCAGACACCAAGGGAATCATGGTCCAGTGTATGAGGGAAAAGGAGGGGTCATTAGACTTCTCAAAGAGAAGAAGACTCAAGGAATGCAAAGCAACACTGAAATTAGAAACTCTTGCCACAAAGAACTCATTAAAGCTTCTTAAGGCCCTACCGATCAATATTAGTTTTCTTGATGATGACCCCAGCACCTGGGAGGAGAATGAAAACTTCCAGGAAGCTAAAAGAATCATAGGAAACATCAAAGTAGTTAATGATCATGCTGAAAGGGCAGTAGCTCTCATTCAGACCTTCAGCGGAACTCTGACGAAAGGAGAAGATCAACTCCAGTTTCTCTTAAGTGTGGTGGATGAGCACCGAAAGAGGTTTCCTGATTCTAACAAGTCCACAATCTTAGCTGGGCAACAATGAGTGGCCTGGTCAGCCATGATACCCCCGCCAACAAGCGGATAATACCCATATATATGGGGGGGACCCAGAAGCCATGAATGTGGACTTCTGTGGGTAGTTGAGCCACCTCTAAATATTAACCGATTGAACCTAAATTTTGCTCAGAGAAGTGTTTTGGGAAAAGGAACCTAATGAAACCCTGGGAGGAAGAATTTAAAATACTTCCATTTTGTGGACCACCCTAATATATATATATATATATATATATATATGAATAGAAACGACATAAGTGTTAAGGAACGTTTCTGCACACGGTCATTGCAGTTATATGCATATATATATATATATATATATATATATATATATATTATGAAATTATAACAGCGGAACAAATAATGCACACAGTTGAAGATTTTTAGGTCTTCTTGAGACCAGTTTTAGTCGGCTCTTTGAATTCCTTGCGGGGCTGAGCGACTGCGCGGAGAAGGTACTGCTTTTGCGCTTCATCCTTCATGATTGTGTTGTTAAAAGCCTTAATGAGCGCAACTCCTCTTTCTGCGCAATCGTTAACCACTGCCATCTTCTCTACACGTTCCTTAATTCCTTGGTAAGCTGGATCTGTGTTCCAATCATTTGGTGTCTTGGACAGGAATGATTGCGCCTGTTCACTTCCGTGCTGCATGACGAGGTTGAAGAAGATTGCTGAACGTTTGGTGGCATAGAATTCAAAGGGATTGCTCGAGGAGAACGTTTTTCCATCCACGCGCTTGAGTCCTTTTCTTTTTTCGGGAACAGCTACGATGTTGTGAGCAATCCTCTCCTTCGTGGATGCGTGAACTCGAGGATCAAAGAGTGCCAAGGGGATTAAGTGCTCAGAAATGAACCACAAATGGCGCTTCATCGCGGCAAATGCCGCGTCGTTCGTCTTTCCTGGGTGAGCTTTCAGCTGGCGCAAGAAAGTGAGGTCATTCAATGAAGCCATGTATGCAACACTGGCCTCGTTCCAGTAGCGGCCGTAAAGGAGCGTGATAAACAGGCTTAGTTCCTCGATGTTCCGTTTCTCGGTCTGAAGCAAGGTGAACTGATCTCTGAATAGGAACACCTTCAGCTTGTAAATGGCCTTGGCCAGCCATCGCGCATGGTGCATGGCTCCAGGGCTTCGAATTCTCACAGGACCGTCAAGCTTCCCTCCCAAGAAAAGGAGGCAGAGAAGCATCAGTTCATCATAGTCGTCCCGCTGGCTCTTCTTCTTGACAGCCTCCTTGTAGTAGGAGACCATTGCCTTCCTCTGCTCTGCTGTTTCAATGAACAGGCTGTCGAGTGCACTCTCGAACTTGCTGCGATCAATGAAAACCCAGTGCTGCTTGAAGCGCTTGAATAGGCCAATTTCAGGTCCACTGGATGTTCCGAAACAAGCACCGAAGGCCGCAGCAAGGACGACTTCTACCACGTGGTGTCGGCAAGCGATCCACACCAGATCAATACCCAACTCCTTTTCAATGAGAGTACAAGCTCCAGCATGAAGTCCCGTGTTGGATGCAGTTGTATCAAAAACAAGACCTCGAACGTTGCCCCTCAAAGACCAGTCGTCCACAAGCTTCAGGCACGCCTGAGCCTGAGATGCTCCAATTGCAGCAGCTACCATTGGAACTCCAAGGAGTTTCTCTTCCCCGTTACCGGTTACAAGCACAGCCACACGGTCCACCACCTCTAACCCAAGGGAGATATCTGTAAGCAGCTTACTATCCCAGTGCAAGAGAAGGGGCTCATGGGTCTTGAAAGTGGCCTGATCTTCGCGGCACATCGCTTCACGTATACATTGTCTCACGCGACGAATGGTGCTGCTGAGATTGACACTTCGTCCAAGTTGTGCCCCAGCGATTTAATAGTTGCTGCGACCACTGCCATTCCTTTCCTGTCACTGATGTTGTGGCGATCCAAGGCCAAGGAAATGTCAGGCGTGATCACAGACTTCAATCGCTTAGGAGTGGAACGTTTTCGTGCTGACTCCTTAAAAACTACAGTATCTGAATCTGATGATTCAGATGTTCTTGAAATAGAAGCCTCCAGTTCTCCCTGGGACCATCTCGCATCAGCCTCGCGCTTGGCCTTCTCCTCTCGGTTCATCTCCGCCTCACACCGAATCCTCTTCCTCGTTTGTTGGTCAGCCATTTTCTTGTCAATCGGGCCAAAGCTGGAGGAAGTGGGATTATCGAGCTGAGCGACAAGGAAGTTCTTTTCCTCCTCATTCATCATGGTCTCGAGGGTGTCATGATGTGAAAGATCAAACACATCGTCAAGGTCTCCGCGAAATATGTTCTCCTTCATTCTGTAGGATGGGAAATTCTTTGTGCGGTTCTTCTTCAGCTCCTTGTATTGCTTGTACAGTTTCAGGAGCTTCTTCTCAGCTTATCTGGTATCCGTCATTGGAACGTTTGCTTTTGTCCAAAATGGGATCAAAGCCTCAATGGTCATCACCGCACTGTTATATTCTGTCTTCCTCTCCTCCAGATGGTGGAACCAGGGCCGGATTTACTTGCTTGTGGGCCCTAGGCCAAACCTTATCAGTGCCCCCCCCCCAAAAAAAAAATTATATTATATATATATATCGTAATATTGTAATGTAAAAAAAAAAAGAATTACAACATAATGTAACACATCAATAATTTTATTCAAATTAGTTTTATATCATGTACAACTTATTCTTACACAAAGGAATAATGGAAAAAAATACAGTCAAATTGAAGCATAATAAATTTTGCAATAAGAATTACAACATAATGTAATACATTACACATTAATAATTTTTAATCAAATTAGTTCCATATCAAGTACATCAAAGTAAATCAAGTTCCATATCATGTACATCTTACACATAGGAATAATGGAAAAATACAATGAAACTGAAGCATAATAAATTTTGCAAGCACAACTATGTGAAGTTCAAAATGACTTTTTCCTGCTTTTTTCTATGGCAAATTTGTCAATGATACTGTTTGTGTCAAGGGATTGTAGGAGGTCCGCAGTGGGCCCCCAGTTACTGGTGGGCCCTAGGCCAATGGCCTATGTTGCCTATTGGAAAATCCGGCCCTGGGTGGAACATGAATTTCCGGAGGACTTGAAGCTTGGTAGGGAGTCCTGCCCTAGTTAACTTCTCCTCCGCCTTCCCTAGTAACCACACCTCACTGCTAGACCGTGTTTTTGATTGCTTCGGCGGCATTTCTACACATTCCTACAAAAGAAGAAGCCAAATTTAGTCATACTATAGTAATCAGTCATTAGTGAGACACGTCGTGCATGATTGAGCGACCTCTTAACGAAACCGTAGACCAACCATACTTCACACAGTTATTCACACTAAGTGTAGGAACAAAAGCAACAATGACCCAAAAGTGAAATCTCAGATGTTAAATTTTCCCTATGCTTGTGAACCACCCTAATTATTATATATGGGAGTGAACTCAGAATGGTCCCCTGAGGTTTTTTATGATACACACAGACCATGCATGGAACAAGGTCTGTGTGTATCATACATATATATATATATATATATATATATATATATATATAGAGAGAGAGAGAGAGAGAGAGAGAGAGAGAGAGAGAGAGAGTTGATTATATATATATATAGTGGCATACGGATCACCAATTTGTGGTGGCCTATCAAGTAGGCTTACTATAATTAATTAATTATATTGAAATAAGTAATTAGGGGTCACCAGTTTGGGATACAGCCCAAAATAAATGAATTATTTGTTCACAGTGATTAACAATTCCATAACGGTATTTTTAATATATTTCAAATACTGATTATTAGCAATAAGAAATGGTTACACAGTAACTTTATAATCGTTAAGTAAGTACAATGATGACAAACACTAATTTAGGTAAGCTAATGAGATATACAGCAGTGAACACAGTAAGTAATTAAGCCAATAATACCTGAGATAATGAAAGTACAGTATGGTCAGTAAAATGAAATGCATAAAAGAGCAAATAAACAATCGGCCACAAAATACGGTAAGATGGTTGAAACGTTAAAATAATTGAACAGGCCTACTGTAGTCGTAATAGGAAAGTTAGTTTGCCCGTTGTTTGCATACACTTTTGGGCCTACTCGGTTAGGTCGAGTTTGTGGACTTTTCAGCTTTGAATCCTGAATAGTCTAGCGCGACGTAACAAAACACTGCAGGCCGATTGGGGCCTACAAGAAGCTTACCGACCTGCGATTTCAACGTGGATAACTCCGAAGACTGACAAGGGCCTACTGAAGGTTGACCATACTGCATTTCGCCGTAGGTAACTCTGAAGACTGACAAGGGCCTACGTGAAGGTTGACCGTATTGCGTTTCGATGTAGATAGTCTGAGAACGTATTGACCTACCGGCAGGAGGATGTGTTGAGGGCCCGTTGATAGACTTGTTGAAAGGGCGCCGATCGAATTGTGGTGAAGGATGAGCGAAGCCAGTGGCAGGAGGATGACGCCGGTAGAGTGATGTTTGCTTCTGGAGGAATGAAATTGCAGGTCGCCTCCAGGGCCGTTTCTAGCCATTAGGGGGCCCTAAGCAGTATACCCATTTGAGGCCCCACCCCTCCATCCACCAACTCACGCCTTACTACATCACCTCAGCACACACATACAAAAAATGGCTGTGTTAATAAAAAACAATTATGAAACAATTTTAATGAAAAATTTATGTCCAAAACAACAAATATGTACTTTCAGAAGACAAACAGAAAAAATACTCTTCATGAAATTCCCGAAAATTAGCTTATACTGTACACTATTTAGAATAAATGACAGAACTATGTATAAAAAAATAATGCAATTATCATCTACCAAACAATTACTAACTCTACGATACAATCGTGTAATAGCTAACAGTTATACGGAACAGTTTGTATCTTCAAAATTTTTGCCTCCTAGATTTTTTCTGGGCGAAATCATCAACATCATCATCATATGAAATCTCCCTGCCAACGTCCTGGTTCATGCTTATGATGTCAAGGCCACTGAGGCAATCCTGCCCCATTGATGATCTGAGATAGGTCTTGATTAGCTTCATCTTAGAGAAGCTCCTCTCGGCTGACGCTACTGTCACAGGTAGAGTGCAGGCAATTCTTAGTGCAACCCAGAGATTGCGGTATAGTTCCTCCAGTTGCTTCTGATGAATGAAGGAGAGAAGCTTCAATGCAGTCATGTTGTGTGAAGGTAAAGTCGGCAAGTTCTTAATTTCGAGGGCCAGTTCTCTTCCATCAATGTCAGAGTTAGCTCCAGAGCTCAGTATCTTAGAGAGCTTTTCACACTTGCAGGACAAGTCTTCCTTGTTCATTGTGGCGAAGTTTAGGAGAACCCAAAATATGTCCCTCACATCATCTAATGTTTTGAATCTCTCATTTATTGACCCGATGACACAATCCACCACCACATTGAAAAATTTGACTTCCTGCCTCTTTAAGGCTTCTGTAAATGGTTCGTCAGGAGCTTCGTAAGCAAAGTGCTTTTTTTGTGGATCTGAGCCTCTTCTCCTTCAGCACAGCCTCCACATTCATTTCCTCACACATGTCCCTAGCTACGACTTGTGCTGCAACAAAACCTGTGTTTCTGTAGCTGTGAGTGCGTCTTTTGTTTTTGTGAGGAGATTGACTACCACATCAAACTGCATTGTAGGAGACTGCAGAAGTTTGCTCACATGGTTAACTGCATGAAGAATGTCATACTGGGGTGTGTCAATTTTGGGGGTGAAATGACTAAATTGAAAAATCATGTGATTTGGTAGCAATTTAATGTAATCATTTGGCATACAAAATAATATCCTTGCTTCAAAACAATAAAAAATAACTCCTACCTACATCAATTTTAATTCAAAAATTCCATTTTTCCGTAAATTCGTAACAAAATAACAAATGTGCGCAAACATCCTATCAACATTTAAAGTGGCAATAAGATATCATTCAGGGTCTTTATTTGAAAGTAACCAATGCAGTCATGTCCTTTTTGCTGCGGTTCCTTGATATCAGCATTCGGCTTGCTACTTGCGCTTTGATGTAGCCTTCTCGCCTCTCGTGACTGTAAACTTGACTAGCTGCTTCTGTGACCATTTTCACACATCTCTCCACACTCTGAGTGTGAGAAGGCCACTTTGGCCCTTGCATTGGGGCCTCTTTAAGTTGTGTTAAATCTTTGTTTGTTATACATGTTGTCAGTGGTGGCTCCAAAACTTCCGAACTCAAGTTAACTAATTCTGACAATTTCGTGGCAGTGACGTTTATCGGAGGTACCTTCCTTGTCTGAACAGAGCAGTCTCCCAGCTGGTCATCATCTAGTGATGTTCCTCTAAGCTTTAGAATGATTTCCACAGCCTCAGTTCGCTCTTTGGTACATTGGCTGCAGAGTATTGCTTGCAAAACTGCCTCTGGCCTAGCATACCAAGCGGACCTTCTCACCACAGGTAACACGATGTCCACCACTACTTTCCTTTGGGTTCTCAGTAGCTGTAATTGAAACAAGATGTGGTTGGGCCCCTCCATCCACATTGGATTAAGTTTTACATTGAACCAGTGAGGAAGATAAAACCCAATAATAAATTCAACAATCAACATCAAATTCTGTAGCATTTTGCCCTTCAGTGCATGTTTGGAAACCCAAATCCTGCAGAAACGAATCGCTGTAGTTAACCAACGACTGTGACTTACGGGTCCAATCTCCAAGAGAGCCAGATTTTGAGGCAACTCTCCTGATCTGATTGTTTGAACAATACGATAAGCGTAAGATTGATCCGTGCTGAGGTCTTTAATAACTTCTTCAGACAACACTGGAAAGGTAGGGCCTACTTCGAGCTTTGGAAATTTTGTATTTATTTCTAATTCCGTTGTTTCATCTAGCATGTTGCCAAGGGGGCCTGACCACTTGTTGTTGCTCTTTGTAGGACCATCAAGTTCCTGGATGAGACAACGAAGAGGTAGTTCCCCTGTGTGCAAATCACATACAATCCAAACAAGCCTTCTTCCAAGTTTTTTCTCTAAATGCGTCATAACACCGTCCTGCCATCTAGTGTTCACCGCAGTTGAGTTTCCACCAACGGCCTGCAGTGAACTGTCAAGTCTTCTTTCTTGAAGCCAACATATTATTTAATCAGCAATTGCCTCTGCATGTTTCTTGCCTTCTACTTCTGCTTCAGGAACAAAGTGAAACAAATAGCGGCCACCAGGTTCGGAACACACAGAGTAGTGTTCTTCTTTGAGACCGGGAAACTTTCTGTCCATTCCCTCTACCTCTAGGAGAACTTTTGTGTCATCTCTTCTTCCATCAAATAAAAGGCAAGAGAGACCTTCCTCCTTCAAATCTTTTTCATGCTGATCAGATATTTCCTTCATTATTTTTTCTTGTGCTCTTCTTATCTTATTATGATCTATCACTAAGGATGTATCCTCTCGGCTGATGAGGCCTGTATCTATCCAAGCGGCAGTGGCAATCTCTGCAGTCTCTCGTAGCCCCGTATGGTGGCGAATACTGGCAAGGGCAATGTTTGAAATGTCTTTAGTGTTGTATTTCATTCTCTTCGGCGAAGGTTCAGATGGAATTTTGGAGCTATCATCTGATGTTGCTTCTTTCTGTTCATCTGAAGAGCTTTCAAAGAAGTGAGAAACCTCTTGATAGAGCTCTTCATCTCTTTGGGTAGCTTCTTCACTCTTCTTTTTCTTCCTTTCTTCTCTCTCTCGGATTTTCTCTTTTTTCTTAGCAATAACAATCTGTTTTTTGGTTTCTGAATAATCTGCCGAACCAATCTACATACTTCCTTGGCCTCCTGCCTTTGTTCTCTGCGCCTTTATGAAAGCCAGCTCCAAAACAGGGATCTTCTTCTCACGAGGACAGCGACAATCAATGTGAGGGTGAGGTTCTGTTCTGTATGAGGGAGAACAATTGGCTTCAGAACACAACTCTATGGGACACTGGCAGTTAAAAATGTCAAGAAGAGTATCAAGTGTGTGCAGAAATTTATTTTTCTTTGCTAGTTTTCCTTTACCAAGTGATGTCTCAACTGCTTTGTGCCACAACTTTGTTAATTTTAGCTCAATAGTTCTATACTGATTGAGTACAGGTGGTTTGAATAACACATTAGCTTTTTTCCACTGATGCAGAAGAGGGGGAATCATGTCCCTTATGAGCTCTTTCTCTGTGTAGTTCCTTCTATCCTTTGTATTTTGTTCACGAAGGAGTAACCCTAGTCTCAGCATGTCTCGCACTGTTGGTAGTTCTGATACGGGAAGCTCCTTGCCTGTACCGACTAACAGGCTCAAGTGGCATGACGACTGACCTCTTGTCTTCAATTTTGGCATCTTAGGAATATCTGAAAAGAAAGAAAAACATTTAAGTATTTTATATCAATTACGATGTTTCAAAGTTTAGTCATTCGATGTTCTAAAATTCAATAAAAAAATATTTCATGGGATTATTCGTCTAGTAGAATAACTATGAAGTAGGTACAAGAGCAATAACAGCAAACCACCGTCTATGACATCTAAGAGGCAACTGAGGATGAGAGTGAGGGACAGTTCTATTCATGTTGTGACTTGTACATTGTACAACAACTTTATGACCTTGAAAACACTCCATATGCGATCAGTGGGATAATTCTGTGACAGATGAATAGTTAATCAATTTATGTCATATTATTTAGTAAAAGAGTCAATTTCTGAAACTTTAAGGTAAAATTGATGTAGGTAAGGGTTATTTTATTTCATTTTAGTTGGCCAATTTCAAGTTTTGACATGAAAAGACTATATTTTCACTACAAAATTGATTTGAAAAAAGTTGACAAAATTGACACACCCTAGTGGGCAAGAATAGGAATATAGCTGAAGTTATTATTAATATTATTATTATTATTATATTATTATTATTATTATTATTGTCGTATTAATTAAAGTTTTTGTATGAGACAAATGTGATAAAACGGAGACAAACGAAACATTTTGGTCGTTATGTGTAAATAACTATTGTGAGATCTTATTTCTATATTATTTAACTTTATTCTTACTATATGCTTATACTTTCCTAAATGCTTAATTTTTCTAGTATTGTAAAACATTATTTCACTAATTTACTAATTATTAAGAAATTTTGTAACACTTTAAAACCTAGGATTATTTTCGTTATGTTTTCAAGTTTATTAATTCTTTTCTCATCTTTTTCAGATAATGTGAATTTTGTTAGTTAAAACCTAAATGGTCTGATTATTTGAATGTATTTGATTAACGTTACAATTATAACAATTATTATTATTATTATTATTATTATTTATCAGATTAGTTGTGGTTAACTAGATGTGACTTCGTGCATCTTGGAAACTGAAACGACATTATCCATCAGGAGCTGAAAAACGGAAAAAGAAGAAAATAGAGGAGGAGAAGCTTTCCAGTAGCACAGGCGAGATGTGCCACTTGTATATTCTTATGATTACAGTTCAGGCAACTAGGTTCGGTAGACCATCAAGCTAGGCAAGTGCTCAGGAATCGTGTAGAGTAAGCTAGTCTCTGCAATATTTATAATATTTCGAAATGTAAAATTTAATGGATCACATCACCTCAAATTCTGTTCACACAGATCAATTATCAAACAAGATAAGAAAGAGTATTTTAGCAAAAATTAACAGAATATGTAATGGTATGTTCTTCTCAGGAGCACTACTGAAATATTTGGAAAAGCCATCCTCAGCAAAGCCTGATGAACATCATGAGCCAACAGCAGGACCATCCTCTATGCAACCTCAAACACCAATAGAAGTAGAGCCTGATGAACCAACAAGTGGCCCATCTTCTGTTCAGCTTCAAACACCACACACAGGCATTTCTACTGAGCAGCAAGAACCAAGATCTGCTCCACCGCTTGATCCGTATAACTAGCCAGTTGTCCTGTCAGATGCCTTGAAGATAGATCTTGTGTCTCGAGGACCATTTCAAATCAGTCTAGACTTCACATTCCCTAAAAGAGAGGACGGTAGAAGCGTTTAATGGGGAAAAAATAAAGCGAAGATGGCTGATGTACTCTAGAAGGAATGATGCTCTTTATTGCTTCTGCTGCAAGTTGTTTTCAAGGAAGTCGTACAAACTAATTACGGATGGACTTTCAGACTGGATAAACGTTGGTTCGCTTCTGAAAGGCCATGAAAATAGTTCAGAACATGCAGATAGCATGGCAACATGGAAGGATCTGGAACTGCGGCTAAAAACTGGGAGGACCAATGACCAAACTGAAATGTCATTAATGGAGGTAGAGCGAAGACGCTGGCGAGATGTTCTCACGTCTTGTAAGTATAATCGAATCAGTGGCAGAGAGAAACTTTGCTTTCATGGGGTCTTCCTCCACATTGTACAATCGAGACAATGGCAACTTCTTGAAGGAGGTTGAGCTGCTTGCCAAATTTGATCCAGTGATGAAACAACACATCAGCAGAGTCGAAAGTGGCCAATATAGTCATTCAAGTTACCTAGGAAACATTATTCAAAATGAGCTCATTGGGTCCATTAGTGGGAAGATCTTGGATGCCATTGTTGCAGAAATAAAACAAACTAAATGTTACTCACTCATTTTAGACTGCACTCCAGACATAAGCCACCAAGAACAGATGTCAATTATTATCAGAACTGTTAAAATGGGTGAAGTACCAGAAATAAAAGAATACTTCTTGGGCTTTCTTGAGGCTTCAGAAAGTACAGGCCTGGGTTTATCGGTTCTGATTCTGAAGAGACTAGATGAACTGAATATTCACTTTGATGACTGCAGAGGACAGTCATATGACAACGGAGCGAACATGAAGGGCAAGAACAAAGGTGTTCAGGTAAGGTTATTAGAGAAGAACTGTCGTGCACTCTATGTTCTATGTGGGGCTCACACTCTGAATCTTGTAGTGGCTAATGCAGTTAAAGCTTCCACAGATGCCATCAGCTTCTTTGGCAACGTACAAAAATTGTACAACCTTTTTGCAGCAGCTACACAGAGATGGACAATCCTAAAGAAGCACGTGAACATAACACTCAAGTCTTGGAGTGAAACCAGGGGGGAGAGCCGGCTTAAGAGCATTGAGGCTGTGCGATACCAGATCCACAACATCAGAGAGGCCCTGTTGGAAGTCAGAAACAATGCCACAAATGCCATAGCCAGGACTGAAGCACAAGCACTTGCAGAGGAGGTTGGGTCTTATCGCTTTCAGATTTGCACAGTAGTATGGTATGACATTCTTCGTGCAGTTAATCATGTGAGCAAACTTCTGCAGTCTCCTACAATGCAGTTTGATGTGGTAGTCAATCTCCTCACAAAAACAAAAGACTCACTCACAGCTACAGAAACACAGGTTTTGTTGCAGCACAAGTCGTAGCTAGGGACATGTGTGAGGAAATGAATGTGGAGGCTGTGCTGAAGGAGAAGAGGCTCAGATCCACAAAAAAAGCACTTTGCTTACGAAGCTCCTGACGAACCATTTACAGAAGCCTTAAAGAGGCTGGAAGTCAAATTTTTCAATGTGGTGGTGGATTGTGTCATCGGGTCAATAAATGAGAGATTCAAAACATTAGATGATGTGAGGGACATATTTTGGGTTTTCCTAAACTTCGCCACAATGAACAAGGAAGACTTGTCCTGCAAGTGTGAAAAGCTCTCTAAGATACTGAGCTCTGGAGCTAACTCTGACATTGATGGAAGAGAACTGGCCCTCGAAATTAAGAACTTGCCGACTTTACCTTCACACAACATGACTGCATTGGAGCTTCTCTCCTTCATTCATCAGAAGCAACTGGAGGAACTATACCGCAATCTCTGGGTTGCACTAAGAATTGCCTGCACTCTACCTGTGACAGTAGCGTCAGCCGAGAGGAGCTTCTCTAAGATGAAGCTAATCAAGAACTATCTCAGATCATCAATGGGGCAGGATCGCCTCAGTGGCCTTGACATCATAAGCATGAACCAGGACGTTGGCAGGGAGATTTCATATGATGATATTATTGATGATTTCGCCCAGAAAAAATCTAGGAGGCAAAAATTTTGAAGATACAAACTGTTCTGTATAACTGTTAGCTATTACACGATTGTATCGTAGAGTTAGTAATTGTTTGGTAGTTGATAATTGCATTATTTTTTTGTACATAGTTCTGTGTCATTTATTCTAAATAATGTATAAGCTAATTTTCAGGAATTTCATGAAGAGTATTTTTTCTGTTTGTCTTCTGAAAGCACATATTTGTTGTTTTGGACATAAATGTTTCATTAAAATTGTTTCATAATTGTTTTTTATTAACACAGCCATTTTTTTGTATGTGTGTGCTGAGATGATGTAGTAAGGCGTGAGTTGGTGGATGGAGGGGTGGGGCCTCAAATGGGTATACTGCTTAGGGCCCCCGAATGGCTAGAAACGGCCCTGCTTGAGATGTACTTCTGCATACTGCAGGTTCTACGAGACACTAATTTGAAAGGTAGCTAAACTTTTGTGTTGCAGTCTTCAGTCACGAACATCACTATCTATTTTTATTTTATGTCCACTTATCTTTACCTCTTATGGTTTTTTTTAAATGGCAATATATTTATACGAGGTGTGTTCAAAAAGTTCCCGAACTGGTTATGCTGCGCGCGCGTCACATGACGCGCATGCCCGTCATGTGATGTATGTTGTAATGTAACTCAGTCTGTGTCCAAAGACGGTTACCGCTTGTTGATATCGTATTTTGTATCAATCACATTCACATTCACAGTTTTACACACACACACACACACACATATATATATATATATATGCACTAAAATCGCAAAATAACACGTGATCTTATTAATAAGCAAACAACCACAGGGAAAAGGAAACACGAAGTCCGAGCGCTTTCGTGATATATTCACATTATCAAGGAGGAACAGAAAATATTTTCTGTTCCTCCTTGATAATGTGAATATATCACGAAAGCGCTCGGACTTCGTGTTTCCTTTTCCCTGTGGTTGTTTGCTTATATATATATATATATATATATATATATATATGTGTGTGTGTGTGTGTGTGCGCGCACATTAATTACGTGGTACATTAATTAAATAAAAATAAAAAAATTACTGCAGACCTGGAAAAGTCACAATAAAACCGAAAAAAATTAAAATTTTTATAAATTCCTCAATATTTTGTTACATGACCTTGAGACACTGCTCTTTTCTATTATATTTAGCCTACTGAAGATTTAAGAGCGTGTTCCTTTTCACAGACATCTCGGATAAATAAATTTTGGAGGTCACATTTTGTGGGCATTCTGGAAGATTTAATAAGAATTTCTTGTAATTTCATTTCAAGAAAGGAAGGATCGGTTCATTGTATCCATTGAAAGTCTGTCACATTTTTCATTCGTGTTTGAGTTTGGCTTAGTGCCTTACATGGTATCGAGTTTTCATTTCTCTAAGCGTACCGCTTCCTTCCTTTATAAGTTCAAAGCTTAACCTTGAATACGAGAGGTCATATAACCCATCCGCAATAATAATCGTTTTCTTTAATTACGTAAAATTACTTTCAGGAATCATTTATAATTACTTTTTTCGTCGATCTTTTTATTTAACGACAAAAATGTTGATACAGTTTTGACGTAACATTTCCCACATTAAAAAAGGTCTTCGCGTTCGCCAGCAATTCCCAAATTTCAGTATAATTTTCAATGACTTCTCAGACTTTACTGGATATGAATAAAATACAAAATACATTGCCACACTAATTTTACTTATTCTGTAAGTGAAATTTCCTCTTCCTTAAAACTAAAACCTTTTAAAGGCTACGAACGAACATAAAAAACACCTTTTGCATTGCACAAGTTTTACTTTAAAGTTTTTTTTCGTCCTTTTGTGGCATTAGTAAATTGTAACGATGTTCGAACACTAATTTTAGTCACATTCCCTATTTTTGAGGGGTATATATATATATATATATATATATATATATATATATACACCACGGGTGATTCATTTAAAACCGTACCCAAATTAAGAACCTATTTTTAATTTGGGTACAATTTTAAATTGATCACCATGTGTGTGTGTGTATATATAATTCAAAGCTGGGCACTTGCGTTTTTTTTTGCGGTACTACCGCACTACCAAACCGGTACCGCAAAGGATCGCTGAAAGTACAGCAGTACCGCTACCGCATTTTTTGCGGTACTGCGTTATGCGGTACCGGTTTGGTAGTGCGGTAGTACCGCAGTACCGCAGTACCGCAAAAAAAACCGCAAGTGCCCAGCTTTGAATTATTATATATATATATATATATATACACAGTGGTGTAGTGCTAAATAAAGAAGTGAGGGAACGCATTTTGAAAGTGTTACTCAGATGCGGGGGGGACAATGGCGAGCGCGGCGAGCCCATACAGCTGGGGGTCCGGGGGCACTGTAAGCCCCCCGGGAAATCTTTTGAAATCTGACCAATTTCAGGGATATTTTGAGGTCATATGCACTGGATATTAGGATATATTCCAAGGTTGAAGATGCAGTATTTCCAGTGTCATTAGATATACGACATCCAGTACGATCAATAAAAATAGCTAACAACTGGAATGATTAACTAAAAAAAAGTTAACAACTGGTACGCCGTGGTGACTGTTTCACCAGATCTTTATAGGCTAGCATTGCCTCAGTCGAAGCTAAAAGAAATGAAACAGTTAATGATTCTTTCTCATATTTCTTCTAGGGGTGGGAATTAAAATTTCATGACGTTAGAGATTTGTAAGTTTTGATTTATTTGAAATAGTAAGGGAACGCCGTTCCGTCTACCAAAAAAAGTAAGGGAACGCCGTTCCCACGCGTTCCCACAGCACTACACCACTGTGTATATATATATATATATATATATATATATATATATAGGGGGGTAGGATTTCAAAATGTTCAGGATTGACCGGTGTTCGACCCCGTTGCCCGTTTTTTTTGGAAAGGGTGCGAGAATTTTTATGGTACTCATTTATTTAACAACGAACATAAGGATGAACATTGAACAATTGGGTGTGAGCTGCACGCGCGCTGGCTTCCCACTCCAGGAATTGAATCCGGGTGTGTGTGTGTATATATATATATATATATATATATATATATTGTGATTAAAACGCTAAGCTATAAATCTGAAGGACGCAGGTTCGAATGCCGGGTTGAATTGTGATTTCAGATCTGAACAATAAAGTCGTTTCCTCCGGGTCTTCCTTGAAAGGGGCGTGGTTCGGATTTAAAACTGAACTGTAGTTCCCATTCCAGGGTGGGGCAATAAACTTGACCTTTCTACGAATGTATGGTTTGGCCGGAAATGCATGATCATTCATTATACAGGGTGTCCCGTAAGTCTGGAACCATAGGGCAAAATGATAAAAACGGCAATAAAAAGCCGAAGAGACTTTTGGGGACTGTTTGTGAAATGAGCGAGGATGGTAGCGGCTGTGTCATCGTCGGTGGATGTCCTCGGAGGTCCACTGCGTGGTTTATCTCCTATGGATCCCGTTTCCTTGAACTTTGCTACAAGTTTGACGACACAGCTGTGTGTTATCGGCGCGCGGTCCGGATGCAATCTGTTAAATTCCTCAGCGACCTCCCTCTGACTCCGATTTCCTACGAGCAGAATTACCTGGATGCGTTCTTCCTTACTCAAAGATATCATGGGCACTTGCATAAACGAAAAAATATGAATTACTTATTTTACCCTATGGTTCCAGACTTATGAGACACCCTGTATATATATATATATATATATATATATATGCGTTTCGCTAATTGCGAATCCACCGGCCCGGGTTCGATTCCCGGCGATGGCAGGCTGCTCTCAGCTCACTCAGCTGCTCATTTGTACATGCAGAAAAATTGTTTGGTAGATAAATGGGTACAATGGGTAGCCTATTGGTTAAAACGCCGGGTTGCTGATCAGGAGGTCGTAAGATCGAGTACTGTCGAGGACTTTGTAATTTCTGACCACCCATGGTGGTTCGTGGTTCGGATCCTACATCAACCTATAGCTCTAAGGTGAGGCAACAAGCTTGACCTTCGTCAGAATGAACAATTCGGGCGAAAACAAAACCAAAGCCTCGTGTCATTCTGGGGTCACCAATTTATGGTGAACCGTTAACGATAGGCCCTATAATTAATGTAAGTGGATAAATTGAAGAGTTGTTTGTTGTCTGATAGGTCATCAAAATAATTATAAAAAATAAAGGACATTTATAGATTGAGTTTTCTTCCTTTAATAAACAAAACAAATAAATGATAAATACTGCAGCTGCTTGACTAATTATACAGTAAGAAAAACTACATAAATTACTGAGACTGACGTTGATTACAAAAGGACATCTACACACAATACATAAACGAAAATTACATAGGATATTGACTGAATTATGAATGCGCGCGAATGAGTAAGTGAGTTCTTTAAGTTAAGGAATGAATATAGGCTGACGTGGACTGACGTGTGTGAGTGCCAGTGCAGACTCAACATGTTGCATCTACGTAATTAGCAGACTCTCCACGTCGGCCTATATTCATTCCTTAACTTAAAAAACTTGGTGTATATATTGTAAAGAACATAGAAGTGTAACGTATTAAGGGTCTCTTTGGTTTGGCGGACTGCTACAGATTTTTACGAAACAACAAATCAATTATTCCAATCGACAGGGGCAACCTACGGGAAAATTATTGAATGCACAGTAGGGTGGTACAAAAAAAATGAAAGTGAAAAATATATTTCTCATGACATTTGCCCATATTCTGCAACCACTAACGATGTTGGAAATAAAAAACTGGATCGATTCGTGCATATTTAGAGGCAGCGTAACTCGAAGCCTTAGTATCATTAGCCTATAGCCTACAGTTTGGGGTGGCAAATTTCTTCAGACTTGCGCCACCCTTAAATATTAACGGATTTAGCTCAAACTTCGGCCTGAGGTCTTTTTCCATATGAAGAATAGGAGATTGCATCAGGAGCGTTTAGTTATGCATTTTAAGTTTTTACCATATACAGGGTGTTTCAGGAGGAAAGGTCAATACTTCGGGAGGTGATAGTATCGGTCATTGTAAGAAAAAAAGTTCATATGAACATGTGTCTAATTCTGAATGGTTACGGAGATAAAGCTGTTTGAATCTGATGCGCGCGCAGCTCTTCCTCCCCCTTCCCTCCCCTATAACCTTGAACCATGTAAGCTGTAATGTAAGCATGTAACGTAAGCCAATCGACAGCTGACTGTTGTGAGTGACATTGTTTGGTGTTTGAAGCAGTGTTAAGAATGCCACACATCTTCACACATGCCGAACAGGGCCGTACGCAGGATTTCTGCATGGCGGGGGGGGGGGGGGGGGTTCAGAAATCGAAAATTTCTTTATGATCGGGTTTCATTCGCTTAAGATAACAATGTAATTGTTTAATACTTGTGATCATATGGTGACATATTTTAGTGAGTTAACGTTATTCTAATCATTATTGTTAAATAAAACGCAAATCTGGAAAATTTCAGGACTTCTTAAAAAATAGATTTAATAAAAAGGTATTTTATTTTGCATTTTACAACTATTGCAAACGTCGAGTAGATTTCATGAAATCATCTAGGATTTCATCAACACTGATGCTGAGGTCCCGATGAATGTTAAGAGCAGCGAGACCATTCAAACGATTCGCTTCGCCACTGATAAATACGCACAAAAAATATAAGTAGTGTAACAGAATACTAATTAATAAGCCTTATGCAAAATTAGAATAAAAAAATATATATAGGCTATCAGCCTATCACTTGTCCATTAGGCATATGCAGACAACAATAACTGAGGTTAAAAAGGCATCTCACCTGCCCAGGTTCTACATGGTCGTCCATTTTCTCTTTCTTCGTAAAATAATTAAATATGGTGTTTTCCATTTTCTTTCTTTTATTCATCGTCACTTTTTTTAATTAAAATTGCAAACAACAGAAAATTTAGGCCAAACTATCACAACATTGACGAAACCAGTGTTGCCAAGTACTGAAACAGAAAATGACGATATTTTAGCATAAAAATTCAGGAAAATTACAGAAAATTCAGGTATATATATATATATATATATATATACGTAGGGAATCCAAAAAGTTTCCGGAAAATTCAAAAAGCTTTAATACAAAAACACTTTAATAAAAGTTCCAGAATGGTCAAATAACTTTAATAAAAGAAAACAAAAGAGGACATACGTTTAGGAATGCTCAACAACGTTCGACATAATTCCCACCTATCTCTATACACTTTTCTAAGCGATGTTTCCAGCGTTCCAATCCATTTTTATAAAATTCAGTTTTTCGACTGAAACCATCTCAAAACTGCTGTTCTGGCATCTGCTATCGAGTCGAAACGCGTTCCTTTTATGTGATCCTTCAATTTTGGGAATAAAAAAAAGTCGGAAGGGGCGGCTAGATCCGGACTGTAGGGGGGGGTGAGGTATGATTTCCCATCGAAATTCCCGTAACACGGCTCTTGAGGCATTTGCAGTGTGAGCAGGTGCATTGTCGTGATGGAAAAGCACCCCGCGATGAAGTTTACCAGGTCTTTTTTCAACAAGCTTATCTTTCAGCTTCCTCAAAACATTTTCATAATATTGGGCGGTGACTGTTTTTTGTCCTTCAAGAAAGTCCACTAAAATTATTCCTTCACAATCCCAAAAAATTGTAGCCATTACCTTTTTAGTTGATCTTTCTGCTTTAAATTTGATTGGGCCATCTGATCCTCTTGGGAGCCATTGTTTTGACTGAACTTTGCTTTCCGGATCATACTGATAAATCCAGGTTTCATCCCCTGTTACAAGTCTATGCATAAAACAATCTTCACGAACTTCCATTCGATTCAAAAGATCAACAGAAAGACTAGCTCTTTGGTCAAACTGTTCTTGGCGCAACGCTTTAGGCACCCACCGAGCAGAAAGTTTGCTAAGTTCTAAGGTATCCATCAAAATGGAATGAGCAGAACCACGAGAGATACCCACCTCATTGGCTATTATTTCACAGGAAATTCGACGATCTTTTTCGACTAGTGACCGAACAGTAGCAACAGTTTCTTCATTAATTGATGTTGATGGCCTTCCACTCCTTTGGTTATCATTAAGAACCTCTTGACTCGTTTTGAATCTTTTGATCCAGTCATAAACGACTGATTTCTTAGGTGCTTCATCTCCATAAACTTCACGTAAGGCATCAAGTATTTGTGGTGGTTTCCATTTAAGTTTTGCTAGGAATTTAATGTTAGCTCTCCGCTCGAATTTTGAGATTTCCGTTGCCATGAAAAATAGGGTTCTTTTTAACTCCGTCTTAAAGCACTGTCACCAAGGTTGTGTAAGTCTTAGCATGGCCTAATATGTATGAAGGTCCAAATTCATGTCAAAACAAGAATTCATTAAATTCTGATTTGAAATGATTGAATTATTAAACTTTTCCGGAAACTTTTTGGATTCCCCTCGTATATATATGTGTGTGTGTGTGTGTGTGTGTGCAATGCAAATTCTATATAATGTAAGGTCTAATGTAAATTTATTCTCAATGGGGTGGGTTTGAACCCCCCCCCACCCCTTCCGTACGGCCTTGATGCCGAATATGCAGATATGGTGTATGTCTATGGTTTTTGCGATGGAAGTGCAACAGCTGCTGTTGCAGAATACCGTCGACGGTTTCCGAACCGCAGAATTCCGGATCGAAGAGTGTTTACCAGGATTTTCAACACATTGCGTGAGATTGGTACACTTCCCAGTGCTCATTTTTCATCTGAACGTGAAGGTCAACAAGATGTGGATGAAGTGGAAAACATTCTTCAGTTGGTAGAGCGTAGTCCTACTACTAGCTCACGAAGAATTTCTAAACGTCTCGGTGTACCACACACAAGAGTATGGCAAACATTACGTGAGGAAGGCTTGCATCCATATCATGTACAGCGTGTACAACACCTTCAACCAGGAGACGCTGCCATACGACTGGAATTTTGTCATTGGGTAAATGCTAATCGCTGATTGCTTCGATTAATACTGTTCACCGATGAGTAGTGATGAGTCGTTTTTTATTGTGTCGTTTTTTTTTGTTTTTTTTGTCGTTTTTTTTGTTTAAAACGAAGATAGTCTGGTTTTTTTTTTTTTTTTTTTTTTATTGTTTTAAACTTATTCCATATTTTTCTTCCTTTAATCTAATAAGTATATTAGTATTAGCTATAATTTACTATACTACCATGCTTATACGGTTATACCTAGTATATATAGTCATCATTTAGAAAAACTGAATCACACAAAAAGTATATAATAGAAATAAAAAGTGAGGGTTTGTTTTTCCTATGTATAACATTCTTCCTCGTTTCAAACATAATTGTGATTGGCAAGAGTACCAGTATATATATTCCAGATAGAAAAAAAAATATTCACCTTTTTGTTAACCTAATGTTGTTTAACCTTCATTTCCATGGAAGAATCATCACTAGATTGGGTAGAGCATATATGCTAGTTTCAATATCACAGGTACTGGTATAATATACATAATAAAAAATACATAATACTGGTATAAAACAATATATATAATTGTGATTGGCAAGAATACCAGTGTGTGTGTATATATATATATATATACTGGGTGATCCAGATAAATGGGACCTATAAAAAAAAGCCAAATATTCTTAATATTTAATTCCTTTCATAAAAACTATATATCATTCGAAAGAGTAGAGTTACAAGTTTATTATGAAATATTTATTTTTTTAAAATGACTCCTTTCAAATGTGCTCCATCAGTTGCCAAGCATTCCAGTGTTCTCGCTTGCAAGTTCTGCATCACTTTTGCAAGAGTATGCGGTGGTATGGCCTGTATCTCATTTGTGATGGCGGCCTTCAATTCTTGCAAGGTCGTTGGGTTATTTCTGTAGACCCTACTCTTTAAATATCCCCAGAGATAATAATCTAAGGGAGAAAAATCCGGAGACCTTGCGGGCCATTCAACGTCTCCAAATCTTGAGATTAACTCGCCTGGAAACGTTTGACGCAAAACTGCCATGCAGTTCCTCGTGGTATGGCAGGTAACTCCGTCTTGTTGGAACCAGTGGTTTTCTAGACAAAGATCTCTTAATTTAGGAATAAGGAAATCGGTCAACATTTTTTCGTAGCGATCACCATTTACAGTGACCGTGTTTCCGGTGGAATCCTCGAAAAAGTACGGCCCTATGATCTGAGATGCAGTAAGACCACACCAAACAGTTACACGCTGACTATGCAACGGGACTTCGGTAATATTCAATGGATTTTCTGTTGCCCAGAAACGACAATTTTGTTTGTTTACAGTTCCATTCAAGTGAAAATGGGCTTCGTCTGACATAATCAAAGTTGCTAGAAAATTGGTGGTGTCATTTACCTTCTGTTGGATCCATTGACAGAATTGTCGTCTTCGTGCGAAATCTCCATCGTTTAGTTGTTGCACTGTTTGAATTTTATATGGAAAGAGCATTAAATTTTGCTTGAATATACGGTGTGTTGTTGTTCCATATCCAACTCCTAACAGCTGAGAAGCACGTCTGATGCTTATGTTAGGATTATCCTGTACAATTTCATGAGTTCTGTTAATGATCTCGTCTATCCTTGCTGTGCGCACTCTTCCAGTTGGTTTTCTTTTTCCAATGCTGCCAGTTAGGGAAAAATTTCTGACACACCGACGGATTACTTTCTTAGAAGGTGATTTTGACATCTGAAAATTTGTCTTGAAAGATCTTTGAGCTGAAACTACACTTCTTCTATGCTCATAATATTGCTCAGTTATGAAACGCAGCTGTTTCACAGTCCATGCAGTCATCTTGAAGGGTTAGTTTTAACTAACACTTTTATTTTGTTTTGTATCTTATCTTGTCTTGTATTGTCAAAACCTATACAATCCTATACAAACTTGTAACTATCCTCTTTCGAATGATGCGTATGATTTTATAAAAGGACTTATACTTTAAGAGTTACAGGGGTTTCTTTTGGGTCCCATTTCTCTGGATCACCCTTTATATATATACAGTATATATATATATTCCAAATAGAAAAATTAAAAAAATAAAAATATTCATCTCTTTCTTTAACCTTTGTGTTAACCTAATGCTGTTTAACTTTCATTATCTGATTCTATTTCCATTGAAGAATCATTATCACTAGATTGATTAGAGCATATAAGCACACCGGACAAAAAATTAGTCACCCCTAATAGCACCGATAGTAGGAAGTTCAAGGTCACACAGAGGGCGCTGATGTAGCATTGGTAAGTGACAAGTAGCGGTGACGTAGCACACAGGATCAGATCTGTTTCGTGAGGTGGTGAAGAACAAAGTGTGTGTTGGATATAGTCTGCAAAATGGGTCGTGAGGCAGACGTTACTCAGTGGCAAAAAGGAGCCATCGTGTTTGGCAGAGCCCACGGACACAAAATGTCTGAAGTAGCCCAATTTGTTGGTGTGTCAACGCGTACTGTCCAGCGAGTTTACAAAGAGTGGTGTAGTTCGCAATCAACTGACAATCGACGGCGTAACTGTGGCCGGAAAACAATTCTCGACAATAGGGGCCGCCGCCATGTTTCTCGTCTAGTAACTGCAAATCGTTTTCAAACCAGAGAACAATTGCTCCAAGAAACCAATGAGGTTCTCCAGCGACCAATTTCCGAACGGACATTGCGACGAGAACTGCATGCGATGGACATCTGGAGCAGGGTACCACGGAAGAGGCCGCTGTCACTCGTGACGGTATCAACAACACTCGTAACTCTCATCGGTGGTCAGACGAAAATCCAAATGCCACTGTGGAAACAAATTTCAACATCGCTTCTCTACCAATGTGTGGTGCGGTATCATATCATCGATGATCAGCTGATTGGCCCTGTTACTTTAGAGAATCGTCTTACAGGACAAAGTTACCTAGAATTTCTGCAAAATGAATTGCCAGGACTATTGGAGGATGTTCCTTTGGCTACATGCGCTGGTATGTACTTTCAGCATGGCGGAGCTCCTCCACATTCTACCCGTCCGGTGATGCAATACCTAAATCAAACTTTCCCTGGTCGATGGATCGGCCGCGGTGGTCCCACTCAAAGGCCACCAAGGTCTCCAGACCTCTCTCCGTTAGATTATTGTTTGTTGGGGTGGATGAAAAGTCAAGTTTACAAAAGAAAGGTGGATACACGAGACGAATTGCTCGCGCGCATTTTGGATGCTGCTGCCCGCATAAAGGAACGTCATGATCAACTCAGACGAACAACACGCGATCTTCGCACACGAGTTGAAAAATGCATTGAGGTTGACGGTGGGATTTTCGAAAGCGTATTGTAAACTGTAGCAAATTTGTCATTTCTGTATCTAATACCATTCAAAATGCCAATGTTTAAACAGTAAATGTTAGAAACAGTAATTGGTTTCTCTTTCTTGATTACCATTAACAATGCTTTTGTATTTGTAGATTCAAACAACTCTATCTCCGTAACCATTCAGAATTAGACACATGTTCATAAGAACTTTTTTCTCACAATGACCGATACTATCACCTCCCGAAGTATTGACCTTTCCTCCTGAAACACCCTGTATGTGTGGCATACCCTAATATATACAGGGTGTTTCATGACATTGGGACGCACTTTCAGGATGGATTCAGGACCTGAAAACAATGAAAAAAGTTTATACAAACATATGCCCGAAATCGCTTTGTTTCCGAGTTGCAGCCCGTTTTGTGTTTCAGCAATTCTTTCTGCAAACTGTTTACAAACACTGCTTGCCGACAATGTTTGTGAGTGTGTATGAGATTTATTTCATGTATGGCCTTGCTGATTGTAATGTTTCGTACACTCTATGACATGTTTCAATATCGTTGAGTAGAGCCATCAGTCAGTCAGAGGTGCATCGCAGTGTTTCACTGTTCGTATTCGTAACTTCTTACCGTGAATAAATGCAGTCCAGTGAAAATAAAACCTTAAAAGTTTTTGTGCTATTCAGTGATAGTGTGCATTTGAAGTGAGAAGAGAGGCTTATTCAAACAAAGAAATGACAGACATGCATCTCATGTATGGACTTGCCGAATGTAATGCGGCCGCAGCAAGACGTCTGTATGCGGAAAGGTTTCCAAATCGCCGTCTGCCAAATAAGACCTTTCAGAGAATAGGCGAGCGTCTTGGTGATACAGGATCATTCAACAAGCGAGTTTCAGATGGTGGTAGACCAATCAGCGCCAGAACTGTTGAGTTGGAGGAGTGGGTCCTTAATCGCGTGGAGGAACATCCTGGTGTCAGCACCCGAAGGATAGCAGCAGCAGAGGGTGTAAGATACACAACTGTGTGGAGAATTTTACGGGAACAGCAGCTTTACCCATATCACATTCAGAGAGTACAAAGCCTTACTGAGGTTGATTTCCCACCACGAGAGGCTTTTTGTACTTGGTTCCTTCAACAGTGTGCTTGCGATCCTCTTTTTCTATCCTCCGTGTTGTTTTCTGATGGGGTTGCCTTCACAAGAAATGACGTGATCAATTTTCACAACACTCATCACTGGGGCGAAGAGAATTCGCATGCCATCATCCAGTCAAGGCACCAACAACACTTTAGTATCAATGTATGGGTAGTACTTATTGCCGACAACTTAATCGGTCCTTTTGTTTTGCCTGGAAGATTAACAGGAGAATCCTATTCCAATTTTTTAAGGAATGATTTAAGCGATTTACTAGATGAAGTTCCTCTTTGTGTCCGATGTCGTACGTGGTTTATGCATGACGGCGCTCCGCCTTATTTTAGTCGAGTAGCCAGAGACTATTTGGATGACCATTTCCCTGATAAATGGATAGGCCGTGGAGGACCCATTGCGTGGCCTGCTCGCTCCCCAGACCTGAATCCACTCGATTTTTACATGCGGGGTCATCTGAAATCCATCGTTTACGTGACACCCATTGACAACTTTGAAATGCTTCGCCAACGTGTAGAACAAGGCTGCCAGAAAATTCGAGCAATACCTGGAATGTTTGAATACGTCAGGCAGTCTATGACGAGGCGTGTTCAGGCGTGTATTCAAACGCATGGCGGTCATTTTGAGCACTTCCTTTAAAGGTAAGGCGGATATTTGCTGGAACACATAACAGGCTGTAACTCGGAAACAAAGGATTTCTGGCATATGTTTATATAAACCTTTTTCATTGTTTTCAGGTCCTGAATCCATCCTGAAAATGCTTCCCACATGTCATGAAACACCCTGTATATACACGATACAACTCAGAATGGTCACCTGAGAAACTTTTATGTTACACAGACTGCGCATGGAACAAGGAACTCTTCTGGGAAAATTAAATCATGACCCGGTCATGACCCGTTGCTCATGTTGGGCTTCCATCACGAAAAAGAAAAACTTTAGTATTTGTCATTTACCATTCAGACTATAGTGGATTTAATTTTCCCAGAAGAGTTCTTTGTTCCATGCATGGTCTGTGTGTGACATTATATATACGAGTATTCGCGATGTACCGAATACTAAAATTCACTGAATACCGAATATATGGTGCAAAACTATTCGGCCGAATACCGAATTCCGAATATTAGTTTTATTTGGGTTATTAGGCGTCACTATAAAAAACTGAAGCCTTTATCAGTTTGACAGCACATAGCATTAATAGCAAATGTGAGCAAAAGCAGCATGTTTTAGCCACCAAAAATCTGCCAGATTCCCATACTCATGAAAAATTTGCAACTGCATTGACTTCTACATTGCAAGAATGGTCAATAAAGAGCGAGCGTGTGCATGCAGTTGTGCACGACAATGGCTGTAATATTACTAAAGCTGTTAGCATTCTCAAAATTACTCCTGTTGCTTGTGCGAATCATACTTTAGCTCTTGCAGTTGATGAAGCTCTTCTTAGCCAGAAGTCTGTATCAGAGATATGTGCAATTGCGCGCCCAATCTGTTGCATTTTAATTTACATAATTTACACGAAAACAAACTTATAAGAGACGTTATCACCCAATGGAACCCTACATTCTATATACTACAACGACTTCTTCAACGTAAACCTGCGGTTGTTGCATACGCCTCGGACTACGACATTAGGGTGTGTCAATTTTAGTAAAGTCAACAATTCAAAAACTACTAATGCTCAAATGATGTCATATTATCTAGAAAACTTAGAAATATCTTGTGTTGTTTAAAAAAGCCATTTACCTACTTATATTTGACCATAAAGGTTTGAAATATAACCTAAATATGACTGTAGCATCGTATATCAGTGTGCCATTGATATGTGTGGTCAACTTTGGTTATTTTTGGTGTGCAGTATGGTTTCTAAGTTTCACATAGTCACAAATGCTGGAGTTTTGATTGTGAATGCATGTGTTTTCCCTCCTTTTTGACAATTTTGATTACTTCGTAATGTAAATATTGTGTAATTCAAATTATTCGAAATGTTATGTGTAGAGGTCGGATTTTTAGGTCGATGTAAAAGCGGTTTTAGGTACCTTTTTAGGTGCAACTTTTTTACAGAATAGGTTGCAAAAAAGACAAAATAGGTCACTTATTTTAAGTGTCTGTATGTGTTTGTATTTGGAAAAGGGAATAAAAAAACATCTAACTCCTGAACTTTCTTGCAGACAATGCTTTTTTAGGAATAACAGCTTTAACAATAAATGAAACATTCCAGATTAGCAGCGAATTTGTATCCCAATATTTCTCTCCAAGAACTGTCGTAGTTTAGAATTTTGTAGTTTTGACCACGGAATGTCTGCCGCAAGCATGACCTCGCAGAGTTCTTTTGAAAGAGTCTGAGACTTCGTCCTTGGTGCTCGGTTCGAAAGTAAGAGAGTCCAGTTGTGCCTGTGTTGCAGTTCGTTTAGCCACTTTCATTTGGTTGTTCTTAATGTGCTTTTTAGTTTTTAAATGCTGAATCAGTTGGGACTTTTTAACTACTGTAAATGCAGTCTCACGAGACTTGGAGTAACATGTTTTGTTGTCAGGCAAGAATTTAAAAGGAAATTCTTCACGATCGTTGAACTCCTTAAGCCAATTTTTTCTCGAACGATCGGAGCTCATTGCAACAAAATACAATACAAAAATATATCTGGAACAAATAGAAAAAGTTTAAGAAACAAACTTCAAGACAGCAAACGATTTGCAAAGCAAGAAAATGAAAAGAGGAAATCAATTGATGAAATGAAACAAATCGGTAAAGTAATAATAAAACATTATATATTAGGCCAGATAGAGAGCGCATCAGGTAATTTTGTGAAAACACGGGATTTAGGTCTTTTTTCCTAAAATTGCTACTTCAGGTGAAAACCTAGGTTTTAGGGCAATCACCTACAATTCCGACCTCTAGTTATGTGTGACCCAAACTTTCTGTATATTTTGATATGATAGATATATGAAATTGTCATTACTTTGAATAATTAAGTCTTGTACCTATAACAACACAACCTTTTATCTGAGCTTATAGGAAGATATTAAGAATTTAAATTAACTAAATTTTATGTAATCATAACACTGGTCAACACTCATTTTATTGCCAATCATATTAGAGTGATTTTGTGGTAACTTTGTGGTGCTGATTCCGAATATGACATCGGTTTTGCTAGATTGGCTCTAATTTATGAGATAATTGGTACCCCATTGAAACACGTAAGAGTGCAAAAAATGTAATGTTCAGGCGGAGCCTACTTACAAATCGCATTGAAATTGTCTCAAATCATACAAAAGTGAACACATGAAATACATAATGGCATTTTATTCGGTCTCACTATCTAGAATGTTCCGGTAGTTTCCCATATGCACGCGTTATGGTTACGTTTCCTATTAATTGAGGGTATTCATTATCTCAAGAACTAGAGCCAAATCGGAAAAACTATTTCATTTTGGAATTCAGCAACCCCAAAATACCCTAAATTCGTACGAATTTCCTTGGCAACGAAAAAAAAAAAGTTTTTTTGTTGACCTGTGTAATCAGTAGGCCTATCCAAATTTCAATGACATTTCTTTTGTTCACAGGTCCACAGGATGAGTCAGAAAGAAATCAGAACCCGAAGCAAATCAAGTTGTCACCTAAGTCATTTGGTGGGGACTGGGAGGGAACGTCCCCTGCTGAGCTGCTCACAGCCAGAGATCTGCTGAGGTATGGTTTGTTGAGGAGAGAGATGAGTGAGGAAGACAGGAGGAATTACCCAGTTAATGACCTGATTAACAAGGCATTGTTCCAGGGCTACTGGCTCAGTGGAGAAAGGTCAACGTTCTATTCACAGGACCTGTAATCAACACTGAGGTCAGGATCAGGGCTAAAGTGAAGGCACTGTGGGATGAGGCAGTGAAGGTGTTCATTGGCAATGTGAAGCTAGAGATCAAAGATAGGTTCATGATGAAACTGGACAAATTGGTGGACATCCTGACCTGTTACTGTGTGATCAGGAGCTGCAGTGAGCTTGGGTGCAACCCTGTCTGCAACAGTAAGGTTCACATTGACTGCAGCTGCAGGAGCGAGCAGAAGATACCAGTGCAGGAGCTTGCCTTCATTAAAGGTCAGAGAGAAAAGGTGAGCAATGTGGGGGCACACCAGATGAGTCTAGCTGATCACCCTGAGACAAGGAGACAGGAAGCAGTGCTGCAGAGACAGGAGCAGAGAAGGAAGGCAGAGGCGAAGAGGAGGAGGAAGGCAGAGGAGTCAGCCAAGAAAGAAGAGGAGTTGAGGGAGGAGTCACTGCTGGAGATGGAGTTGGAGGAGACTGGAGATATACTGGAGGAGGCAGGGAGGAGAGAGGAGGACGAAGACTTCATACCAGAGGCTGCGACAACTTCTTCCTTGCCTGTGGCTAAGAAGAAGAAATACAACACTGAAGATTTCACCAACATAGATCTGGCTAGCTTGAGACATCACACTGGGCTGAGAGAGACTGCAGAGATCGCCACTGTTGCCTGGATTGAAGCTGGTCTTATCACAGAGTTTGATACAGCACTAGTGATTGACCACAACAAGGTGAGGAGGGCTCAGGAGAGACTGACTAAGGAGCTGGTCAAGAAGTTTCATGAAGAGATTAGGGAAAATGGCATCACCTGTATCTTCTTTGATGGGAAAAGAGATGACACCAAAGTGATGATGGAAGCTGAGGGCAGTGACAGGCAGTTTCCTGGCCTCATTAAGGAAGAACACTACACAGTGTGCAATGAACCAGGTGGGAAATATTTGTGGCATTTTGTACCAGAGGAAGCTGCAGAGGAGAGAAGTCATGCTGAGGTCATTGCTGATCATCTGGTGAACTGGCTAAGCGAGAGAAGAGCAAACCAGACCCTTTTGGCCATAGGAGGTGACAGTACTAATGTGAATACTGGCAGGGAGGAGTAATGCATTATGTGGAGACCAAGCTTAGCAGAAAGTTGGTGTGGATTGTCTGTGACTTGCACACTGGGGAGCTGAGTCTCAGACACCTGGTGACTGCACTGGATGGCAAGACATTGGGCAACAACAAGTTGTCTGGGCCCCTAGGGAAGATGTTAGACACTGCCACTGAGCTGGAGATCAACCCAAACTTCACGAGGATCACTGTTGGTCCTCCTCTACACCATCTCAGTCAGGAGGTAGTCAAGGAGCTCAGCACAGACCAATCATATGGCTACAGAATCATCACTGCCATCAGATCGGGAGAGGTACCTCAGAGTCTAGCTCTCCTGTAGATTGGGCCAGTCTGTCACAGTAGGTGGGTCACCACGGCTCTAAGGTTCTGCAGATTGTGGATTTCCAAACATGGGCTGAAGGGTAGGAACCTGAAGAATCTGAGGATAATTGTGGAGTTCATAGTGGGAGTCTACATGCCAAACTGGTTCAACATCAAGTTAAATCAGGAGGTGATAGGAATAGTGATGCTTACAGTGAAGAGATCAGCCTGGTATGCACACTCTGAGGCTGTGCTCCAGGCCATGCTGTGCAGTGAGGTGGAGGAGAGGAGGGAGGCAGTGAAGAGGATACTGGAAATCAGAGGTGAAGGAGATGAGGACACACAGGTAGGAGACTGCAGTGTCAGACCCAGGAACACTCCTGACATCAACCCAGATGCCACCAATCTCTCGGAGCTTATTGACTGGAACTCTGGCGTGACTGACCCTCCTCTGACCTGCTCCCTCACCACTGCTGCAATCAAGGAGTTTCTGGATAGACCAATGGAAGTTCCTACATGGCCCTCACACACACACACAGTCAGTAGAGAGGTGTGTAAGGATGACAACTGAAGCAGCACAATATGTTTACTCACAAGAGAGGAGGGAGGCGTACATCAGTGGCCAAGTGGCCAGTAGGGAGCTCATGTCCATGAACAAGAGCAAGGCAGACATGGCGTCCTTGGCAAAGTTCAAGAAACCTATCTATATTTCTAAGTTTTAATATTGAAATACAATCAAAATGTCTTTAATTGTATGTAATGTATGTAAAATGTAGTTATATACAATGAAAAAAAATACTTGCAAAAATTGCTGATTTTTCCTAAACTTCAACTTCAAATATAAATAGCTAGGAGTGGTAAAATCTGGATTTTAAAGCCATATTTCGATTTAACACATAAAAATGCATCATTTGGTCACTAGTAGTCTTTGAAAATCTAAAGATTTCACTTGCTCCCTAAGATTGACACACCCTAGTATGCTACACTGCCATAGTCAAGCTTCGACTGGACCATGAAAGTGTAAAGGCGAAGGAGAGAGTGTCGGTCTGCGCTCCATGTGGTATGGAAGAGGTGATCTAGGAGAGCGAGTGGACGTTGGAGGGATTGCTTCAGGTGTTTGAGATGGGGAACCCAGTTGAGCCGTCGGTCTAGAATCACGCCCAAAAATCGCGTGGAGGTACCACCTCAAGATGATTGCCGTATAACGTGATAGAAGGAACAGGAAGGGTTGCGGGTCTTCTTCTGCTGAAGAGCATACATTTGGACTTGGGGTGGAGAGGCGGAACCCTACCGACGTCGCCCAACTTTCCACCCGGTAGATGGCGAGCTGAATTTTCCGTTGAACGACGGACGGCTCCCGCCCTGCCAAGTATATCGCAAGGTCATCCGCGTAGATCGAAGAACGGATGGTGGGTGGAGGGCATTTTGAGACTGTGTTCATGACGATAGAAAAGCATAGAACACTGAGGATGCTTCCCTGTGGGACCCCGTCCTCCTGCACGAAGTTGTCTGAGAGGACTGAGCCCACCCTAACTTTAAAGGTTCGGGAGGACAGGAAGCCCCTGATGAAGGTCGGCATGGCTCCGACGAGACCTAGATGTTGGAGCTGACTATGGATCATTGTCCGACCGGTGGTGTCGTAGGCCTTCTGAATGTCAAAAAAATTGATAGGACGAACTGCCCACTGTCGAAGGCATTCTGCATGTCTCGGCTGAGGAGCAGGAGGGGATCAGTGGTGGAGCGAAATTGTCTGGCTGGACTGGGTAGCTGGGAAGGAATTACTATTTTCTAGAAAGAATGGTAGTCGCGTAGCGACCATTTTTTTCGAAGGTTTTGCAGACACGACACGTTAGGGGGATTGGTCTGTAGTTTGTGGGATCGAGGGAATCTTTGCCGGGTTTGGGGATAGGGATTACGTAGGCCTCCCTCCACTGGGAGGGGAAGGCGCCTTCTATCCATATGCGGTTGTATAGGTCTAGTAGGAAAATTTGTAAGGTAAGGTGGATATGTTGGATCGTACTATAGGAGATACCGTCCGGGCCGGGACAAGGGGATCGTCGAGAGGCCAGTGCCGCCTGTAGTTTGCCACCGATTTGGGCCACCGATTTGGGCTCGTATAGGAGTCCGTCGTTAGTCCGGAGGACCGGGGGTCGGGAGGGGACATGTCTCCTCTCGACACCCCGTACCTTCTTCCAGATGGTGGCCGAAGGTGTGACGCCGGATACAAAGGCACGCCAAGAAACTCGGTGCGCTGTCTTCATTGTACAGCGGGCGATGGCCCTGGCCCGCAGCATCTCCGTGCGATGGATGGGGAGTCGCGTACGGTAGAAGCGTCGAGTAGCCTTCTTCTTGGCGCGTACGGCCTCCGTGCACTTTGGGGTCCACCAAGGAAGGTACCCGTCGGGTGCGGGGGTAGGTGGATGATCGTGGGATGCTAGTGCACGCAGCCGCTACAACGATCGATCGAAGTATGCAATGCACTCGTCGGAGGATGGGAAGTGGGCAGTCGTAAGGGTTGTGTATGTATCGTCGTGGAAGCGGGACCAATTAGCTTTAGCAGGAATCCATTTTCCGGTACCCGAACGGTCTGGTCGGGCCAATTGAGCGTGAGTTGAACAGGTAAGTGGTCACTTCCATAGTCCTCTTGGAGGACTTGCCATGTGAAATCTAGGAGGGCATCGGTCGACATGAAGGACAGGTCTATACAGGATGGAGTGCAGGTGGTGTCATGGTAGAATGAGAATGTAGGAGAGCCATCACTGAGGCACGAAGGAGAGCTCGGTCATGATATTAATCAGGGTCAGGGCCATAGAGGTGGAGTGTGTCTCTCCCCACAAGGGGTGGCGACTATTGAAATCGCCCAGTAATAGAAAGGGCCTGGGAGTTGTTGTACCACCTCCACCAGGTCATCGTGGGAGACTTGAGTGTGGGGAGGGAGGTATATTGAACAGACGGTGTACTGTCTATCCAGGGAAAGCCGGGTAGCAATCACTTGTAACGGAGATTGGATAGAGAGAGTGTGGAAGGGGACTGCGTGGTGTATGAAAATGGCAGCGCCCCTTCGAGTGCAGGTAAGAGACTGGATGGTGATGTAGGAATATCCAGTCGGGCAGGGCATGGGCCTGGTCCCCAGAATGAGCTCCTGGAGACAGACAGACACCGGACGGGAAGTGGCAATTAAGGAATTAAGGCCTTCGTAATTCGCGAATATTCTTCTGCAGTTCCAGTGTACTATTGTAGTTTTCGGTGAATCCATTATTTGATGATGGGGTATGGGTAAAGGTGTAGGGTCTAGGAGGTTGGAGTGTGAAGGGAGATCTGGGGTTCGCGAAGGCGAAGGATAGGTCAGGAGTATGGCTGGCTATCTGCCGGTCACCAGAGAAGGAATCGGTCGGCCAGTCGATCTCCGCGAAGATTGCGGGGTCGAGTCAGCCGAGCGAAACCGGAGGCGTGGATCACGGCAGCTAGAAGAACGTCGTGGACTCAGAGGGTGAGAAATTTCTTGGTGGGCTTCTGTGTTCGGGCCAGGAGGGGGCGCTTTATTTCCCAAAGTGGTACCTCCCTGCCTGTCTGGGGTCTCACGGCGGACCCTGGGTGGTGATAGGGGGTACCAGAAGGACCGGGCAGGTGGGAGGGAGGACGTGCTCACGGTGGCTAACAGGGAGGTGGCCGGGGATTTTGAGGGGGCAGGTACTGTGGGGGTGGAAGGAGATGAACCAGAGTGTTCTCTTGGAGGGGTGGAAAAATGGCACCAGGGGGCAAGGGCAGATCCATAAGACTCACGGGCGCGGCCGAGTTCCCCTCGGCCACACTGTGTAGCTGCGCCAGAGCCGCATCCACTGGATCCTCGGGGGAGAGGATGTTGTCCAGATTGGATCTCGTCGTTGGGGGGGGGTCATGTAATTCGGCAACTGTTGTCATAGTCTGTGGGGTAGATTGATGGGACTTCTGCGGTGGGGCGGTATGGTCCTCGTAGACTAAGTGGGCGGTGTGAGGGTCCGAGCCGTCTTCTTAGATCTAGGGTAAGAGGGAGAGACATTTTGAAAGGCAGGAGGGTCTGGCGACTCGCTCCGGCGTCTTCGCCTCGTCGGCTTGCTCCGGACGGTAGGTTCGGGTGTGTGCAGAGAGTTCTGGGAGGACAGGGTTCGAGGTGGGTGGGGCCTGGGTATCCTGGTCCCAGACTCCTGGGGAATCTGTGGCAGGTGAAGGGATGGTGGGGAGACAGGAGGTCGTCGGCTCCCTTTGGAAGGGATGGGGAGCAGTTGTCGAGGGGGGGTTTGAGCGGCAGGCCAGGGCAGCATGCCGAGAGGACAGAGCCGAGGGCAGAGGCGTAAGACACTCCCGGTCTCACCTCCCGACTCCGCACTCTGTCTCGCGCCTCTCGGAGGCTAAGGAAGTCCGCTACCTGCAGGCCTCGGACCTCCTCGAACCTGAAGAACAGGCATTCGCGGGATGAAGAGGGGTGTGCGCCTTCACAATTGGAGCATTTGGGTGTGTTGGGGTACTTGTCTGGGTGAGCGATTTGTCCGCAACGAACACACAGTTGGTGCGGCTGCCGGCAAACTGAGCTAACGTGTCCAAACTTGTTGCATTTAAAGCAACGGGTCGGGTCTGGAATGTATGGGTGGACAGAAAACTCGCATGACGTGCGGTCTCCCATACCCCAATTACCCCATACAATACGATCGGGAGGGACTAAGGTATTGAAGGTAAGAAGTAGACGCGGGGTAGGGGAGGGGGTGCCTCCCTGTCGGGATGTGAAGCAATGGATCTTGGTGACACCCTGGGGTGCGAGGTCCTCCAGGAGTTCGTTCACTGTGATCGTCAATAGGCGGGTGGCGTAAATAGTGCCCTGACTCTGGTTCAGGCGAGGGTGTGGGGAAACGGACACCGAGCATCCAAGGACCTCACTGAGGGAGAGTAGGGCTTTCGTCTCTGCGGCTGAGCGTGATTTTATGAGGGAGCCATCCCTCTGCGGTCGTACATCACAGCGGCTGGAGTTGCTGCGGGCTCGGATCGCCTGAAACGTCCGTTCAGAGTTGGTCGGAAGGGATCCAGAAGTAGGCCGGATCACTAGGAATTTGTGGATACTTGGAAGGGATAGGGAGGCTGTAGAATCGAAGTGGACTGGGATATCCAATGGTCGATAGGATGGTCGTGAATGCCGACTTCCCCGTCCGCCGCGGGGCTCTCTCCGTGGGGAGGCGAGCCGACGGCGAGTGAGGGGGGAATACGGGGAGAGCAAGAAGCCGGGTTTTGGAGGCAAGTCTTGGGTGGAACTTGACTTGCCCGAAGGCGGCTGAGGTGGGCTGGGGCGAGACCCCTGCTCCAGAGGGTGTACGTCCAAGGGCATATTCAAGGTACAGGCTGAGGTCGGCAACGGTAAAGGAGAGTGCAAGTGTTCCGTTACCAGAGGGGGGTCAATTCCATCAGGATGCGGTCTTCCAGTGGTAGAGGACTCGAGGACCTGGTTGCCCACCACCCGAGTGTTGAGAGAAGGAGTAGTCCGAGTATTAGAAGCAGAAGTCGTAAGCCGAGTAGAAGAAGCCATAGCAAACAAAAAGAAGCTTCATCCCCCGCGCGCATCCAGCCACCACCGACTCCAACAAGGGAAAGGTGAATCGTGGGCACACTCGGTCCCACCGCCAATAGATGTCACGCAGGGGAGATACACCCATTCCCAGTCCCCATGCCTGAAAGGCGGCCACTCTCATCCAACGCGCGGTGAAAGATGGCAGGGACAGGGCTTGGGTTTGGTTTAAGAGCGACAAGGGTGAAGGACAACCACCTCCCTCATCCAAGGTCCGAGGAAAGAGTCGAGTCAAGGTCCAAAACAAAGCCAAATGCAGGGAAGGAAAAAAAAGAAAAGCCAGAAAGAGTTGGGGAAAGGAGGAGAAAGAAATATAAGTAGGAGAGTAGGAGATCAGTCGGGTCCCCAAATGTTTCAGACCAACAAAGACCCTAGGATCTACTCATTGGTGGGCTACCTAACTGTGTTCGTAATTGTGTATTGTGCATGTCCTCCGTGGTGGCGGAGAGAACCTACAATTTTACGTGAGTTCCGAACTACAAAGCCTTAATTTTACCACCTTAAACTATACCCAATCTATCAACATATGCGTCTAATCGATTTTTAAACATGTTTATAGACGTACTACTAATTACTTCTACCGGCAAATTATTCCACCTATTTACTATTCTAAGCGTAAAAACGTTTTTGGCAACTGCCCTCTGTTTCCTACCTCGCAACACTCTTCTATCCAATATACAGTATATATATATATATATATATATTAATATATATATATTATATATATATATGAATAGAAACGACATAAGTATTAAGGAACGTTTCTGCTGCACACGAGGAGGAGAGATAACGAAACGTTCCTTAATACTTATGTCGTTTCTATTCATTTATATACTGCGCGGTCATTGCAGTTATATGCATATATATATATATATATATAATATATATATATATATATATATATTGAAAACTAAAATAAATCCAAATTTGTTAATTGGCTGAGATTGGGATCCCTGCATGACAGGTATCAGAATGTTAATCAATTAACATTTAAATTGCTAAACGCACCACCAGACCCACATTGGCTTGTCTGCACGCGTTAAAGATATGCGGTTGATTTTTCTTAATGTGTATATATATATATATATAATATATATATATACTCGTATACACACGAGTATATTGAAGTCCGTTTTAAGCGTCCAAAAGTCTTCCAGTAACCTTTGATACTTTAATTTCAACTTTTTGTTTTTCTTTTTAATATTAATTTTGAAATTAAAATGTCATTATTATTATTATTATTATTATTATTATTATTATTATTAAAAAAATGCGCTTTAATATTAGGTAGTAATTTTCCTAATGTCCCTGACTTCTTATACAGGGTGTCCCAGAATTAACTATCTATTTCAATGAAATCGGACAAATTTTTTAAAAACACACTTTTATTTATGTTTATCATGTTTAATATGTGTTAAAAATGTATAAATTTCTAAATTTTTTTCATAATTTTATTTTCATAATTGTTTCATAGTTTTTCATAGTTTTATTTTTAGAATGGCAAAGAGACTCCCCGCAAAGAAGAATGGGCCATAAATTTTGGACTTGGTCATTCCAAGCCACACGTTAACTTTTGGAGAGTCTCTTTGCCATTCTAAAAATAAAACTATGAAAAACTATGTCCCTGACTTCTTATACAGGGTGTCCCAGAATTAACTATCTATTTCAATGAAATCGGACAAATTTTTTAAAAACACACTTTTATTTATGTTTATCATGTTTAATATGTGTTAAAAATGTATAAATTTCTAAATTTTTTTCATAATTTTATTTTCATAATTGTTTCATAGTTTTTCATAGTTTTATTTTTAGAATGGCAAAGAGACTCTCCAAAAGTTAACGTGTGGCTTGGAATGACCAAGTCCAAAATTTATGGCCCATTCTTCTTTGCGGAAGCAACTGTAACAGGTACCGTCTACCTTGATATGCTTCAGCAGTTTCTCGAACCACAGCTTCTTGATGATGGCATTCTTGATAATGTTGTGTTTCAACAAGATGGAGCACCATGTCATTATGCTCTAATTCAGGGGTGGGGAAGCTTTTCAGTACCAAGGGCGAAAATCGATAACATAAACACCTCCGCGGGCGTCTGGCAAATTTTAAGCTTATATACAGCGTGTCCCAAAGAAATGTATACCCACTTTGTTCGATAATACCAGCTATGAGGATAATAAATATATTACTTTTTATGTTTTTTAATAAAGAATTTTCTCCTGAATCTAAATATGTAATTATTTTTATTAAAAATTGAAGAACAAAAAAGTTACAGATGTTTAAATTATAATTATTATTTTCGAGACTTCATGTGCGATATTTTCTAATATTTTAACCGACTGTTTTGAGATACTTATGTTTAGTGTTGATATTGAAGCATAAATGTTGTAATTATTAGTTAATTCAAAAAATTTACAAATTCCATGGTTAAATGACACTTTATCTAAGATGTTCGACGTCTTCCAGAACGTTGTTTTTGTAAGTTTTGCACAGTGCCGTCGGTTTCAAACTTATCTCGTATACGTGCAAAAATATTAGAAAATATCGCACATGAAGTCTCGAAAATAATAATTATAATTTAAACATCTGTAACGTTTTTGTTTTTCAATTTTTAATAAAAATAATTACATATTTAGATTCAGGAGAAAATTCTTTATTAAAAAACATAAAAAGTAATATATTTATTATCCTCATAGCTGGTATTATCGAACAAAGTGGGTATACATTTCTTTGGGACACGCTGTATATAAGATGTATTTTAAAAAGCTATTTGCTGGGCTGTAAATAAATAATTTTTAGTAAATAATAAATACCTAAGCGGGCGAATTGAAATTAGCTCGTGGGCGAAATTTCGCCCGCGGGCGAGGGTTTCCCCACCCCTGCTCTAATTGTTCGAGAATACCTCAACAGACGCCTTCCGAATCGGTGGATTGGACGTGGAGGACCTCAACTTTGGCCTCCGCGTTCTCCGGATTTGACACCCCTGGATTTCTTTGCATGGGGTTTCATAAAAACAAAGGTTTATCGCCCAAAGATTCAATAGTTTAGCTGAACTTAAAGAACGCATCCAGTTGGCAGTGCGGGAGATAACACCTGAAATGCTTCAAAATGTGTTTCGCAGCGCTGAGGATAGATTTGAAATTTGCAGAGATACAGACGGTGCACATGTTGAAACTTCTCAATAAAGTTTTGACTTATGATTTATAAATCTATTTGTTTTTGTATCATAATTTAGTAATAAACACAAAATTATGTCAGTTTTTATTAAATTTGTCCGATTTCATTGAAATAGATAGTTAATTCTGGGACACCCTGTATTGTATTATACATCCACTTATGCTGGATTATATTCCTCTCAGTTTACTGATAAAGTGGAAAATAGAATCATTTATTCTCAAGGGCGTACAATTGGCCTAACCGTGCATTAGGGTAGTCCAAAAAATGAAAATGAAAAATATATTTCTCATGACATTTGGCCATATTCCACAACCACTAACGATGTTGGAAATAAAAAAAACTGGATCGATTCGTGCATATTTAGAGGTGGCGCATCTCGAAGCTAAGGCATGGTTCTGATTAATCAGTTGAGCAGTTAATTATTGTTTCGACTTTAATCATTAATTAGTCAAAAAATATTTTTAGAAAATGATGGGAAATGATTAATTTTTCCTCATAATTTCAGCATCATTTTACCTTAAATTTTGTAATGTATCATTTGAATTTGGCACCTTCTTGCGTGTATAAACTGTTTAATCCGCCCATGCCTGATTTCTTGAACTAAAGCAAACTAAATGTTTGAGTAAAATGTTTTCTTCGGTCTTATCTCACGCAACAGAAACAATAAAGCGCTTTCTTACTCTTTTCAGAAGTATTTAATTTTTAATTATTTTAATGAGTTAATCATTGATTAATTAGAAAATTTAATCATTCATCACTTTTTCCTTAAAAATTATTAATTAACTATGCCCTACTAGAAGCCTTAGTATCATTATACAGTTTGGGGTGGCAAATTTCTTCAAACTTGCGCCACCCTTACATATTAATGGATATAGCTCAAAATCCGGCTTGATGTCTTTTTCTGTATAAAACATGATAAAATGTATCAGGAGATCTTATGTATGCATTTTAATGTTTTACCATATGTGTGGCTCACCCTAATATATATATATATATATATATATATGCGCCTCGGTGGTGTAGTGGTTAGCATCGCTGACTACGAATCCATCGGCCCCAGGATCGAGACGCGGTGACATCAGGCGGGCACGCAGCAAAACCCAACTGTTCATTAGTTTCGGGAATCTTTCACTATTATGGCGACCCCAATGAAGAGAGTTCGTGTCGCGACTGACTCGTGGCTCCTTTGAATAGATCTCTAATTCTTTTTGATAACTTTTCTGACTATTTTTGATAGGTGGAGGCACCCTCATCGAAATAACTCCATAAATTAACCTTCGGCTTCCCTTTTCAAAGGTTCTTGATCTTCTCGTGAAACAAAATCAGTTGCTTCATCGTGCAGGACTAACGTTAAGTGATGCAGACATAATGATTATCTCATATTTTATAAGCTCAGGCACTGTTATGCAAGCAAATTTGAAACGAGAATCTAAAACTTGATAAATCATGCGAGTAATGTCTGCCTTCTACTGCCTCAAACGATTCTGTAAATTTTCTATTAAATCGTTTTTCATAGTATGAACACCTGCATCATCATTTATGTTAGGCAAAAAGACCACGAGACCTGTTACATCGGGAGACACCATGTGAAGAGAAGGAAGAATCAGAGGAAAAGTTATTCGTTAATTTTTCACATCAACTAAGAAGCTTTACAACACACTGAATTATAATTTACTGATGATTATTGAAGGTTGCTACAGTATGTCATAGTAGGGTGTGTCAATTTTAGGGAACAAAGTGAAATCTTTAGATTTTCAAAGACTACTAGTGACCAAATGATGCATTTTTATGTGCTAAATCGAAATATGGCTTTACAATCCAGATTTGACCACGCCTAGCTACTTATATTTGAAGTTGAAGTTTAGGAAAAATCAGCAATTTTTGCAAGTATTTTTTTTTATTGTATATAACTACATTTTACATACATTACATACAATTAAAGACATTTTTATTGAATTTCAATATTAAAACTTAGAAATATAGATAGGTTTCTTGAACTTTGCCGAGGATGCCATGTCTGCCTCGCTCTTGTTCCTGGACATGAGCTCCGTACTGGCCACTGATGTACGCCTCCCTCCTCTCTTGTGAATAAACATGTTGTGCTGCTTCAGTTGTCATCCTTACACACCTCTCTACTGACTGTGTGTGTGTGTGAGGGCCATGCAGGAACTTCCATTGGTCTATCCAGAAACTCCTTGATAGCAGCAGTAGTGAGGGAGCAGGTCAGAGGAGGGTCAGTCACGCCAGAGTTCCAGTCAATAAGCTCCGAGAGTTTGGTGGCATCTGGGTTAATGTCAGGAGTGTTCCTGGGTCTGACACTGCAGTCTCCTACTTGTGTGTCCTCATCTCCTTCACCTCTGATTTCCAGTATCCTCTTCACTGCCTCCCTCCTCTCCTCCTCCACCTCACTGCACAGCATGGCCTCGAGCACAACCTCAGAGTGTGCATACCAGGCTGATCTCTTCACTGTAATCATCACTATTCCTATCACCTCCTTCTTCTGACTTCTGAGCAGCTCCAGCTGGTACAGTACATGCCTGGGACCCTCCACCCAGCTGTGATTTAACTTGATGTTGAACCAGTTTGGCATGTAGACCACTATGAATTCCACAATTATCCTCAGATTCTTCACGTTTCTACCCTTCAGCCCATGTTTGGAAATCCACAATCTGTAGAACCTTAGAGCTGTGGTCACCCACCTACTGTGACAGACTGGCCCAATCTACAGGAGAGCTAGACTCTGAGGTATCTTTCCCGATCTGATGGCAGTGATGATTCTGTAGCCATATGATTGGTCTGTGCTGAGCTCCTTGACTACCTCCTGACTGAGATAGGGTAGAGGAAGACCAACAGTGATCCTCGTGAAGTTTGGGTTGATCTCCAGCTTAGTGGCAGTGTCTAACATCTTCCCTAGGGGCCCAGACAACTTGTTGTTGCTCAATGTCTTGCCATCCAGTGCAGTCACCAGGTGTCTGAGATTCAGCTCCCCAGTGTGCAAGTCACAGACAATCCGCACCAACTTTCTTCTAATCTTGGTCTCCACATAATACATTACTCCTCCCTCCCAGCCAGTATTCACATTAGTACTGTCACCTCCTATGGCCGAAAGGGTCTGGTTTGCTCCTCTCTCTCTTAGCCAGTTCACCAGATGATCAGCAATGACCTCAGCATGACTTCTCTCTTCTGCAGCTTCCTCTGGTACAAAATGCCACAAATATTTCCCACCTGGTTCATTGCACACTGTGTAGTGTTCTTCCTTAATGAGGCCAGGAAACTGCCTGTCACTGCCCTCAGCTTCCATCATCACTTTGGTGTCATCTCTTTTCCCATCAAAGAAGATACAGGTGATGCCATTTTCCCTAATCTCTTCATGAAACTTCTTGACCAGCTCCTGAGTCAGTCTCTCCTGAGCCCTCCTCACCTTGTTGTGGTCAATCACCAGTGCTGTGTCAAACTCTGTGATAAGACCAGCATCAATCCAGGCAGTAGTGGCAATCTCTGCCGTCTCTCTCAACCCAGTTTGATGTCTCAAGCTAGCCAGAGCTATGTTGGTGAAATCTTCAGTGTTGTATTTCTTCTTCTTAGCCACAGGCAAGGAAGAAGTTGTCGCAGCCTCTGGTATGAAGTCTTCGTCCTCCTCTCTCCTCCCTGCCTCCTCCAGTATATCTCCAGTCTCCTCCAACTCCATCTCCAGCAGTGACTCCTCCCTCAACTCCTCTTCTTTCTTGGCTGACTCCTCTGCCTTCCTCCTCCTCTTCTCCTCTGCCTTCCTTCTCTGCTCCTGTCTCTGCAGCACTGCTTCCTGTCTCCTGGTCTCAGGGTGATCAGCTAGACCCATCTGGTGTGCCCTCACATTGCCCACCTTTTCTCTCTGACCTTTAATGAAGGCAAGCTCCTGCACTGGTATCTTCTGCTCGTTCCTGCAGCTGCAGTCAATGTAAACCTCACTATTGCAGACAGGGTTGCACCCAAGCTCACTGCAGCTCCTGACCACACAGTCACAGGTCAGGATGTCCACCAATTTGTCCAGTTTCATCATTAACCTATCTTTGACCTCTAGCTTCACATTGCCAATGGACACCTTCACTGCCTCATCCCACAGTGCCTTCACTTTAGCCCTGATCCTGACCTCAGTGTTGATAACAGGTCCTGTGAATAGAGGGTTGGCCTTTCTCCACTGAGCCAGTAGCCCTGGAACAATGCCCTTGTTAATCAGGTCATTAACTGGGTAATTCCTCCTGTCTTCCTCACTCATCTCTCTCCTCAATAAACCATACCTCAGCAAATCTCTGGCTGTGGGCAGCTCAGCAGGGGACGTTCCCTCCCAGTCCCCACCAAATGACTTAGGTGACAACTTGATTTGCTTCGGGTTCTGATTTCTTTCTGACTCATCCTGTGAACCTGTGAACAAAAGAAATGTCATTGAAATTTGGATAGGCCTACTGATTATGATTACATAAAATTAAGTTAATTGAAGCTCTTAATATCTTCCTATAAACTCAGATAAAAGGTTGTGTTGTTATAGGTACAAGACTTAATTATTCAAAGTAATGACAATTTCATATATCTATCATATCAAAATATAGAAAGTTTGGGTCACACATAACATTTCGAATAATTTGAATTACACAATATTTACATTATGAAGTAATCAAAATAGTCAAAAAGGAGGGAAAACGCATGCATTCACAATCAAAACTCCAGCATTTGTGACTATGTGAAACTTAGAAACCATACTGCACACCAAAAATAATCAAAGTTGACCACACATATCAATGGCACATTGATATACGATGCTACAGTCATATTTAGGTTATATTTCAAACATTTATGGTCAAATATAAGTAGGTAAATGGCTTTTTTAAACAACACTATAGATATTTCTAAGTTTTCTAGATAATATGACATCATTTGAACATTAGTAGTTTTTGAATTGTTGACTTTACTAAAATTGACACACCCTATTGCAAGAGTCTCCAGGCAGAGCAGCTCCTACTGCTGACACAGATTTTTCCAGTACTGCACCAGGCACAAGCTTCAGTGCCAACACTGGCAAAGTCTCCACCTCTGCCAGGAGGAACTACATGGATATCTCAAGCACTGCTGCGGCTGCAGTCAGGTTCAAGGTGGCAAACACTCCTGCTGCAGCCATTGCAACTGGTTTCTTGCAAGATCTCATCAAAGCTGGCCATCTATTTGCTGATAAGGCATATCTAGCTGTTGACAGGATGAAGATGTGGAGGGGCAAGGAGTCTGTAATAGTAGGGTGTGTCAATTTTAGTAAAGTCAACAATTCAAAAACTAATAGTGACCAAATGATGCATTTTTATGTGCTAAATCGAAATATGGCATTAAAATCCAGATTTGACCATTCCTAGCTACTTATAGTATTTGAAGTTGAAATTTAGGAAAAATCAGCAATTTTTGCAAGTATTTTTTTTATTGTATATAACTACATTTTACATACATTACATACAATTAAAGACATTTTGATTGTATTTCATTATTAAAACTTAGAAGTACAGATAGGTTTCTTGAACTTTGCCAAGGATGCCATGTTTGCCTTGCTCTTCTTCCTGGACATGAGCTCCCTACTGGCCACCTGGCTACCGATGTACGCCTCCCTCCTCTCTTGTGAATAAACATGTGCTGCTTCAGTTGTCATCCTTACACACCTCTCTACTGACTGTGTGTGTGTGTGTGAGGGCCATGCAGGAACTTCCATTGGTCTATCCAGAAACTCCTTGATTGCAGCAGTGGTGAGGGAGCAGGTCAGAGGAGGGTCAGTCACGCCAGAGTTCCAGTCAATAAGCTCGGAGATTTTGGTGGCATCTGGGTTGATGTCAGGAGTCTTCCTGGGTCTGACACTGCAGTCTCCTACCTGTGTGTCCTCATCTCCTTCACCTTTGATTTCCAGATTTGGGGTGTGTCAATTTTAGTAAAGTCAACAATTCAAAAACTACTAATGCTCAAATGATGTTATATTATCTAGCAAACTTAGAAATATCTTTAGTGTTGTTTAAAAAAGCCATTTACCTACTTATATTTGACCAGGACGAAGGAGGACGAAGACTTCATACCAGACTCAGTCTGGTATGAAGTCTTCGTCCTCCTCTCTCCTCCCTGCCTCCTCCACTCATGCATTCACAATCAAAACTCCCGCATTTGTGACTATGTGAAACTTAGAAACCAGACTGCACACCAAAAATAATTTAGGTTATATTTCAAACCTTTATGGTCAAATATAAGTAGGTAAATGGCTTTTTTAAACACGAAAGATATTTCTAAGTTTGCTAGATAATATAACATCATTTGAGGGGTTCCGCGTCTTAAGGTACCTAAGCGCCAAAATTAAAATTCGTCAGAAATCGCCTCCAAAGTTCAGCAATATTCTGGCAATAGTATCTCTGTTATTAATTGAGCTAGAACGTTCATTTTTGGCTAAATTAGAGTTCTAAGTATGCTAATGAAGATGTTGATGAGTTTTTGGAATAGATTTTCATATTTTATATTTTATATATATATTTTTTTAATTTTTTATTTTCTTATTATGCCGAACTTTGGGTGAACTTTTGGCTGGTGATAGAGGTGAAAAAAGTAGTTCGCTTCATAAGGTTTTCAACCATACTTCTAGTGTCGTAAAGTCATTATAACCCAAACTACGCGATAGAGGAAGGGTGAAAATAGTGATATCCATCAAAAACACGTTTTCGCCTGTGGTGGCGCTTAGGTACTTTAAGACGCGCGACCCCTCATTTGAGCATTAGTAGTTTTTGAATTGGTGACTACTAAAATTGACACACCCTAAATTACTGGAAATCAAAGGTGAAGGAGATGAGGACACACAGGTAGGAGACTGCAGTGTCAGACCCAGGAACACTCCTGACATCAACCCAGATGCCACAAAACTCTCGGAGCTTATTGACTGGAACTCTGGCGTGACTGACCCTCCTCTGACCTGCTCCCTCACCACTGCTGCAATCAAGGAGTTTCTGGATAGACCAATGGAAGTTCCTGCATGGCCCTCACACACATACAGTCAGTAGAGAGGTGTGTAAGGATGACAACTGAAGCAGCACAACATGTTTACTCACAAGAGAGGAGGGAGGCGTTCATCAGTGGCCAGGTGGCCAGTAGGGAGCTCATGTCCAGGAAGAAGAGCAAGGCAGACATGGCATCCTTCGCAAAGTTCAAGAAACCTATTTATATTTCTAAGTTTTAAGAATGAAATATAATCAAAATGTCTTTAATTGTATGTATGTAAAATGTAGTTATATATGGCACCCTTGGCAAAGTTCAAGAAACCTATCTATATTTCTAAGTTTTAATATTGAAATACAATCAAAATGTCTTTAATTGTATGTAATGTATGTAAAATGTAGTTATATACAATAAAAAAAATACTTGCAAAAATTGCTGATTTTTCCTAAACTTCAACTTCAAATATAAGTAGCTAGGAATGGTCAAATCTGGATTTTAAAGCCATATTTCGATTTAGCAAATAAAAATTCATCATTTGGTCACTATTAGTTTTTTGAATTGTTGACTTTACTAAAATTGACACACCCTACTGTAATAGGTGCCTCGGTGGAGGCCCTGGAAAGAAGGACAGAGGGAGAGGAGATCAAGGGAATTTTCTTTGATGGAAAACAAGATAAGAAGACAAAGATCATGAGGTACACTGAAGAAACTGGCCGCTTCCATCCTGATATTACAACTGAAGAGCACTATAGTGTTACCCGGGAACCTGAAGGGAAGTATCTCTTCCAATGTCCACCAGAAGAACCTGAAGGAAATGAGAAACCTGCACTGAAGATAGCTCAGGCTCTGTTTGAGTGGATTAGTGCTCATGGTGCTAAAGATACTATTGTGGTCCTTGGTGGTGATTCCACCAACACAAACACAGGACCTGATGGAGGAGCCATCACTCACTTGGAGAGACTGCTAAGTCACAAGTGTCACTGGGTGATATGCCAGTTACATATTAATGAACTCAGCCTCAGGCACATGATCATCAAGCTTGATGGTCCCTACACGCACAAGTGTGGGTTCAGTGGCCCAATAGGAAAACGTTTGGAGAAGATCAATGATATACCTGTCAACTTTAGCTTCAAGGCTCTGCCAGGAGAAGAAGATATAATTGAACTGCCAGAAGACATTGTACAGAACCTTAACACTGACCAGAAGAACTGCTACCTACTGATCAAAGCTCTCAAGACAGGAGATTTGAGCAAGGAAGTTGTTGGTCTGAAGTGTGGACCACTGAATCAGTCACGCTGGCTGACTACAGGTGAGGCTCTGTTGATGCTGTGGATGAGGCAGCATGGTCTGAAAGGGGAGGTGTTGAAGAAGCTGGACGTGCTGCTGAAGTTCTGCCTGGACTTCTACTTCAAGATGTATTTTGAGATCAAGGTGAAGCATCACATGAGGTATGGACCTCACCATATTGTGACCGCTCTGGGACTGCTGAGAAGCCAGACCTCTGAAGTCAGGAACATAATCACTCATGTGATAGTTCGTGGAGCATATCACGCTCACAGTGAGAACCTCATTGCCTCTCTCCTGTGCAGTGATGATGACGAGGAGAGGGCATTGGGGGTTGAGATGATCAAGAAGATCAGAGGTTATGGAGACATGAGTCTGTGAACTCATAGAAATCCTAAACTGAATTTTGATGCCACTTCTCCAATTACTCTGATTAATTGGGATAAGGAGAAACTGTATGAGCCACTCTTCACTTGTAAGATGTCAAGAGGAGAAATTGAGGAGCTTTTCAGGTCTCCACTTGAAGTTGAGAACTTCTCAGTTCACACTCAAAGCTGTGAAAGAGCAGTCCAGGAAGTTTCAGCTGCAGCTCATGCAGTGTATGGGCAAGAGAGAAGAGATGGTTTTGTTCATGCTAGGATCGATCGCAGACAATTGGTGCCAGTTTTCAAGTCAAAGCAAGACATTATGAACATGTTTTAGATCTCTACAAGACCTGCTAGACAAATCAAGATGCTTTCAGAAGAAAAAATCTCAAAACATTCAGTTGACCAGCATATTATTACAAGCTGGGGGTGGAGGAGGGACTTATACAAATATTAAAGAAGAATTGCAATTGCAAAATAAAGGTTGAACGTCACAGCAGCTTGAGAAAAGGTGGGGGCAGCTGCCATCACACTCAGTGATGCCGAAAAGAAAGTAAATAAAAATTGGTGGCGGCGTTTCTAAAAAAAAGAAAATGCAAGACCAAGAAAGAAGAACAAAAATATTCTGCTTGATGAAGAGAACAGCCGCGAAATGTGGTGTATAGGAGACTAAAAATTATACAATTCCTTAGTTTTGGGCCATTTTGGATGATATGATTTTGGTTATTTTAGGGGTTATGAACCACTTTGGCTGATCTTAAATGGGTCCAAGCCTACCCCTAGAAATGCTTAAGGGTGTATGTGAACAATATGGAACATATGGAGGTCATTTGAGGCTACCAAGTCTTTGAAATTGGCCAAACATCCCATTTTTCGACAAAAAAGTGCGATTTTGAACACTTAAATGCGATTTTTCGCAAAAGTTGCAGAAGACGAACCCCTCTTAAAATTCAATTTTACATAGGAATACATACTGCCAATCTTGAAATTCCAAGTTTTTCAATATTCGACCTGAGCATGATACACCCTAGGGCAGGGGTGGGGAACCATTGGCACGCGTGCCAAACGTGGCACGCCAACGACTTTTTCCGGCACGCGATTCCCCGGGCTCACCTTAAAAAAAAATTAAATAAATAAATATCCAAATTCTTCGCTGAGTTTTATATTTTAACTTAATGTTTTCTGCTAAAAAATGGTAAAGATTAACTTCTGTTTAATATATTATGTAGGTAAAATAACATTTTATTTTCTCTGTAATTTTTATGTATTATTCATAAGGGATTAAGAATCAATAAAAGAATATCTTTAATTTTATTTTCTTTCATTGTGCTTTAGTCAAGTAAAACGATTATGAGATTAGGCACTGTAATGTATTGGGAAAACTTGAAAAAACTTATGGCTGATTGATCTGATATATAAAAAACAAAAAAAAATCAGAATTATTGTTTACTCTTTTGCTGATGTTAAAAATTGCGTTTTTAAATTGTGTGGCTGTATATGGCAGCTATAATTACACTTAAAGGCTAATAAAAAATATCCACGCTATCAAGTAAAAATTCCGTCACTAAATTTTACATTTATTCAATCTTACATGACTTACAATAATCACTCTTACAATATTCTTTGATTTTACCGCTCCAGTGTAATTTTTGATTATTTGAAAAGGTTCTCCCAATACTTAAAAGGCACCAAATAATAATATGTTCCCCAAAATTTCGGTTGGCACGTGAGAAAATTTTGCATCAAAGATTTGACGATTTTGGCACGCTCACTTAAAAAGGTTCCCACCCCTGCCCAAGGGCCTAGACTGTACAATAATGTACATGGCCAACTGAGCATAAGTGAGGTCAAGTGTGTGATAATTTGGTAAATTTGCAGTTTCGTACAACCACAGAATCTTAGGAATTTTGTCTTTACAATAGGTAGTTTCGACAATTCTAAGACACTTTTCTTCTATGGCATTTTTGTCGTAAATTACGTATAAGCGAGATATTTAACATTTTACATTTGACTTTGTTTGACATTATTTTTATTTTTTTTAATTAATGCCCGGTTAGGTCAACTGAATGCCCGGTTAGGTTAATTGAATGCCCGGTTAGGTCAACTGTACGCCCTTGATGATTGATTAGGTTAAGTCGTGATATTTTCTTGAGCTTTAACGAAAATATCACGACTCAACCTAACCAATCGTCAAGGGCGTACAATTAACCTAACCGAGCATTCAATTAACCTACCCGGGCATTCAGTTGACCTAACCGTGCATTTCATTTCAGTTGACCTAACCGGGCATTTAATTAACCTAATCTGGCATTCAGTTGACCTAACCGGGCATTAATTAAAAATAAATAAATAAAAACAAATGTCAAACAAAGTCAAATGTAAAATGTTAAATATCTCGCTTATACTTAATTTACGACAAAAAATGCCATAGAAGAAAAATGTCTTAGAATTGTCGAAACTACCTATTGTAAAGACAAAATTCCTAAGATTCCGTGGTTGTACGGAACTGCAATAATACCAAAAAATCTAGAAACACTTTTATTGTCGGAAAAAAGATGCTGGTCCTGATTAGGTTAGGTTATGCTAATTTTGGTTTGTCAAAGTTTGGTTAGGTTAGGTTACGCTAATTTGGGTTTGTCAAGGTTTGGTTAGGTTAGATTACTCTAAGTAGTATAGCCGCAAAAGGGTAGAGTGCAGGAATGTTGCAAATTATTACGTAATGTTGCAATGGGGGGTGTTGCAAAGGGGGGGGGGGGGATGCTGCAGGTGCAATAAGGGGTCATGAAACTTGGAGGCGGCGTTATCCCCCAAGAGAAAGGAGGAGAGAAAGGAGGAGAGGTGTTCACCTGGCAGGAGCCAAGTGCATATTAAGACTTCAGCCGAGTAGGCGTTGTCTTACAGGCTCCTAATCAGCCAGTTGGCTTAGAAGGAGCCAAGAGGGGAGGGGTACACCTGAAGGGGGGGGGAGAGAGAGAGAGAGAGAGAGAGAGAGAGAGAGAGTATCGGCCTTTGTTGCCAACACCAAAATGAGATTGCAAGGGCATGCAACTTGGAGGCGGAGTTCTCCCCCAAGCTATTCCCCCCAAAGGGGTATACCTAACCTAAGAGGCCTCTATGGGAGGGAAGGGGTTTTCTCACCACCCAAAGGGCCAGAAAGAGAAAGGACCAGAGATCCTTGCTCGGCTGGGAGCCGAGCTTGTATGACTCCGTCGTCAGCCTCTCGCTCTTTTATAGACCTCTAATCCGCCATGTGGCTGAGTTGCCAGATAGCGCCATGTATTTAATTCCAATAGAAGGCTGAGTTGCCAGTTTGTGCTATATATTTAATTAATTCTAATCAGCCTAGAAGACTGAGTTGCCAGATAGCAATATTTATTAAATTAAACCATATATTAATCATCCATTTAAATACCACAATATATTTATATGATGGTAGTTAATCAATACAGATGAATCTTCTTAATTCCAACAATTTACTTAAAAGAAATTCTGTTTATTAAATAAATAATTTAAACACACGCTCTTTACACAATAAATCACTTTATTACTTAATTCCTATTTTATTATAAATATCACAATTAAGTCACGAATAGCAGTGGGAAAAACGAAAGGAAAAGAAACCTTACGAAAAAAGTTGAAATAAACGACAATTCAAAACACACGATCGTCCCCCCTCCTCCCTCATTCCCCCAAACTTCTCACCCCATCTGTGCTTGTATATATATATAATAAACGAATGAACAACTTGTGCACACACACACACGCCTCTGTACATAAATATCATGTATTAATTTAAAACAAACGAATTTTCTCCTTTTAAGAGAATCAATTATTATAAGAAATTAATTATTCAATATAAGAAATTAATCATTAAACGCTGTTTTTTTCTTTCACGAGGAAAGGATTTCCGACAATCTGGGTCAATTCGAAACAAACGTGTTTGCCCGAGGCCTTTTTGTAAGGTGCGGTAGGACGCGAACATATCTTAATTCCAACAATTTACTTTAAAAGAAATTATGTTTATTAAATAAATAATTTAAACACACGCTCTTTACACAATAAATCACTTTATTACTTAATTCCTATTTTTATTATAAATATCACAATTAAGTCACGAATAGCAGTGGGAAAAACGAAAGGAAAAGAAACCTTACGAAGAAAGTTGAAATAAACGACAATTCAAAACACACGGTCGTCCCCCCTCCTCCCTCATTCCCCCCAAACTTCTCACCCCATCTGTGCTTGTATATATATATAAAATAAACGAATAAACAACTCGTGCACACAAACACACACACATACACACACACGCCTCTGTACATATCATGTGGATGAAAATCAGAAAAAAAAATGCCAAACGTATATTAATTTAAATCAAATGAAGCTAAACGTATATTAATTTAAAACAAACGAATTTTCTCCTTTTAAGAGAATCAATTATTATAAGAAATTAATTATTCAATATAAGAAATTAATCATTAAACGCTGTTTTTTATTTCACGAGGAAAGGATTTCCGACAACCTGGGTCAACTCAAAACACACGGTCGTCCCCCCTCCTCCCTCATTCCCCCCAAACCTCACCCTTCGCGAACGTACAATCGTCAAAATATTAGTTCAGACGAAATATACACAAATGAACAACTTTCTCCTTACCTATATAAATATATACAGTGCCCGCGAAAAGTATCCGATCACTCAAGAAAATACAATATTTTCCCTTAATATTCAGAGACACGTAATTCACTTTCTATTTGTTCTAGCGACATCTGGTAACTTTGAGGTTGCTCGCTGATATGAGAGCTATCCAACGCATTCTCAAATTAGTGTTCTGGTAGCCTTCGTTGCGGGTGGCTGTGTCTCAAATTTGTCAGATTTCACTGTTTGTGTAAATTTCTTGATTTTTTTTTTTTTTTACAGAAAGTGGTGTAAATAAAATTTATATATAATGTGTGCTAAAAAACAACTTAAGAGTGATTGTCGAGGTGCTATTGTTGCTTTGCATGCATGTGGGAAATCACAGAGACAGATAGCTAAGGAATTAAACATATCCCAAAGTACCGTTAATTTATGGGTTTCACGGGCTAAGAACAATGGTGGCCTAACCACGCCAGTCCCTAAAAAACGATCTGGCAGACCGAGAAAAACAAATTCGCGAACAGACAAACTTATGAAACGTTTAGTATTGAAAAACCCAACAATAACTGCGAAAGAAATAAAATTTAATATGAATAATTTGTTATCTGGTGTTTCTGAACGAACTATCCAGGAGCGGCTCCAAAAAGAACTCGGATTACCATCTCGCCATGCTGCTAAGAAACCGTTCATTAATGAAAAAATGCGTAAAAAACGTGTCGCATTTTGTAAAAAATACATTCATTGGACTGTTGATGACTGGAAGAAGGTTTTATTTAGCGATGAGTCGACATTTTTGACATTCAGAAGTTGTCCAAAAATGGTTCGCCGGCCTATTGGCTCAAATAGGATGGACCCTAAATACACCCTAAAGACAATGAAACACCCTCCAAGTGTGATGGTTTGGGGTTGTTTCGGTTACTATGGGCGTGGAAACTTATATTTTCTTCCGAAGAACACAACTATGAATGGTGCACGGTATTTAGCAATGCTACAGGATAAACTTCTAATGGCAATGGCAATCCAAAGGACAAAAACATACATGCATGATGGTGCACCATGTCACAGGGCCAAAATAGTGACAAAATGGATTACTGACAATAAATTTGATATTTTGGATTGGCCTGGTAATAGTCCAGATCTCAATCCGATAGAAAATCTGTGGCTAATAATAAAAAATAAGGTTGAATGCCACGACACTGGCTCAGTCGAAAAATTACAAGAGGCCATCAAAAAGGTATGGTGCAAGGAAATATCAGTGGAAGTTTGTCAAAACTTGATTAAATCCATGCCAAAACGTCTAGAACAAGTCATCCAAACCAAAGGACAGATGACAAAATACTAATATAAGGTTAGTATACATTTAAACATTGTTTTTTATGTAAAAAATACAAATTTCAAGGGTGATCGGATACTTTTCGCGGGCACTGTATATATATATATATATATATATATACAGGGTGGGGCACGGGAACCAAGTGTTTTGGAATAATCAGGAAAATGATATTTATTTTTGTAAAGAAAATATATTGGTAGAACAACATTCGTAAGAACATAGCATTTCATGTCATAATAATCATGTACCGAAAATTATATCTGGCATATGATGTCCTTGGCCGTCGACGCATTGTTGAAGGCGTTTACGAAAATTGGCCTCCACTCTTCCCAGCAGGTCTCTGTTGATTTGGATGATTTGTTGACGGATCGCTTCCTTCAATGCATCTAATGTACGGGGCTTGTCCTCGTAGACACGTGACTTGAGGTACCCCCATAGAAAGAAGTCACATGTGGACAAGTCAGGGGACCGAGGGGGCCATGCAATGTCACCAAATCTCGAAATGAGATGGTTGGGAAACAGGGGGCGAAGAACAGCCATTGACGCTCTGGCGGTGTGTGGCGTGGCCCCATCTTGCTGAAACCACAAATGTCGACGAGCAATACGCCTTCTTCGTAACTCAGGGATGAAAAAGGTGTTCACCATCTCAATGTAACGCCCAGATGTTATGGTAACGGTAACCCCATTTTGTTCGAAGAAATAGGGACCGATGACACCAAACTTTCCCACCGCGCACCAAACTGTAACCTTAGGGCTATGCAGCGGTTTTTCATGGAGTTGTCGCGGATTTTCAGCAGCCCAATACCGAGTTTTGATTGTTGACGGCCCCATTAAGGTGGAAATGGGCTTCATCACTCATTACCACCATCATGTTTTCATTCTGCTCATAAAGTGCAAGCATTTCCTGTGCAAAATTCAGTCGTTGGGGGCAATCGTTTACATTCAATTCCTGCACCATCGCTAACTTGTATGGGTGAAAATGTAATTCTTCATGCAAAATCCGTCTAACAGTACGATTGCTGATTCCGAGTGCAGCTGAATGTCTCCGAGCAGAGCGGCCTGGGCTTTGCAACATCGCTTGTCTGACCCTTTCAACGTTCTCTGGAGTACGCACAGTGCGTTGCGGCCCCTTCGGTTTTGTTTTCTATTGAGCCTCCTGTTCGAAGATTGTTAACCCAACGTAAGATTGTGTCACGAGCGGGAACAGAGTCATTTCGATGAATGTTGAATCTGCGGCGAAACGCACGCTGAACTGCTGTCACTGACTCGCCACTCCTAACAAAATGATCATACGCGAACATGCGGTGTTCTAACGTCCACTGCTCCATGATGGCACCTGAAAGATAAAGGTGAGTGTTAGTTAAAGTTAAATGCTATGAACCCAGGAATGGAATGCTACCTACCGCACGCCCCTCCCATTCCTAATGGCCGATTACTAGCTATTCAAAAAACACTTGATTCCCGTGCCCCACCCTGTATATATACTGGGTGATCCAGATAAATGGGACCCATAAAAAAAGCCAAATATTCTTAATATTTAATTCCTTCATAAAAAACTATATATCATTCGAAAGAGTAGAGTTACAAGTTTATTATGAAATATTTATTTTTTTAAAATGACTCCTTTCAAATGTGCTCCATTAGTTGCCAAGCATTCCAGTGTTCTCGCTTGTAAGTTCTGCATCACTTTTGCAAGAGTGTGCGGTGGTATGGCCTGTATCTCATTTGTGATGGCGGCCTTCAATTCTTGCAAGGTCGTTGGGTTATTTCTGTAGACCCTACTCTTTAAATATCCCCAGAGATAATAATCTAAGGGAGAAAAATCCGGAGACCTTGCGGGCCATTCAACGTCTCCAAATCTTGAGATTAACTCGCCTGGAAACGTTTGACGCAAAACTGCCATGCAGTTCCTCGTGGTATGGCAGGTAGCTCCGTCTTGTTGGAACCAGTGGTTTTCTAGACAAAGATCTCTTAATTTAGGAATAAGGAAATCGGTCAACATTTTTTCGTAGCGATCACCATTTACAGTGACCGTGTTTCCGGTGGAATCCTCGAAAAAGTACGGCCCTATGATCTGAGATGCAGTAAGACCACACCAAACAGTTACACGCTGACTATGCAACGGGACTTCGGTAATATTCAATGGATTTTCTGTTGCCCAGAAACGACAATTTTGTTTGTTTACAGTTCCATTCAAGTGAAAATGGGCTTCGTCTGACATAATCAAAGTTGCTAGAAAATTGGTGGTGTCATTTACTTTCTGTTGGATCCATTGACAGAATTGTCGTCTTCGTGCGAAATCTCCATCGTTTAGTTGTTGCACTGTGTGAATTTTATATGGAAAGAGCATTAAATTTTGCTTAAATATACGGTGTGTTGTTCCATATCCAACTCCTAACGGCTGAAAAGCACGTCTGATGCTTATGTTAGGATTATCCTGTACAATTTCATGAGTTCTGTTAATGATCTCATCTATCCTTGCTGTGCGGACTCTTCCAGTTGGTTTTCTTTTTCCAATGCTGCCAGTTAGGGAAAAATTTCTGACACACCGACGGATTACTTTCTTAGAAGGTGATTTTGACATCTGAAAATTTGTCTTGAAAGATCTTTGAGCTGAAACTACACTTCTTCCATGCTCATAATATTGCTGTTATGAAACGCAGCTGTTCCACAGTCCATGCAGTCATCTTGAAGGGTTAGTTTTAACTAACACTTTTATTTTGTTTTGTATCTTATCTTGTCTTGTATTGCCAAAACCTATACAATCCTGTACAAACTTGTAACTATCCTCTTTCGAATGATGCGTATGATTTTATAAAAGGACTTATACTTTAAGAGTTACAGGGGTTTCTTTTGGGTCCCATTTCTCTGGATCACCCTTTATATATAGAAAGAATCATATTAACTGTCTATTTAATTTTGTCATTCCTTATATATATTTATATACATATATATACGTGAATTTTCACCTTAAAGTGAATTAAAACATTAAAAAAAATCACTAAACAATTAAAAGAATTCGTTCCATTAACATTCTCAAATCTACACACACACACACACACCACACACACACACACACACACGAGGAAAGGGTTACCGAGAATCTGGGTCAATTCGAATCGTTTACCCTGATGCCTTTTTGGGAGGAATTTGGGGCACGAAATGACCACGAGTTGACCTTTGTTCCAGTCTACTCGAGTAAAATCTCGCTTGACTCCAAATATTAATATTGTTGTTGTTATTACTTCTACAATGAAATACATTCTCGAAGCGAAGAAAATGTTTTATATTTTCATTTACACGTAATTTGTATGGTGTCATATTCTTAGATAACATCTCTGTTATTGAAAGACATACACACAATTATATTAAATAATAATCAGCGAAAGAAATAAACATGTGGGTGCATGAGGTGGGCAAACCTGAAAGTACTAACAATTGAATGTAATTACGTGTTTTCTGTATAAACATCTGCAAAAGAACAGCTTCAGAGTTCATTTACACCATGCGTACACTTATCTCGTGTACACAGTTAGTGGGAAATAAAAACGTACCAATGAAACTATAGAATTATTTTGAATTCATTCACACCAGGCGTACACCTATCTCGTGTATGTGTATATATATATATATATATAGAAAGAGAGAGAGAGAGAGTTTTGTTAATTCTTTTCCTTTTTTTAAATAAATAAAGGAATGGATATATATATAGGGTGGTACAAATTACAGTAGTAATAATAATTAACTCTTTCTCGCCGAATTGGAAAGCTTTTCACCCGGCCTTAGACCTACAGTTTAACGTGGATTCAGAAATACATCTCGTCAGGGAATGATTGCTCACTATTTCATCGAGATAATTAAAGCTCATATACAGGACCTGCATTGTCTATAAGATCTGTGGCGCGTGGAGCCTTCAGACGATGTGAACAGCTGTTCTGTGGATCAGTTCAAGAAATACATCTCGTCAGGGAGTCGTTGGTCATCATAATTTCAACATAGCAGGAACATTTGATTATTGAACCGGATTTAAAATAACAGGATCATTTGATCCGGGGGTGGTATGACCGCAAAACATGTTAATGCACGATTTTTCTCTTTAGTAATAATAACAACTAGCTCTTCCCCGAATTGTAACAACGGTTAAGGTTTTCACTCCGCCTTAGACCCACAGTTTAACGTGGAAACCGAATGCTCTTTTCTTTTTTAAAAATATAATTAAAGGAATGGATATATTTATAATTTCTTTATTATAAAATGTGGAACATGCAGTCTTCAGAAGATGTGAACATCTGCTCTGTGGATCAGTTCAAGAAATACATCTCGTCAGGGAGTCGTTGCTCACTCTTCCACATCATAATTTCAACATAACAGGAACATTTGATTATTGAACGGATTTAAAATAACAGGATCATTTGATTATTGATCCGGGGGTAGTATGTCTGCAAAACATGGTAATGCACGATTTGTCCTATGTAGTAATAATAATAATAATTAACTCTTTCTCGCCGATTTGTTCCCCTCATTAGACCTACAGTTTAACGTGGATTCAGAAATACATCTCGTCAGGGAATGATTGCTCACTATTTCACATTTCATCGAGATAATTAAGGCTCATATACAGGACCTGCATTGTCTATAAGATCTGTGGCGCGTGGAACATGGTCTTCAGATGTGAACATCTGTTCTGTGAATCAGTTCAAGAAAATGGATACCCCGAACCTTGCCACACACACACACACACACAAACACTATATATATATATATATATATATATAGGGTGATATGCACAAAAGACAAATTTTTCTATGTAGTAATAATAATAATAATTAACTCCTCCCCGAATTTTCCAAAATTGCTGTGAAAGTGTAATGAAAAAGAACAGCTTCAGAGTTCATTCACACCATGCGTACACTTATCTCGTGTACTCAGTGTACACCTCCCTCATTGTGTCCGATACACTATTTTTCTTGTACGCTAGAGAATACACATCTGAAATCCACGGCTTACACAGCTCAACTGAGTACGCAGGCGTAGAGATATCCCCAGGTAGTAGCAAGAGTCACTTTTTTATGCGTAAATGGCTTGTTCAGGTTGAGTTGTCAGATACCACTTTTTATTTTAATTGTTCAAGTATACATTATTATGGAGAGTTGTCAGATACCACTTTTTATTTTAATTGTTCAGGTATACATTATTATGGAGAGTTGTCAGATACCACTTTTTATTTTAATTGTTGAGGTATACATTATTATGGAGAGTTGCCAGATACCATTTTAACTGTTCAGGTATACATTATTAGGTAGCCAGATTGTACCATTTATTTAATTAAAAGTTGGCTTACAAATCCGGTAGTAGGTTTAGAAGGCGTAACATGATATAATTAACCAAAAGAATTAAGTAAACAACATTACATCATTCTGTTTATTATAAATATATAGAAAATAAATATACATTTTGAATGATCAATTAAAAATAATAATAGTTTAAGAAATATGAACGAGGAATATGCATATAATCAAAAAATATATCCGTCAATATAACAGTACAAGAGAAATATATATATATATATATATATATATATATATATATACACACCCAATTATGGAGATATATAGAAAATAAATATACCTTGGAATGATCAAAACTAAGAAATAATATAACCATCAACATAGCAGAAATATATACACAAAACTAAATAAATAAATACATACGCTTTATCTTCTACCGCGCAAAATAAGAAATCGTATAGCCATCAATATATCAGAAATACACACACACACACACACACACACACACATATGTTAAATATATAAATACATTTCACTTCTTTTCAAAATACTGAACTCGCACTTAACCGAGTCTACAATTGCATCATTATTGCTCTGCATTACGCATTATACGCGGTTTAATAATATTTCACCGCTTAAAGTATACGGAAACCTGTACTCGATATGAAGGGCTTTCATATCGTTCAGGACTATTTTTGTTCCCACTTTACAACCGGTTGGTAAGTTATCTTTAAATACGTCTAGAATACAATCAAAAGCAAGCACAAAGAGTTCATCGTTAGCCACATTATTAAACACAAGTTTATAAACACGCCTTTCCAATCGAGGGTTTATTTCTACCGACCCGAGCTTTTCAATCGTGAACTCATCTTCACTCAACATAGCGGCAATTGAAATAATCTTCTAAATCGTTACGACAACTGCTCGTTATATAAATCTCGGTTTTAATGTTTTAACACTCCCTGAATGCGCACCAGACAGTTCCCGTCAGGGTAAATTTCATGAACTAGGCACATTTTATAACGGTTTTATTGTTTTACCACTCACCATTTCCACAAACTAAACGTCTTCACACTCCGGTGCACTATTTGAGAGAAACATATAACCATATTTTACCTTTTTATTTGACAGACGATACTCGTCTCTAAAGTCTGCTAAAAACTCACGCAGGGCACTAGCCACAACCTCACTACGAGCCTCATCATGATATACATTAATATAGTGATAAAAATACTTAAGATTGTCCATGATGACGACATTTACATTTTCAACCGAAGTGTACGAGTTAACAATAGACACATCAATGATTATATTCAAGACATATATATTTAAAAACACGTGATAAATAAGTTAACAATTGAAATTATGTTAACACAAGAAATAACAGAAAACAAAGAAAAAACAAATGCATAGATTTGGTGATCACAAACAACAGTAACCTAATACTTTAAAGAAAGCATTCTATTAAATACTTTTAGCCTATGTTCACGAATTAATACCGGTTTTAAAATAGATTCGAGACGAAGACCGTCTGGACTGATTTTATAGAAATTCAAGGATTCCAAGTTGATCACGAGAGAAGTTATGTAGTCATCTTCCATGCTGCAAAATCTCGTCGTTTGCCTGTCTGCTCAGAACACCGACAAGAGGTAAGATCGAATCCACATCAAAACAAAATTTTAGTCGCTAAAATAACAGCCTGAGCATTGTTCATGTTCTAAATTATCTTTGATTCGTTTTGGTAAAATTGAGTAAACTGCAGCCTTTGTTTCCTGATCAGAAACTCTCCGCCTTTTTCTGGTATGGTGCAAGGTTTCGTTGCAACCATATTCACTGCTCGAGTCTACTTCACAGTCGTTGTCTTCTAATCTAGATTTACACTCTTCACTAATGCATTCAATGGGTGAATAATCATCTTGGTTGATATTATTGACACCACAATCGAGAGGGCTCACTGGGGTAACGGACACTTCAGGTAATGGTGCGGGCGCTTGAGGTGGGTCGGGGACAATCTCCTCAGGTTGCCCTTGTGGCGGGGAAAATATTGTGTGGAGGTAATTATGTGCTGCTTCTAAGTAAACAAAACGGGCTTTATGTAACACAGTGGCAACTAATAATGATTTATGCAAAGATGCACCAGCTCTTCCGGAACGTCTGGATGCAATTTTACCGAGCGATATATTTATCAACTTGTGTGCTTCAAACCCGTTTGGAACGTCAGATATCATGTTCACCACTTAGGAATTGGTCAAGGCACAGAGAGCTAACTAACACGACTCCATCCTCTATTACCAATCTTGTAATGAGTTAAAGTGAAAGTTTCGCCTGCCTTTATACAATGTCGTTCTGACGTCATTATCAAGCTCCACGCAGGGAATTTCCAGGTAGTAGCATGAATCACGTTGCTGTTCTTTCACCTGTGCACACACACACACACACACACACACACACACACACACAAAGGAGAAAGTGAAACGCTAATTGATACATGATTTATTTAATAAACGAAATATTCAAGATATATATATTACAAACACGTGTAATAAATAAGTAACAATAGACACATCAAAGATTATGTTCAAGGTGTATATATTTAAAACGTGTAATAAATAAGTTAACAATGAAATTATGTTAACACAATTTCAATTGTTAACTTATTTATCACACGTGTTTGTAAATATATATATACACTTGAACATAATCTTGATGTGTCTATTGTTAACTTATTTATTACACGTGTTTGTAAATATTATATCTTGAATATTTCGTTTATTAAATAAATCATGTATCAATTAGCGTTTCACTTTCTCCTTTGTGTGTGTGTGTGTGTGTGTGTGTGTGTGTGTGTGCACAGGTGAAAGAACAGCAACGTGATTCATGCTACTACCTGGAAATTCCCTGCGTGGAGCTTGATAATGACGTCAGAACGACATTGTATAAAGGCAGGCGAAACTTTCACTTTAACTCATTACAAGATTGGTAATAGAGGATGGAGTCGTGTTAGTTAGCTCTCTGTGCCTTGACCAATTCCTAAGTGGTGAACATGATATCTGACGTTCCAAACGGGTTTGAAGCACACAAGTTGATAAATATATCGCTCGGTAAAATTGCATCCAGACGTTCCGGAAGAGCTGGTGCATCTTTGCATAAATCATTATTAGTTGCCACTGTGTTACATAAAGCCCGTTTTGTTTACTTAGAAGCAGCACATAATTACCTCCACACAATATTTTCCCCCCACAAGGGCAACCTGAGGAGATTGTCCCCGACCCACCTCAAGCGCCCGCACCATTACCTGAAGTGTCCGTTACCCCAGTGAGCCCTCTCGATTGTGGTGTCAATAATATCAACCAAGATGATTATTCACCCATTGAATGCATTAGTGAAGAGTGTAAATCTAGATTAGAAGACAACGACTGTGAAGTAGACTCGAGCAGTGAATATGGTTGCAACGAAACCTTGCACCATACCAGAAAAAGGCGGAGTTTCTGATCAGGAAACAAAGGCTGCAGTTTACTCAATTTTACCAAAACGAATCAAAGATAATTTAGAACATGAACAATGCTCAGGCTGTTATTTTAGCGACTAAAATTTTGTTTTGATGTGGATTCGATCTTACCTCTTGTCGGTGTTCTGAGCAGACAGGCAAACGACGAGATTTTGCAGCATGGAAGATGACTACATAACTTCTCTCGTGATCAACTTGGAATCCTTGAATTTCTATAAAATCAGTCCAGACGGTCTTCGTCTCGAATCTATTTTAAAACCGGTATTAATTCGTGAACATAGGCTAAAAGTATTTAATAGAATGCTTTCTTTAAAGTATTAGGTTACTGTTGTTTGTGATCACCAAATCTATGCATTTGTTTTTTCTTGTGTTTTCTGTTATTTCTTGTGTTAACATAATTTCAATTGTTAACTTATTTATCACGTGTTTTTAAATATATATGTCTTGAATATAATCATTGATGTGTCTATTGTTAACTCGTACACTTCGGTTGAAAATGTAAATGTCGTCATCATGGACAATCTTAAGTATTTTTATCACTATATTAATGTATATCATGATGAGGCTCGTAGTGAGGTTGTGGCTAGTGCCCTGCGTGAGTTTTTAGCAGACTTTAGAGACGAGTATCGTCTGTCAAATAAAAAGGTAAAATATGGTTATATGTTTCTCTCAAATAGTGCACCGGAGTGTGAAGACGTTTAGTTTGTGGAAATGGTGAGTGGTAAAACAATAAAACCGTTATAAAATGTGCATAGTTCATGAAATTTACCCTGACGGGAACTGTCTGGTGCGCATTCAGGGAGTGTTAAAACATTAAAACCGAGATTTATATAACGAGCGGAATTGTAAGCCAACTTTTAATTAAACAAATGGTACAATCTGGCTACCTAGTAATGTATACCTGAACAGTTAAAATGGTATCTGGCAACTCTCCATAATAATGTATACCTGAACAATTAAAATAAAAAGTGGTATCTGACAACTCTCCATAATAATGTATACCTGAACAATTAAAATAAAAAGTGGTATCTGACAACTCAACCTGAACAAGCCATTTACGCATAAAAAAGTGACTCCTGCTACTACCTGGGGATATCTCTACGCCTGCGTACTCAGTTGAGCGGTGCAAGCCGTGGATTTCAGATGTGTATTCTCTAGCGTAGAAGAAAAATAGTGTATCGGACACAATGTGTAAGGTGTACACTGCGTACACGAGATAAGTGTACGCATGGTGTGAATGAACTCTGAAGCTATTCTTTTTCATTACACTTTCACAACAATTTTGGAAAGAGCTTCTGTGTTGTCAGGCACAATGAGGGAGGTGTACACTGAGTACACGAGATAAGTGTACGCATGGTGTGAATGAGCTCTGAAGCTGTTCTTTTTCATTACACTTTCACAGCAATTTTGGAAAATTCGGGAGTTAATTATTATTATTATTACTACATAGAAAAATTTGTCTTTTGTGCATATCACCCTATATATATATATATTATATATATATATATATATATATATATATATATATTGTGTGTGTGTGTGTGTGTGTGTGGCAAGGTTCGGGGTATCCATTTTCTTGAACTGATCCACAGAACAGATGTTCACATCTGAAGACCATGTTCCACGCGCCACAGATCTTATAGACAATGCAGGTCCTGTATATGAGCCTTAATTATCTCGATGAAATGTGAAATAGTGAGCAATCATTCCCTGACGAGATGTATTTCTGAATCCACGTTAAACTGTAGGTCTAATGAGGGGAACAAATTGGCGAGAAAGAGTTAATTATTATTATTATTACTACATAGGACAAATCGTGCATGACCATGTTTTGCAGACATACTACCCCCGGATCAATAATCAAATGATCCTGTTATTTTAAATCCGTTCAATAATCAAATGTTCCTGTTATGTTGAAATTATGATGTGGAAAAGTGAGCAACGACTCCCTGACGAGATGTATTTCTTGAACTGATCCACAGAGCAGATGTTCACATCTTCTGAAGACTGCATGTTCCACATTTTATAATAAAGAAATTATAAATATATCCATTCCTTTAATTATATTTTTAAAAAAGAAAAGAGCATTCGGTTTCCACGTTAAACTGTGGGTCTAAGGCGGAGTGAAAACCTTAACCGTTGTTACAATTCGGGGAAGAGCTAGTTGTTATTATTACTAAAGAGAAAAATCATGCATTAACATGTTTTGCGGTCATACTACCCCCGGATCAAATGATCCTGTTATTTTAAATCCGGTTCAATAATCAAATGTTCCTGCTATGTTGAAATTATGATGACCAACGACTCCCTGACGAGATGTATTTCTTGAACTGATCCACAGAACAGCTGTTCACATCTTCTGAAGGCTCCACGCGCCACAGATCTTATAGACAATGCAGGTTCTGTATATGAGCTTTAATTATCTCGATGAAATAGTGAGCAATCATTCCCTGACGAGATGTATTTCTGAATCCACGTTAAACTGTAGGTCTAAGGTCGGGTGAAAATCTTTCCAATTCGGCGAGAAAGAGTTAATTATTATTACTACTGTAATTTGTACCACCCTATATATATATCCATTCCTTTATTTATTTAAAAAAAGGAAAAGAATGAACAAAACTCTCTCTCTCTCTTCTCTCTCTCTCTCTCTCTCTCTCTCTCTATATATATATATATATATATATATATATATACGAGATAGGTGTACGCCTGGTGTGAATGAATTCAAAATGATTCTATAGTTTCATTGGTCCGTTTTTATTTCCCACTAACTGTGTACACGAGATAAGTGTACGCATGGTGTAAATGAACCCTGAAGCTGTTCTTTTGCAGATGTTTATACAGAAAACACGTAATTACATTCAATTGTTAGTACTTTCAGGTTTGCCCACCTCATGCACCCACATGTTTATTTCTTTCGCTGATTATTATTTAATATAATTGTGTGTATGTCTTTCAATAACAGAGATGTTATCTAAGAATATAACACCATACAAATTACTTGTAAATAAAAATATAAAACATTTTCTTCGCTTCGAGAATGTATTTCATTGTAGAAGTAATAACAACAACAATATTAATATTTGGAGTCAAGCGAGATTTTACTCGAGTAGACTGGAACAAAGGTCAACTCGTGGTCATTTCGTGCCCCAAATTCCTCCCAAAAAGGCATCAGGGTAAACGATTCGAATTGACCCAGATTCTCGGTAACCCTTTCCTCGTGTGTGTGTTTGTGTGTGTGTGTGGGTGTGTGTGTGTTTGTGTGTAGATTTGAGAATATGTTAATGGAACGAATTCTTTTAATTGTTTAGTGATTTTTTTAATGTTTTAATTCACTTTAAGGTGAAAATCCACACATATATATATATATATATATATATATATATATATATATACACACGACAAAATTAAATAGACACAGTTAATATGATTCTTTCTATATATATATATATATATATATATATATAAGGTAAGGAGAAAGTTGTTCATTTGTGTATATTTCGTCTGAACTAATATTTTGACGATTGTACGTTCGCGAAGGGTGAGAGGTTTGGGGGGAATGAGGGAGGAGGGGGGACGACGGTGTGTTTTGAGTTGACCCAGGTTGTCGGAAATCCTTTCCTCGTGAAAGAAAAAAACAGCGTTTAATGATTAATTTCTTATATTGAATAATTAATTTCTTATAATAATTGATTCTCTTAAAAGGAGGAAATTCGTTTGTTTTAAATTATATACGTTTAGCTTCATTTGATTTAAATTAATATACATTTAGCTTCATTTGATTTAAATTAATATACGTTTAGCTTCATTTGATTTAAATTAATATACGTTTGGCATTTTTTTCTGATTTTCATCCACATGATATGTACAGAGGCGTGTGTGTGTGTGTGTGTGCACGAGTTGTTCGTTCGTTTATTATATATATATACAAGCACAGATGGGGTGAGACGTTTGGGGGGAATGAGGGAGGAGGGGGGGACGACCGTGTGTTTTGAATTGTCGTTTATTTCAACTTTCTTTGTAAGGTTTCTTTTCCTTTCGTTTTTCCCACTGCTATTCGTGACTTAATTGTGATATTTATAATAAAAATAGGAATTAAGTAATAAAGTGATTTATTGTGTAAAGAGCGTGTGTTTAAATTATTTATTTAATAAACATAATTTCTTTTAAAGTAAATTGTTGGAATTAAGAAGATTCATCTGTAGTGATTAACTACCATCATATAAATATATTGTGGTATTTAAATGGATGATTAACATATGGTTTAATTTAATAAATATTGCTATCTGGCAACTCAGTCTTCTAGGCTGATTAGAATTAATTAAATATATAGCACAAACTGGCAACTCAGCCTTCTATTGGAATTAAATACATGGCGCTATCTGGCAACTCAGCCACATGGCGGATAAGAGGTCTATAAAAGGGCGAGAGGCTGACGACGGAGTCATACAAGCTCGGCTCCCAGCCGAGCAAGGATCTCTGGTCCTTTCTTTTTCTGGCCCTTTGGGTGGTGAGAAAACCCCTTCCCTCCCATAGAGGCCTCTTAGGTTAGGTATACCCCTTTGGGGGGAATAGCTTGGGGGAGAACTCCGCCTCTAAGTTGCATGCCCTTGCAATCCCATTTTGGGGTTGGCAACAAAGGCCGATACTCTCTCTCTCTCTCTCTCTCTCTCTCTCTCTCTCTCCCTTCAGGTGTACCCCTCCCCCCTTGGCTCCTTCTAAGCCACCTGGCTGATTAGGAGCCTATAAGACAACGCCTACTCGGCTGAAGTCTTAATATGCACTTGGCTCCTGCCAGGTGAACACCTCTCCTCCTTTCTCTCCTCTTTTCTCTTGGGGATAACGCCGCCTCCACGTTTCATGACCCCTTGTTGCACCTGCAGCATCCCTCCGCCTCCCTTTGTTTTTTTGCAACACCCCACCCCCCCTTTGCAACACCCCCATTTGCGACATTACGTAATAATTTGCAACATTCCTGCACTCTACCCTTTTGCGGCTATACTACTACTCTAGATTAGAGAGTATCTCATTGTTTAATGACTTAGCAGAAAACACCTTTCGAGCCCTCAACTACGCTCAAAACCCTTATCACGCCCTTTTCCGTTCGATATCGCTAAAGTTAAGTTTGGTGAATTCATTTTTAGATATATAGACCTGAAAAAAAGTCGGTACCCAGCTTATGCGGAGATACGTGTGTGTGTGTGTGTGTTTTTAGCTCACCCGTCTTGACGGTTTTCTAGTTTTTCTCATCATGATCAAATCTTGTTTTCCTAATTAGAGGGAATGTCATTTAAACAGGTTGTGGTAAACTAGTAATTTAATATACCAGTATACTGTACTGATAACCTGAGTTATGTTTCTTAGAAGCTAATAACGTTTGCTGCCAGCTTCAGTGTTCGAGGGTATAAATGAGAAAACTGAAAACATTTCAAAGAAGGAAGAGGTTTTATTTATCTTAAAATTAAATTCCATGTCACCTTAAAACCTTAAGATAATCTTTGCTGCATGAGGAGGTTTCACCATTACCAAACCATTGTCAATGTCGCCCTGTTCATTCATACTTTGCAAAAGTTATCGAGATATTTAATCAACTTTTCTATCGTCTGACTTTTCTGAAAATTTATATGACAAGCCGCGCTTTCGGCTCCCTACCCTAGGGTTAAGGCTCGTGATCACTTCATGATCTTTATCGCCGCTCATCTTGATAGATCCGACTCTAACGGGCGACTGAGCGAGAGACATTAGCTCCACCTACTCTATGTGAGCCAGCCAATCATAACAGGCGACTGAGCGAAAGAGATATTTGTTACTCCGCTCAACTCTGCTCAAAACCGCGCAAAGTTTTTCTTATTTACTTATATGATGTCAATTTGTGAAATAATTTCAGGAAACCGGAGAAGACAAATTTTGAATTTTAGTTTTTGAGAGCCAGTTGAAAGTGGTGGTGGTGAACTAATTGCTAACTTTACAATCTTTGTCGTAGACTTTTACTGTGTGTAAAGTGTACTAAATAGTTGATCTACCATCCTAGTTTTTGCATTTTCTGAAAGAATACGCAATGGAGAGTTACTGTGCAAATTATTTTAGAAACAAAGGTGACCTTTTTTTCGCAATCAAGCTTTTGTAGTTAAGATTTTGGAGACTTTTTTCTTTATTATTGATGGTCAGGAGAAAAGCGTGTAAATTTAGAAGATTCCATTCAAGTTTTTAACATTTATTGAGCGTATTATAATGGCAAATTTGGGAACGTTTTAGCCAAATAATGTTCGATGCTAAATGTTCCCTTCTACCATTATTATTTTATTTCGCTTCTCATAAATACAGATTATGTCGTGTCCACCTCGAAACACCACTTCCCATTAGATCAGCGAGGTTAAGACTTGATGAGTGACCGTCCCCCGTGTTCAGATAATGCAACGACTGGTAGCTCGGACCTCGCGTAAAGTGAGCTGTAGGTCCCGCCCGTCACGTGACCATTCCCGTTATGAAGGACTGTCAAACAATTTCAAAAGTACAGTAAATAAGTTTTTTCTGCGATAAATTTCCGCGAAACATCTCGTAACTTCTTTAAAACCAAAGAACAAAAAAATAATTCTTCTCAATGTATCTTTATATTTTTATAATTAAAAGCATGAGTTTTATCTCACTGACATTTAAAAACAGTTCGTTTGAGAGGCTTTGTTAAAATTCAGCGCATTCGGTATTCGAGATATTTTAAGAGTATTATACAGGGTGTACATAAAGTCAGGATCTATTTTTGTGAAGCACTTGGAAATTATATGGAATTCAATCATAAAATGATAAAGTGGTAACATTTATTAAATAATTAAGAGTAGGATTCGACATGACGCCCATCAGTATCCCTGCACAGCTCAAATCGTTCCGCAGCATTTCTAAACACATTGTGGAGCATTTGCGGGGTTATGTTATCTGCAGCAGTTCGTATACGTGTACGTAAGTTTTCAAGACTCGTAATCTTCGTCTGATAGACGTGCGATTTGATAAAGCCCCATGCAAAGAAATCTAAAGGGGTTAAATCTGGTGATCTCGCTGGCCAAGGTCTGTTGCTTCCGCGTCCGATCCAGCAATTTGGAAAACGTCCATTTAGATAATCCTGAACAATTTTGGCATAGTGACAAGGAGCACCATCATGTTGATAGACGACGGTACTAACAATCCTATCCCCAATCAGCTGAGGTTCAAGGAATTGCTGCAACATGTCCAGATAAATAAGCCCCGTAACTGTAGCTTCAGCAAAGAAAAAAGGACCATAAACCTTAGATTTTGTTAAACCATCCAGACATTAACTTTAGGTGAGTCTCTTTCCCAATTTTGGACGAAATCATTCGGTCTTTCATCTGCCCAAATTCGACAGTTATGGCGTTTTACTTTTCCACACGTATGGAAAGTGGCTTCATCACTAAAGAGAATGTTGTCCATTAAATTATCACTCCAGATTTGTTCTACGAGATCAGCACACACAGCACTTCGTCGAGGGAAATCTTCCTCATGTAAATCATGTAAAACCTGCAAATGATAGCTTTTCTTCTGCAAATTAACTTTCAGAATTTTGTGCACAGATGACGTCGGGAGGCCGAGCCTGTGTGATGCAGCACGAACGGACGTACGTGGCTCCTCAGTGATAATTCCGCGTACTGCATTCACGGTAAGATCTGACATACACGGTCGTCCTGATCTTGCTTCATCATTTACAGTTCCCGTTCGTTTAAATTTGTTCACCAATTTTCGTATTGTCTTGTCTATTGGCCCCGGCTTATGAAATCTCCTTCTAAACTTCTCTCTAATGTCATTGTATTTCTTTCCCTCGATTCGCCAAATTACTATTGCCACACGCTCTTCTGTATTCATTCTAAGGGCTTCTGAAAAGAAAAATAGAAAAAAATAATTATTTCACAAAAATAGATCCTGACTTTATGTACACCCTGTATAAGGCCTCTATCTCAGAATGATATTATTGTATCCAGGGCCGTTTCTAGCCATTAGGGTGCCCTAAGCAGTATACCCATTTGAAGCCCCACCCCTCCATCCACCAACTCACGCCTTACTACATCACCTCAGCACACACATACAAAAAATGGCTGTGTTAATAAAAAAACAATTATGAAACGATTTTAATGAAACATTTATGTCCAAAACAACAAATATGTACTTTCAGAAGACAAACAGAAAAAATACTATTCATGAAATTCCTGAAAATTAGCTTATACATTATTTAGAATAAATGACACAAAAACTTTAATTAATACGACAATAATAATAATAATAATAATAATAAGGATAATAATAATAATAACAATAATATTAATAATAACTTCAGCTATATTCCTATTCTTGCCCACTGAGTTATGACCTGGGAGCTTGTCTAGGGGCCCCCGAGTAGCAGCGGGGTCCTAAGCGGCCGCTTAGTCTGCTTATGCCAGGAAACGGCCCTGATTGTATCATAAGGAAATAGTATGCATTTATGTATATTTTTAGATTTAGGAAGATCATATTTATTCAGTAAAAACGGTTACTGATTCAGTGAAGAGCCTTGAGGTACACCATATTCAGCACTCCATTTTGAAGAGCGTTATTCATATCATCATCTGACTCACACACACACACACACACACACACACACACACACACACACACACACACCAAAGCATTTTTTTAACCTAGTGAGTGGGCGACAGGAATGTCACCCAGTGAAGAAAATTTGTCCCCCAGTAAATGAAATTTTAGGGTACTGGGCGACAAGGAATTTTCAAAATTTGTAAAAATAGAATTGTCTTGGGAGATGTCTTGGGAGCAGTCTTGGAAGCCATATAAATATGATACATATAATACATGCACATATGCCACAATTAGAACTGTATCTTGAATGTAAATATGAAATTTACATTGAATATTTATATATAGATAATGCTAGTGTTATTTCAGACCACACGGGGATGGTGGCCTGATTAGGGAACATCCGGATCCATAGTATTCTTAATCCAGGGGTGTGCTGGGACCGGTTGTTAAATTTTGATTGGATCACCGAACCATTTGTTTGTTTTTAACAAATATTTAACAGTCAGTAGAAATTTATTCATATCTAAATTTTTTTAATTTTTTCAGGACTTTATAGAAAAAATAGGTATGTAGTATCACAAGCAGTGGTCGTTTCAATATTTATTTGAGGGGTCGCGCGTCTTAAGGTACCTAGGCGCCACCACAGGTGAAAACGTGTTTTTGATGGATATCACTATTTTCACCCTTCCTCTATCGTGTGGTTTGGGTTATAATGACCTTACGACTCTAGAAGTATGGTTGAAAACCTTATGAAGCGAACTACTTTTTTCACCTCATTCTGTGCCAGAAATCGCACCGAAAGAAAATAAAATAAGAAAATAAAAAAAAATTTAAAAATATATATAAAATATAAAATTTGAAAATCTATTCCAAAAACTCATCAACATCTTCAGTAGCATACTTATAACTCTAATTTAGCCAAAAATGAACGTTCTAGCTCAATTAATAACAGAGATACTATTGGCGGAATATTGCTGAACTTTGGAGGCGATTTGTGGCGAATTTTAATTTTGGCGCTTAGGTACCTGAAGACGCGGGACCCCTCATTTAATTTTGATGAAAAATTAGTTTATTTTTAAATAATTATGTCATTAGTGAGTATAAAGAATATGTTAAATAATTTCTGCCAAAATGTTACAAAATGCTGTTTGGAAAAGCTAAAATGCGTTGGCTTCCGGGGCTCCGCCCCGGACCCCGTTGGAAGAGCTACCGCTCACCCCAGACCCCCCTAGCTTAATGAACCGCGCCATTGGCACTCGCCAATTTACACCCCTATCTGTATCAGAACTAGGTGTTAAGAAATTGGCAGCACACCCCTGCTTTAATCCTCCCCCACCCCACTTCCCGATCTGCCTTTGTCGCCCAGTGGGAAAAGCTTAAGAAATGCTCTGAAACACACACACATACACACACACACACACACACACATATATATATATATATATATATATATAATTATATATATATTCTTTCTTTCTTTCTTTAAGTTACCGCCGATTCGTACCTAGTGAAAGTGGTACATATCTCGGCGAGGCAGTGGGTAGGTGGTGTTACTGAGTTGGGGAGATGGTAGACTAGGGGAGTGAGTAAGGTTCAGTTGCTGGATAGTGGGTAGGAGGGGTATGGTCTTAGACAGGGTGAAGCAGATGGTAATAAGTGAGGAAAAGGAAAATCGCTTCCGCTGAAAAATTGGGGCTTTCGCCGAGTATGAATTGTAGATGCTCGGGTATGGGAATTTTGGTCAAGAGAGGGAAACACCTGCGACGAAGAGCGGACAGGTTTGGGTATTCGACCAGGAGATGTACGACAGTGATAGGGGTATGGCAGGTAGGGCAGAGCGGGGCTGGCGATTTAGCCATAAGTAATGCGTGTGTGTCCTAGGCGGAGACGAGCTAAAATCACTTCTTTATGGCGGGACCGGTGGAATGAGGAGGCCCAGTATTCTAATTGTGTTTTGATCTTGTAGAGTTTGTTTTGTGTGGCCTGGTCCCACTCCCGTTGCCAGATGGAGCGGAAGTGGGAGGGGAGAGTCGGGAAGAAGTCGGAGAAAGGGAGGGGCTGGGAGGGGGCCGGGAGGGGGCCGGGAGGAGGCCGGCAGTAAGCAGGCCGTCTTTGCCGTGCGGTCCGCCTCCTCGTTACCCTGGATGCCGACATGTGCCGGGACCCAGCAGAAGGCGATTGTCTTGTGTCGGAAGGCTGTTAAAAAGTGGAATGTTTGCTGGATGGTAGAGACGAACGGGTGAGGAGGGTTAAATCTCTCTAGGGAGAGAAGTGCGCTTTGGGAATCTGAATAAATGACGAAGTTGCTGGCAGAGTGGGTGCGCACAATGTCGAGGGCCTCCATAATCGCGAAGAGTTCTGCCGAGAAAACGGAGGTCTCGCGGGGCAGGCTGACGCCCCGAGAAAACGGCTGGGCCAGTATCACCGCTGAGGCGGCCGTACCAGTCTCCGAGCGGGAACCATCTGTATAAATGGGGACTGTGTCCGGGTGTTGGGTTGCATGTTCTCGGAAGAGTGACCTGTATACCGTAGCGCTCGTGGTAGTCTTCGGTAGGGCACACAGGTCCCTGCAAAACTTGATAGGGGTGAGGAGACAGAGAGGGTAGATGCTGTATGAAATGGGGATAACTGAGGGGGCGGGCATGTTGGAAAGGTCAAGGAAAGAGCGGACCGCTTCAGTGAAGTGCCAGCTCCGTCCCTAGGGTGGGAGTTCTGAAATCGCCGCGTATAGAAGCGAAGAGGGTAGTCTCTGTGCACGGAGGTATGTCCTCATGAGGAGCAGACTCCATCGGAGGGCGAGAGGGAGGTAATTGCAATCCACTTAAAAGCTGGAGGCTAGAGAAGACCGGAAAGCACCGGTGGCGAGGCGGAGGCCCTTATTAAGGACCGGGTCCAAGATAGAAGGCAGGCTTTGGCGGCTGAACCATATGCTACTAGGGTGTGTCAATTTTAGTAAAGTCAACAATTCAAAAACTACTAGTGACCAAATGATGCATTTTTATGTGCTAAATCGAAATCTGGCTTTAAAATCCAGATTTGACCACTCCTTGCTACTTATATTTGAAGTTGAAGTTTACGAAAAATCAGCAATTTTTGCAAGTATTTTTTTATTGTATATAACTACATTTTATTTACATTACATACAATTAAAGACATTTTGATTGTATTTCAATATTAAAACTTAGAAATATAGATAGGTTTCTTGATCTTTGCCAAGGATGCCATATATAACTACATTTTACATACATACAATTAAAGACATTGTTATTGTATTTCATTATTAAAACTTAGAAATATAGATAGGTTTCTTCCTGGACATTGCTGATTTTTCGTAAACTTCAACTTCAAATATAAATAGCTAGGAGTGGTCAAATCTGGATTTTAAAGCCATATTTCGATTTAGCACATAAAAATGCATCATTTGGTCACTAGTAGTCTTTGAAAATCTAAAGATTTCACTTTGCTCCCTAAAATTGACACACCATACAGTGACAGTGCTGTCAGTGTAGGGGGAGAGGGTGGATAGGGATAGGCTGCCAGCATGACAACGGCCAACCTGCACACCTCGCTCATAGTGAAGGGACAAATTTTTAACGGTTAATAAATAATGAGTGAGGATCGAAAGAAACTAATTGCGAGCTACGATAAAAAAAGTAACGAGTAACGACTAACGAATGTATTTCCCTAAAAAAGTAAAGTAACGTCGTTACTGAAAGAGTTACTTGATTTGAAATGTAACGCAGTTACCACTACCGTTACTAAAAAGTACCGCGTTACGTAACGGCCGTTACTTGTAGCGCGTTACTGCCCAGCTCTGGTAGCCACCATGGCTAAGCAAGGACGAAAGACCAGAAAAAGTTCTGGTTCAAAGCTGAGTGATCTGGTGGGTCCAGGCAAGCAGTTATTTCCCACAGAAGTTCCAGCCTGGAGAGCTGTGTTTCAGAGAGGAATCCTCCTCCAGGAAGAGAAGCTGCTTCTCGATGATATGAAGAGAGCTCAGTACCCTCTGCAAGAGTTTGCTAAGGACTTGGCATCACTGGTACTGGCACAGTGGCGCAAAAGCAATGCCAAGTTCACCCCTCCTGTGATCATTCAAGAGAGATCCATTGCCAGGAAGATTCTTGTCAGGTGAAATGAAATGATTGACCTAGTGAATGGCAGAGTGAAGGCTGCAAAGAGCGAGAAGAGAATATCTGAACTTGATACATTGTTTGACATAATAACCTGCAGACATGATATCACTCTCTGTGGAACTGAAGCATCTGGCTGCTCTGGCTGTGCTGCTAGAGTTCATGTCAACTGTGACTGTCCTCTGCCTCAGAAGATTCCAAAGCTAGAGCTAGAGTGGCTCCATTACCAGAGGATCAAAACCTCAGAAGTTTCTGGCTTCTGGATGGCATCTGTTGATGTGAAGGAAACAGTAAAGCAGGTGAAGGCTGCTAAGAGGAAGGAGGAAGAACAGAAGGCAGCTGAGAAGAGAAATAGAAAAGAGGAAGAAGAAAAGGAGCTACTGCTCAAAGCTGATGATGGTGATGATGATGATGAAGATGAGGTGACTTCCTTGCAAGAGTATGGACAATACCACATGATTTGTTACAATCTAAACATTTTATGGCCTGTTTAGTCTCAAATACACTAAATCTTATATTTGGACTATAGGTAGCATCACAATTAACATTATTGTTCTTACGTACGGAGTTGAATAACTCACTGTAGTGTTCCTTCCATAATTTGACTATATTCTCAGTCCCAGTTACATTTTCAATATTAGCAGGGAGAGACATTGCACTTTTATTCATTGTTTGCAATTCTTCCCAAAAATTTCTTGGATTCTTACTGGCAAGCTTTCTAGCCAGAGCATCCCTGCTTAACTCATCCTCATGATTTTTTTATATACCTTAATGCATACTTGAACCTGGCATTAGCCCTCTGTTTTTGTTGTAATACAGGACCTTGGCTTGACTTCCCTTGTTCACACCACATTAAAAAAGCATCTCTGGATGCATTGTGAAGTCCAGCCACATAATCGCTCCAGCCAGGTCTACATGTATAATTTTTTCTTCTAAAGGTATTTAATTCTGGGTAGCATTATAGAGATGAAACAATTTAACTTCCAATTTAAATTCCAAAATATGTGTTTGAATTCTATAGTTTACATCCTGACAAGCTAGAGCATCATTAGGAATAGATATACTGTACTACTTAGCAATACATCAGACTTATTACAATACTGTTGTTTGCCCTCATCATCAACTTTGGACCAGGCTAACTTCGCTTTACGTGTATCATTTACCTGTGATAGCATTGGAATACAAATAATGTCAAACTCAATTAACAGGGGCATGTGGTCAGAACTAGCACAGGAGTACAAAACTGCCATATTCAGAACTACCTGATTTGCATTAGGTGTACAAATACAACGATCCAACCATGAGGTGGTGTGAACAACTGTCACTAACATTAGTAAAGCTATCACCAGGAAGACTACACATGGATGAAAGGGTCAAGTTATTATCTTCATAGAAGGCTTTTAAGTGATTGCTAAACAAAGAATTATCATTAAGCACATTAGCATTAAAGTCACCAATAATAGCTACACATGTCATATCCAACTCATCAATAATACTGCTGACCTGCCCCAATTTAATGAGGTAATCTTCTTCATTATCAACTGCCTGAAAAGGCATATAGATACACGGAATTACAAATTTTTTATTGTCTACACAAATTTCTATTCCAGTTAGCCAATACAAACCAAGTTTTAATTCACTAATACATTTCCCATACCCCAGCCTCCATAGAATAGCTACCCCACCAGGTGGGTGGCCTGCAAGGAGACCATCTTGTTTATCTCTGGTGGCCTCCCCTATCCCATGAAAGTTACTGTACAGGCTATTCAGATCCTTTAAGTCCTGTTTCCATAGCCATGTTTCCTGCAGACAGAGAATATCAGCATCCTCTAACAGCTTATCAATTATGATCCGCCTGTGTTTACTGTTATTGTCTAAGCTTAAGTCTCTACAGTTATAAGAGATTACCGTGAATGTTGCAATTAGGAAGATGCAGGAATTCTGCCAGTCACCCCTACATATTGAATTCCACTTTACCAGGCACAGCAGTTACAACACTAGACCCAGCTGGATTTTCCGCCACAGTACGACGTATGATGTCTCCATAATTACCCTCTCCAGCACTTGCGAGAGGAACTGCAGGTGTTTTTCTTTCCTTCTTCTCATAGAACCGCCGTACATATACCCGTTCCGGCCATACTGCTGGATTCATAAATACCCCTGGATCATCACAGACTGCTGTAACTTGAAAGGAATTGTATGTAGTCCACCTTCAGTCAATTTTTTTACATGTAACCTGAAGGTTCATTTTATCTTCCACAAATGCCTGCAGCTCCTCGGCCGTAAGGTCAGGTCAACATCTCGAGACGAAAATGTTTGCGGTCTTCGCTGGTACAGCCATCATACGATCTGTTTTGGCAGCCCCTATGATACTCCGCCGTTCCCTGCTAGCCTTTGCCACAGGCTGACTCCCTCTAACCAGTGCATGAGTGGGACCAGACCCCCTTGAGGGACCACCACCATTAGCTATCGCAGTGGTTGCAGTTCTCGGAGGGGTCGCTCGCTTCCGGCCCCTCCTTACCGCCATTGTCCAAGATGCATCCTCACCATGATCCCCGATTGCATTCCCAGCATCCCGATTCACCAAGGCCCCTTGGGGGGTACCCTCCCTGTGTGAGATGGTATTGATCTGGCGATGTAGCAGTGTCCGCATTCAAGGATCCAGGCTATGATATGTGATAGTGATATGGCTGCACCAGTACTAAGGTCACCTATGAAAACCATTGCCACTACAAATTTGGAAGTACTGTACAGTGTATATGGATGAAGAATCAAAATAGAATTTGAATAAAATAACCATGATCTATTTATAACATCTCGCCGAAAGTCCTTCTCCATCTTTTTTGAACCTAAAATATGGAAGACGGGAGGCGGGAAAGTTACCCACAAAAATGTATCAGTCTCATTCAAATATGATACAAAATAAAAATCAAAGTTGGGTACAACAGTTTAACTGTTGTACCCAACTTTGATTTTTTGGTTGTACCCAATGGTTGTACCCAACCATTCCTAAACTTTTGAAACCATCTTTGACATTTCCTCACATGCAGAATATCGTTGCCATAAACTGAATGTTTCGCGTTGCTTCAGTAGCACTATTCCCTTTTTTGAACTCGTAAAGCATTATATGCCTGATATGCTCTTCTGATACCGCCATGTTTATGAGGGGTTCACATAAAGCAAAACACACGTCTTCACTGGTCAAGGTCTGTAAAGTATGTAGCGAAACACGATATATCTCCTCTTAGATATAACCTTCGAAAAATTTATGCTTAAACCGAGTAGGACTATTTTAAACTTAATCTATCGTAAAAAACGACATTACTTATGGGATGACCTGATATTTTTAATGCAGAACGCTGCCAAATATGCACGATATAAGATACAACTGTATCATTGATACAGTATCAACTGATACAACACCACTGATACTGTTCATCTCTGAGCAAGACAGTAATCTTAAACATATGTAAGCTTTCACTGACCGAAGTCTAAACTGTAATAATTTCTAACTGCAGAATGTAAATCCTACATGGCGTGTTGGTTTCTGCAATCATCCTTGTTTCCAGCCATGCAATGCCGGTGAGTGAACTTTGCACAAGAACCTGTCCAATTCGCTCATGAAATTATTCAGGATGGTGGGCTGGAGGTTCCTCAGTTCTTTCGGTAGCATATTTGAAAAGTTCTGGGTTTCGTATTCTGAGGATATTTTTCACTTTCGTTTTCATGGCCTCCTGTTCCACCGCAGCTGGGACAGTACAGAATCTGCCTCTTTTCTCATTCCATTGTGTTTCTATTTGATTTCGAAAGGTTGGGAAATATCCGTTGAGTATTTTTCACACGTTTATTATTATCTACCGCTCTTGTCTTCTTTCCAAGGAGTAGAGTTTCAGTGATTTTAGTTGAGACCAGCAGTCTTCATCTTTCGTTTCCTCTATCTTAGACGTAAAAGTCCTTTGTATGTCTTCTAAGTTTGCAATATCTCTTATAGGCTTGTTGGTACTGAGTAATACTCAATTACTGGTAGGACTAGACTCTTCCACAATTTTAGCATGATGTTTGCTTTTCTGCTGTGGAAGCTACTCCAGGTAATTCCCATTACTTTTTTAGTTGTTGTAATTTTAATGTTAAAGTTGTCTTTGAATTCTCCAAGACCCCCTGAGTTATGGGTTTGGTGTTATCTGTTTGTCTTGCAGGAGCGGATCCAGGATTTTTGTAAGGGAGGGTTGCTAGTTGTGAAAAAGGGCATCCTTTGAAGAAATTTGCAATGTTACTCGCTATCACCTACCCGATTATTATATAACATTAAAACAATGACTACAATTTGGTATATTACTCTGCCATTTACTCACTTAAACAAAGCTTACATACATGAAAGGAGTTATGTAGAAACCGTCGATCTAAAATAGCTACTATGAACAGATATATTTCATTTATCGAAATGAAATTATGTGAATATAATTGAGTGAATGAATAATTTCTTTATTCATGTGAGTAATATGAATGTTAATGCGGCCTCCGGTTATATATTTCATACGTAAAAATGAAGATGAAAACATATTTAATTACTTACGACAGAATATAAATTACAAATTATTTAATTACAATTATATTTATTTTATGGAAAGTGCAAAATATGATCAAATATATACAGCACATACTTTACAGACGACTTATATCTTTATATGAAGCATTTATTACGCACTCGTTATTCAATACTGTATTTCTTTAATTGAATTGAATTGAATAACGTTCATTAATAATAAAATAAATACATTGATTTTACAATTTACAATGACATAAATAAGTGTGAAGCTGGACTATTTATTTAATTTAAATTTGGCCCTTAAGTTTTAGGCTTTACTGGGCTCCTTTAGGCTTTACTGGACTTTACTGTGTCATCTTTCGAAGTATAACCAATTAACCACTTATTAAAAAATTATACGGTTTTGAAATAGTATTCTTTGGTGTTTGGTAGTGAATTCTTAGCAGACATCATCAACACTGATTTTGAATTCAGGATGCATGTTCATCAGTGCTAAACTGTAGAGACGTTCCTCTCCCATGTTGCTGCGAAGATGTCTTTCGACTCCTGAGGCAGGAAAATGGACGTTCACTTCAGTGCTTCCAACAGGTATAGTAGCATTAATTTTTAGTAAGGTCTTGATGTTTTGAAATAGCTCTTCATCAGCTGTCAGAGAGCACTCATATAGGGTAACTGGCTATTTTATTTCTACCCTTGCATCCCACAGACTAAGCCAGTCTTTCAGCACAAATGAGTACAAATAAGGTGAATTTTAGCTGAAATTAGATATCAATTGCTACTAATGAATCAAGAATTTGTGAAACATACAGGGGCGTACCGAATGGGGGGGGGGGCGACAGAGGCGGTCCTCTCTCCCACCCTTGGGCCTTGTACCGGTGTCTATTGATGTGTTTATCTCTATAACTATGTACTGAAGTTTGTACATCCAGTTACAGAGATAAGCAGGTTTTGTTTTAGTTTGTATATTTTATAGTAAGAATACATTTTAAATTATTACGAATTTATTCTATATGCATTAATATAAAATATTAATACTAAACCTGTCATTCTAGACCAGTGTTGCCAGGTAAAAAACTGAAAACCCGCCAAATCATGCTTAAAAATCAGCCCCAAAACAGCCAAACCAAGCTTTCATACTATATATATATATATATATATATATATATATATATATATATGATTGCATTAAACCTGCTTGGTATATACTGCATACACACACCTTTGTTTTAGTTACTCACACGCTAAAAAATTTGCATGTATCGGTGACTGGCAGTCTCTGAGTCTGCCATCGACAGATGTGACAGCAACTGTTTTCCAGTTATAAATCGATTGTTACAAGTTATTGCTTTACAACCAGTAACTACTGCAACGCCGGAGAGGTCATTCTTCACTCTGAGAAGACTGAAAACCTGGTTACGCAGTACTATGAAGGAAGACAGGTTGTCTGGTTTGGTTCTGATGGTGATGAGCAGAGACAAAGTAAGTCTTGATGATGCTCCTGCAATACTTGTTAGGTTCACAAGAAAAAAAGCAGACGACTTAATCTGTTGCTGGAATAGTCATCATGTAGAGTGTAGACGGACCATATCTGTTTCCCCAACTTGTTGCTTTTCTCTCAGTTGTACTGTCTTGTGCACAATGAAATCTCAAAAATGTTTCAGTATTCTCTATGTTAAATCCTGTCTGTACACACATAGTAATGTAACTATCATTTTTGACTCAGTATTTTTCGCATGAAAAATGTGTGGTAAATTCATTTATCTAATTTAGTTTACACTTGCTGTAAATAAGGCTTTGTTAATACAGGAATATTGGCCCTAGCAAATGTTTATGTCTATACATACTCGTATGGTATATACACACGCCCCCCCCCCTGACCAAATCCTGGGTACGCCCCTGGAAACATATAGTATTAGTATCAGCATTATTATTAATTAGTGAAAAGGATATAGTTTTAGGCTTATGTAAGGGTACAAATACCTTTGACTTTAGGGGCACTTTAACACTGAAGGGTGGGGTGTACACCCCAAAACCCTCTTGTGGATCCGCCCCCATCTTGTAACGCTTCGTACCCTTTATGTTGTAGCTCTTTATTGTTATCATATCTTCTGAGTTAGAATTTTAATTCGCTGAGCTACATATTGTTGTCTTCCGCCCGCCTGAACAGTGTTTCAATGTCATTTTGTAGTTTTTCCACGTCACCTGCAGTACATTTGATATTTCCTTGTATACTTTTGTGTGTCGTCCGCGGAAGCACGATACGACACTGTTTTTAATATTTGAATCTGTGTCTGCAGTCATTATTATAAACAGCAAGAGGGCCAATACTATACCTTGTGGGACAAAGCTGATGACTTCTGAGATATTAGATTTGTGTTTGTTCTTTGGGTCAGAAAATTAAAAATCCATCGTCCCAACTTTACATAGTTTGTGTGTCAATCCCATTTATCGAAGGCTTTAGCAGAATCAGTATATATTGCATCTATATTTTGACTTCGACACAACGTTCCTAGTATTTTCTCTTGGTAATCGAATAACTGTGAGAGGCATGATCTTCCAGCCCTGAAACCATGTTGGTTAGGATTGAAAATTTCTTTTCCTGTAGATAATAAGTAATTTTACGTCTAATTACACGTTCAAAGCACTTTATAAGGTGGGAAATGAATGTTACTTTCTGTTACCCCTTTTGAATAAAGGAGCGATGGTCACGTTCTTTAATGGGAGTGCAATTTGTCCTGTGTCGAATGATTTCCTCCGGAGTAAGTATAATGGCATGGCTATATTTTCTTTGTATTTCTTCAGAAAACACACACACACACACACACACACACATCGCCGTCGAGTGAGGCAGATCGGAGGCGACGAAAGTCGGAGAGCGGTTTGGACAAAATGAGGACAAACTGAAGTGGACTCTCGCTTTTATAGCCGTGCTCTGGTGGCGTGGAAATTTTCCGTGGTTTCAGAGAAATCTCCTGGAAGTGTACATCTTCCATGTGGGCTTCCGTCCACGGGTTTGGATGTCATCACCTTGTTTACTTCTTTTGACAGTGAGAAAAGGGAGCGAGAAAAGGAATTTCCGGATTGTATATATACATATATATACTACTATGCAAAAGTCTTGAGCCACTTTAAAATTGGACATTATTTCCATTACAATGGATTATTTTGGTGAATGAAAAACATTATAATGATTATCTTTTACTAAATAAACATAAAATCAAGAAAACAGTTGCCAATACATTACAATAAGGTATGAAATTTCAGTATATAGTGTGCCCACCTTTTTCATGTAAAACAACAGAAAAATTTCTTGGAACACTATCCTGTAATTCGTAAAGCAAATCTACAGGGATGTTTTCCAAGGTATTGCGTAATGCTTCCCATAGTTCGTCTGTTGATTTTGGTTGTTTTTCTATCTTTTTCCCGTCTAAATAATCCCACACAACCTCTATAATGTTGAGGTCTGGACTTTTGGGAGGCCACTCCAATACTTGTAAGCCTCCTGAGACTACTTTTCGTTGCAAATATTGTTGAAGACATTGGCAATTGGTCGTTGTCGTGCTGGAAATGAACTTATCTTTAATTAGTCTCTGTCCTAATGGGATACCATGATGGAGATTAGAATTCGCCTATACTTGTCAACATTCACAATACCTTCGATTTGTACTAGATCACCAACCCCAGACGCAGACATACACCCCCAAACTTGAACAGAGCCTCCGACATGCTTCATAGTAGGTTGTAAACACATCTCCTTAAGATGCCATTCCCAGGGTCTTCTCACATACTGTCTCCTTTTTGTACCAAATATTTCAAATTTTGATTCGTTACTCCAAAGTACTTTTTCCCACTGATTGGCTTTCCAATTCCGGTGTTTTTGTACAAATTGTAACCTCTTACCTTTATTACCCTTGCGTAGTAAAGGTTTTTTGACAGCAACTTGCCCATGAAGGCCACTTTTGATGAAGGACCTTCTTACAGAAACGGAATCGGTGTGAACGCCTGTTGTCTCTACCAGATGTTGCGTGAGTTCAGCGCTAGATTTCCTTCTTTTTCTTAAAAAAGTAACCTTCAATTAACATTCGTCCTATTTGCTGAGTTCCTTAGATCCCCCACTTCGTTTTCGGTCTTTAACCTTTCCCGTATCCTTATGCCTCTGAATTGGCGTTTGAAGGCCGTGTCTGGAAAGGCCAGTTTTCAGCGATATTCCCCTCCAAGAATGACCGTCTTGGTGTAAAAATATAATTTTATGTCTCACACTATCAGATATACTGTATATATATATATATATATATATATAACTGCAATGACCGCGCAGTATACAAATGAATAGAAACGACATAAGTGTTAAGGAACGCTTCTGCACACGAGGAGGAGAGATAACGAATAAATGAAAAATGAGGCGAACCGCCAGGTTTCATTTATTCGTTATCTCTCCTCCTCGTGTGCAGAAGCGTTCCTTAACACTTATGTCGTTTCTATTCATATATATATATATATATATATATTTTTTTTTGTTTTTGTTTTTTTTAAAGTTCGGGAAGAACTGATTCGCCTCTATTTAAAAGGGCATATCTCGGCGGAAAAACAAAGAAAAAGTGAGGAAAGACAGAGGAAAAAGAAGGGTGGAGGGGGCAGTCGAAGTGGAAAAAGACCAAGGATGACAAGGACTGCAGGGTCGAGCCCCATCATCCTTGGGTGCTAGGGCCGGGAGGGCGCACGTGAAACCTCGAGGAACAACCACGTACAAACGAGCACAAAGAGCACTCAAGAGCACGAGCTTAGAACCCCCCTTGCGGGGAAAATATATAATATATATATATATAATATATATATATATATATATATATATATATATGGACATCAGTCATCTGGAAAAAATAAAATACACTTTAGTGAAAAGAACTTCAAACCATGAGATCGTGACATTGTGAGATGATACTTACTGTAGATTAAAAAATGATAGAAAAGCAGTTAAAATCAAATTAATAACTGTGGGAAAATCAGTGCAATGTCTGAAGAAACCTTCTTGCAGATTTATTAGAAATTACGAGTCTTCTTTTTCGCATGAAAAAGGTGACCCCCATCAAACATAAAGATTTCATGTAGTATTGTACTGCAAACTATATAAGTTGTTTCGTTCATTTTGTTTCGTCAGTAAAATGCTATCATTATAATCATTATAATGTTTTTCATTCACCAAAATGTGTCACTATAACAGGAATATTGTTCATTTTTTAAGTGGCTTAAGACTTCTGCATATAAGTGTGTATATATGCATATATACAGTGTATATATATATATATATATATATATATATATATATATATATATATATATATATATATATATATATATATATGTATATGGGAATGAACTCAGAATAGTCCCCTGAGTTTTTTATGATACACACAGACCGTGCATGGAACAAGGAACTCTTCTGGAATAATTAAATCCACTATAGTCCGAATAAGTAATGGTAAATGACAAATACCATAGTTTTTTCTTTTTCATGATGCTAGCCCGACGTGGGCAACGGGTCACTCGCAAAGAGGTCCCATAAATATAGCTTCCCTCACCAGTTATCTGCAAAGCAGACAGGATCCAGCTTTGAGACATGGATCTAGGGTTTAAAGCAGCCTAGCCCTGCTACATTTAGAACCTCAATATAAGCAAAAGACTCGCTGCCTTCACGTCAGATTGAATACATCAAAGAAAAAGGGGTAACGAAAACTTAAACCTCAACTTTGCGAGTGACCCGTTGCCCACGTCGGGCTAGCATCATGAAAAAGAAAAACTATGGTATTTGTCATTTACCATTACTTATTCGGACTATAGTGGATTTAATTATCCCAGAAGAATTCCTTGTTCCATGCACTGTCTGTGTGTATCATATATACAGGGTGTCCGAGAATTATCTGTACAATTTTGCTGTTATTAAAAGTCAACCATGAAGTGTAGAAATTCCAGTGTTGTCCCATTTTACAGAGAATCTCATTAAGTTTTTTCCGATACTACGTTTTGACAAGTTTTTTAGAAATGTACGCGGGTGACAGACATTGATGATTGAAAAGCAAGAATCACAGCTGCTATTGAGCGAATTGATGTGGATATGCTGCAGCGTACATGGCAACATTTGGAGTATCGATTGGATGTTTTGCGAATCACTAATGGTGCACATATCGAATGTTTGTAACAACGTTACTTTAATAAAAGAAACTTTTGAAAATACAGATTCTAAATAATCTTGTTTAAGAATTTTACGTGTGTTATCAAGAATTTTATTAAAAGATGAAATTGTACAGATAATGTTCGGACACACTGGAATTTCTAAAAAACTTGTCAAAACTTGGTATCAGAAAAAACTTAGAGATTCTCTGTAAAATGGGACAAACTGGAATTTCTACACTTCATGGTTGACTTTTAATAACAGCCAAAAATTGTACAGATAATTCTCGGACACCCTGTATATATATATATATATATATATGAAAATTATTTCACGAAGGTAACACGTGAAAAATATTTATGATGAATAAAACCACGAAGGAAAGGAAACACAAAATGGTGCTCAAGCGCTTTCGTCTAATGACATCCTCAGGAACACTGAAGTACATAAAAAGGTTAAGCCTATATATAGGTTACAGAAAGAAAAAAAGAAAAAATAAATAACATAATACACACACACACACACATATATATATATATATATACATACATATCTATATATACAAATACATACACACATACATACATACATATAATACAATAAACAGAGAAGTAAAAATAATAAAAAATTATAAAAAAATTAAAAATTAAAACCTTAAAAGATTACCAGTGAGGCGTACAGATTTTGTAAGGAAAAATATCGATTTTTAGCACAAGATCAAATGGATTATAAAAATACAAATTTATACTGATTAAAAGTTAATCGATTTTAGCACAAGATCAAATGGATTATAAAAATACAAATTTATACTGTCCGGGTTTTAACACAATGCTGCCTATGGGTCAGGTTTCGATATATATAAAAAAAAAATAATAAAAAAAATAAAATGCAAATTAAAAGTTAATAAAGTAGAAAACAAGTTTACCAAAGATTTAATGCTTTACACTTCTTATCTATATCTGTTTTAAAGGAATTCAACATAACAGGATCGAGTTGAAAAAGACCTTTGCTTATGTTGAAGTTATTTGAAAGTTGGATAATGGCAGACTCAGAATATTTCTATTAACAATGTTGCTTGAATGGAATAAAACTGAAGCATTATTCCAATCAATACAGTGGGCTAACTCTGACAAATGGACAAAAAGGGCACTGGACAACTGTCCTGTTCTAACGGAATATTGATGCTGTTTTATACGTATGTGCAAATCCTTTCCCGTCTGACCTATGTAAAAGGAATCACATTGTTTACAACCAATTTTGTAGATAATGCCTGAATTATTGGTAGGGCTATTTTTTACTATGATATTTTTCACAATATTGTTATATGAAAATACTACATTTTAGTACTTCCATTTTTCCCGGGCTTTTTAGGCATTGCTAATGTACTTAAACTTTTGGATATTAATGTAGTATTTTCATATAACAATATTGTGAAAAATATCATAGTAAAAAATAGCCCTACCAATAATTCAGGCATTATCTACAAAATTGGTTGTAAACAATGTGATTCCTTTTACATAGGTCAGACGGGAAAGGATTTGCACATGCGTATAAAACAGCATCAATATTCCGTTAGAACAGGACAGTTGTCCAGTGCCCTTTTTGTCCATTTGTCAGAGTTAGCCCACTGTATTGATTGGAATAATGCTTCAGTTTTATTCCATTCAAGCAACATTGTTAATAGAAATATTCTTGAGTCTGCCATTATCCAACTTTCAAATAACTTCAACATAAGCAAAGGTCTTTTTCAACTCGATCCTGTTATGTTGAATTCCTTTAAAACAGATATAGATAAGAAGTGTAAAGCATTAAATCTTTGGTAAACTTGTTTTCTACTTTATTAACTTTTAATTTGCATTTTATTTTTTTATTATTTTTTTTTTATATATATCGAAACCTGACCATAGGCAGCATTGTGTTAAAACCCGGACAGTATAAATTTGTATTTTTATAATCCATTTGATCTTGTGCTAAAAATCGATTAACTTTTAATCAGTATAAATTTGTATTTTTATAATCCATTTGATCTTGTGCTAAAAATCGATATTTTTCCTTACAAAATCTGTACGCCTCACTGGTAATCTTTTAAGGTTTTAATTTTTAATTTTTTTATAATTTTTTATTATTTTTACTTCTCTGTTTATTGTATATATATGTATGTATGTATGTGTGTATGTATTTGTATATATAGATATGTATGTATATATATATATATATATGTGTGTGTGTGTGTATGTATGTTATTTATTTTTTCTTTTTTTCTTTCTGTAACCTATATATAGGCTTAACCTTTTTATGTACTTCAGTGTTCCTGAGGATGTCATTAGACGAAAGCGCTTGAGCACCATTTTGTGTTTCCTTTCCTTCGTGGTTTTATTCATCATATATATATATATATATATATGAAAATGAAAAGGTTTATTGGCAGACTATAGTCCATATGACAAATATTATTAATACAATGACCGTTCACATACTAAGGATAGAAATATATCCAGTTGATTAGAAATAATACAATAATGTCGGAGTTAAGTGGAGCTACAGACAGACGTTTTCGTACCAAGAATTCCATAGTTTAGAGCAGAGGTTCTGAAACTGGGGGTAATTACCTCCAAGGGGGTAATTTGGGTATTTCTGGGGGTAATGGAGCAATTCTTAATATGGTAAAAATTTCAACATTAATGTTCGAATCACGAAAGAGACGATTAAAAAACAGTTGCACCCATCACATTAAAGGTAATTTCAGTTATTTTCAGTAATTAATTTTTCCACTTTCTTTACAACTTCGGCATTGCAAGTTTGTGTGGGGTAATGAGATTAGTTGAGATCAGGAAAAGGGGTAACGGGGTCAAAAAGTTTAAGACCCACTGGTTTAGAGGATAAACGGCAGGACTCATGGATAAGTTTGGATAATAGGTTGGTTAATTTTTTAATTCTTTGCATTAGATTGTATTGAGCACGTCTTGTTACCTCCGGGAAGCTCGGGACATTGCGGGTAGCAAACATTCGCGAATATGAGCATCTCGGGGGTAATTTATGTAAGAGTCTAAAAGACCTGTTGTACAGCAAATTTAGGGTTCTGCCAGAACCTTTTTTATAATTCACCCAGAGTTGCTGACCGTATATATTACTGCAGAAAGTACGAAAGAGAGTGTCTTTAGCTTCACTTGTACAAAATCGAAAGTTCCTTATAGTCATATTCGCTTTAGCACAAAGGCTTCGAGATTGTTTTCTTATATCTGAGTCATCACTCAAGATGCTGTTGATAGTTTGACCCAAATACTTTAACTCTTGTACTTCCTCAATTACTTCACCTTTCATTTTAAACCTAATATCAACTGGCTGATTACAGCTTCTAGGATGAAAGTGCATAACCTTAGTTTTTGTAACATTAAAAAGAATATCATGTTTCTGCGAATACACTTCGCAGACCTTTAGTAGCCGATCCAAACCTTTAAGAGAGGGACTTATTAACACCATATCATCGGCATAAACTAAGTTATTTATCCTTGTGTTATCTATACAACATCCCACTGTTGACTCATCAAGTGAAGCAATTAATCCGTCAATATATACATTAAACAGCATAGGAGAGAGCAAGGAGCCTTGTCTCACCCCTAGGAATGAAATAATACCGACAATTTTTAATACCGGTATTTGAACAATTATTTTACTGATACCGGTGTTGACACCGGTTTTATGCAGAGAATAATTTATAATGATTTTTTTGGTGTCACCCTGCCAAACCTCACCATAACTGATGCACCATCTGTCGTACATCCTATTATGTGTTGATCTAAATTGAGGCCATAAGCATTTAACCTTTTTTTTACAATTTCCACTGTTCTGGTACTGTCAAGGCTTGCAAATATTTTGATTAATCCCAAGGACCAATATTGGTCTTCTTGATGAACATTTATATTCATATATCTCTTATTCTGAAATGAGGTATATTCAAATTTAGCGGGGGGGGGGGGGGGGGGGGGTTCGAAACATATTAAAAATCGAGTGTCTCTAATTCCACAGTATGCTCGTAGTTACGTAGTTGGAAATGATGATCTCAACATCTTTTAAAAAAAATGAGTATATGCGACCCCCCTTACCCCTTCCATAGCATCCCCCCCATTTTACTCTCTCCACAGATATAAACCCCAAATGTGACAATCATGCATTATATTAAGTCTTATTAAGTAGATTAGATTAATTTGGATAGATTATTTAGATAGCGTTTTAGATAGATTAAATAGATTACATAGATTAATTTAGATAGCTTAGATGAATTATATAAATTATTGTCACGTTTTTTTGTTTAGTTTCAGATTGTTATTTTCAGATTGTTTATGATTGAATGAGTTATGATTTAATTCCGAATGAGTTATATTAAATTCAGATTGAATGATTCAGTTGCTAGAATTTAACAATTAGTTTCTTGTTATTAATGCTACTAGGCCTAAATAAGTGAAATCATGGCGACAAGAAGCAAAACGCACAATTCAACATTTGGTCACCCTGCAGAATTTCCACCTTCAATGACTCCTTCAAAGGCTGACGTATTTAGGCATTATTTATTGGTAAGAAAACGAGAAGAACTGATTTCGAAAGGTTCTAGAACAGCAAAAGAATGTTACAGAATTGTCACTAAAGATGTGGAAGCCATTTGGGAGAAGTTTTCCTTTCCACATATGGGATTTGAAGGAATAGCTATAAAAGTTGAACGATTGATAGAATCTGCAGCAAAGCTAAATAAAGTACCAATAAAACAAAGAAACAACAGTTTTCAGCAGAAGGTGGAGACATTCGATGAAATGTTTGATATTTGCATTTGTACTTGTTACGATAAAAAAATCAGTCGAACGGGTTGCAGATGTGATATTAGAGTTCCAATGATTGAGTGGGAGTCTTTTGTGGGGCAGAAACAAAGAAAAAACCAACTAGGACCAATCGACAGAGTAACGACTTCCGCAAGAAAAAGGACTCACGATAGAGTTAAAGGATTAGAAAGAAGAGCCAAGATAAGCCTAGATATGAAAGTCGCCTCAACCAGCAAACTGGACCCTTTACATGTTATGGAAGATGAGAGCATGGAAATTGATGATTACAGCGACGATATTGACTTTGTTCCGGATTTTGAGCTGAGAGAAAACCATCAGAACAGAATTATTTATGATAACAATAACAGCAGATAGATGCCGTGTAAGTTACAGAGCTACTGCAGCTATAGTAAATGCAGCTTTGAAGGATATGGGAATATCAGACGAAACCAATATGTTGGATAGGAAAAAAGTGGAAAGAGAAAGAATACGTGTGTAAAAAAAAAAGCACATAATCAAAGTGAAATCAGAGAACACACAGATTGAAGGCATCGGATTTGATGGTAGAAAAGATCAAACTAAGACAAAGAAGGGAATGGAGTAAGAAGAACATTATGTAATAGTCAAAGAACCTGGTGATGTTTACATGGATCATATAGCTCCAGATAACGGAACTGCTTGTTGTATTGCAGATGAAATGATAACTTTTATAGTTGATTCTAATAGCAAAGAATCCCTCAAAGCTTTGCTATGCGATGGCACCCCAGTGAACACTGGCAGGATTCGCGGAGTGCTAAAATTGATTGAATTATATCTGGACAGGCCAGTACAATGGCTGATTTGCCTTTTGCATGCAAACGAACTGCCCTTCAGGCACATATTTGAAGCAATTGATGGAAAAACTTCGGGACCAAACACCTTCAAAGGTTCTCTTGGAAATAAACTCCGAGAGGATTTGACCAAACTGGATATAGTTGATTATACCCCTGTAGAGGGCAACATTAAAGAAGTTTCGGCCGATATTGTTAAAAGTTTCAGCAGTGACCAAAAATATATGTATGAAATGTGCATTAGCATACAATCTGGACGCACCTCACAAGCGTTAGCCACCAGATCCCCAGGTGCCCTCCATCATGCAAGATGGCTAACACGAGCAAACAGGATCCTACGCTTATATGTCTCTACACGGAATCCAGACAAAAACATCCAAGACCTAGTAAAAATTATAATGCTGGTTTACGCTCCAGGCTGGTTTTGGATAAAGTCTCATCCAAAGGCAAATGAGGGAGCATCTAATTTTTGGTATATCATGCACTTGCTTAAAGGCTTAGATAAAAAGCATCGGATGATTATGGAGCGTGTCCTCAGAAATAACGCCTATTTTGCCCACCCAGAGAATATCTTACTCTCAATGATAACAGACACAAGAAGAGAGGTCAGAGAGCTGGCTCTTCAGCACATCATTCGAGCAAGAACTAGGAGTACCAATGCGAGAAATTTTGAGCTGTCAAAAACACTGAACTTTGAAGCAGACGATGATCCTAACATGATCGACTGGGACAACGAAACCATCACCCCTCCACCTATTTTACAGAATAGGTGGAGGATCATCATTTTACAAATGATGATCTTCTTAAAGTTCGAAAGGAACCACTTCAGCTTATTCCTTTTCCCTGTCACAGCCAGGGAGTAGAACGTGCTGTAAATGTGGTAACAGAAGCATCACAAGATAGAATTGGTTACGAAAACAGACATAAATTTATTTTGAATGTACTGGAGTCGAGGAAAAAACTACCTGTGTTCCAATGGAAAGGCCAGTGGCGTCAGTAATTTACGATTTTAAATTTCTTAAGGTGAATATTTTGGTTTTAATATGCTTCAATTAAATTTCTTAAGGTGAATATTTTGATTTTAGTATGCTTCAATTGATTCTTTAAGTAATATACGGAGAAAGATTTTTATTATATATATATATATATATATATATATATATATATATATATACAGGGTGTACATAAAGTCAGGATCTATTTTTGTGAAATAATTATTTTTTTCTATTTTTCTTTTCAGAAGCCCTTAGAATGAATACAGAAGAGCGTGTGGCAATAGTAATTTGGCGAATCGAGGGAAAGAAATACAATGACATTAGAGAGAAGTTTAGAAGGAGATTTCATAAGCCGGGGCCAATAGACAAGACAATACGAAAATTGGTGAACAAATTTAAACGAACGGGATCTGTAAATGATGAAGCAAGATCAGGACGACCGTGTATGTCAGATCTTACCGTGAATGCAGTACGCGGAATTATCACTGAGGAGCCACGTACGTCCGTTCGTGCTGCATCACACAGACTCGGCCTCCCGTCATCTGTGCACAAAATTCTGAAAGTTAATTTGCAGAAAAAAGCTATCATTTGCAGGTTTTACATGATTTACATGAGGAAGATTTCCCTCGACGAAGTGCTGTGTGTGCTGATCTCGTAGAACAAATCTGGAGTGATAATTTAATGGACAACATTCTCTTTAGTGATGAAGCCACTTTCCATACGTGTGGAAAAGTAAATCGCCATAACTGTCGAATTTGGGCAGATGAAAGACCGAATGATTTCGTCCAAAATTGGGAAAGAGACTCACCTAAAGTTAATGTCTGGATGGGTTTAACAAAATCTAAGGTTTATGGTCCTTTTTTCTTTGCTGAAGCTACAGTTACGGGGCTTATTTATCTGGACATGTTGCAGCAATTCCTTGAACCTCAGCTGATTGGGGATAGGATTGTTAGTACCGTCGTCTATCACATGATGTGCTCCTTGTCACTATGCCAAAATTGTTCAGGATTATCTAAATGGACGTTTTCCAAATCGCTGGATCGGATGCGGAAGCAACAGACCTTGGCCAGCGAGATCACTAGATTTAACCCCTTTAGATTTCTTTGCATGGGGCTTTATCAAATCGCACGTCTATCAGACGAAGATTACGAGTCTTGAAAACTTACGTACACGTATACGAACTGCTGCAGATAACATAACCCCGCAAATGCTCCAGAATGTGTTTAGAAATGCTGCGGAACGATTTGAGCTGTGCAGGGATACTGATGGGCGTCACGTCGAATCCTACTCTTAATTATTTAATAAATGTTACCACTTTATCATTTTATGATTGAATTCCATATAATTTCCAAGTGCTTCACAAAAATAGATCCTGACTTTATGTACACCCTGTATATAACTTACTTTAACTTTACTTATATCATTATTTACTTTAATCTTTGTCATTTATCAGGTTTTTTTATCCAAAGAATTGGTTTCAATTTCATTTCATTTTGAAAAAAGGGGGGGCATATGCAACGGGTAGGGTGGGGGGCGCATAGCGGTGTAATTACAGTATGTTGTTTAGGGGCCCAAAGGAAACTCCGAGCAGTGTGAAGAATAAGAATACAAAATTTCGACCCCCCCCCTAAATTCATGAAGGGTTATAATCGAACTCCTTTACTCACTAATTTCCCAAAGTGATCTATCAATTCAGCCTTCTTTCTTTTATGAAATCTAACGACCATATGTTGGACACCTGAATGTGAAGTTGGATGAGGCTTATCATACTTATTTTTAGCTAAACTCTCTTGAATGAATTCACTTGTGGCAATAGAGCGAAAGCTAAATCCATCAACACATGCAAGTTTTGCAATTTCTTCTTCAATAGATATTTTGTTAATAAATGTATCCAAAGTTTTTTGTTTTTTATGTTGTTGATTTTCACCTATCTTGATTTCAGCAACATTTATATTATGAATTGTTTTCAAATGAACAGATAATCCACTAGTTGAGCCCCCACTGCACTTTATAACTTTTTCACACTTTGAACATTCAGCTTCGTCTTTATTTTTCTTAATAAAATAATTCCACACGATTGATTTTTTGACATTCTTGTAGTAGATTCGAAGGGGTAGATTATTTAAAGTAAGGAATAGCTTATTCCCATATCACAAGACTGCAATGCGCACGTAACAAACTTACAAAATTTAACTTGTGAAATATGCGCATCAATCAACCACTACAAGCATCTAGTACGAAATTCGAAATCTGAATGAACTCAATAACGAATCTGAAAAAGCAACGCAAGTTTTTGGAATCGTGTAAAATCGTTTTTGAACGTTTCAATATGTATTTATACGATTTCAAATGTTTAAGGCGAGAGTTCTGGATGATAGTTTCCCTTTTCAGAAAAACGGACACATCATATAACGTCAATAACATAATATTATAACAAATGATAAATTGTGACATACACTAATGACGCCCCTCAAAGATATACTGCATGTGTAAGTTATGTATGAAGATAAATAATTATTTCTACTCACATTGGCCACAAAATCCGACAAAAAACAAATCTTTGTTAACTTGACATTTGCTGATTGCTCCCACAATAAAGACAATAGGCAGTTCTTCAATACCGAAAACCCGGTATCGATAATCACGATATCGGTATCGTGTCTCTTGTCCAATACCGGTATAAATACCGGTTTTTCAATACCAGCTTTCATCACTACTCACCCCGTAAGAGGAGCCAAAACATTCGGATAGTACATTGCCCCACCTAACTGTAAAAGATTGGTAGGGATACCAAAATTTTAATAAATTTAATATGTACAAGTACATGGGAACCTTCCTGTCTTCTAGTTTTTTAAATAAAATATTGTAGTTCACTCTATCATATGCCTTACTTATATGAAATAAAAATGAAAAGGTTTATTGGCAGACTATAGTCCATAAAACAAATATTAATACAATGACAGTTCACATACTAAGGATAGAAATATATACAGTTGATTAGAAATAATACAGTAATGTCGAAGTTAAAGTGGAGCTACAGACAGACGTTTTCGTACCAAGAAACAGCTATAATTAGTTGAATTACCGTCAGTGTGTTTAGATAATGTTTCTTTAAGTACATAGATACACAGGTCAGTTGAGTGGGACCTTTTAAAACCAAACTGATTAGGAGATGTCCATTGTTGTTCTAGTCCATTGTTGTTCTAGTAGTTTCGAGAGGCAGAAAGCGACAGCAATAGGCCTGTAATTATTGCTGGACAGAATGTCTCCATACTTATTTTTGACCAGGGGCAAGATATATACCCTCATGAGCTCTGCAGGAATATAGCTATGAGCAAGCATGGCTGATAGGAGCAATGATATATGCAGACATACCATGTCATTGGCATATTTTAAGTGCTCATTCGATAGGTCATCTACCTCTGACGCAGACCAGTCTTTAACTCTTTAATTAACCTCTTTACTTCAGGAACTGATATCAAAGTATTTTCCCTTGTCCCTCCCAAAGGCATTTCGCTGCAATCAATCTTAAAATTATTCCTACTCACACTGTTAAGAATGTTAGAGTAGTGGTTTTTCCACAGCTTTACAATCCACAGCTTTGCAATCCTACTCCGACACCCCATCAATTGTCGGAGGGAGGACACTTTTGACACCCATTTAATTTTTAACAAATTTCCAAAATTTTTTATTATCGTTATTTATGCGAGCTTCACAGGCTTTTGATGCTCGAATAGACTCTTCTTCCTGTTTACATCGCCTTATGGCCGCCTTATACTGACCCCTACTTCTACACATATTCATATATACTGGTCCTAATCTGAGTCTACCATGAAAGCACTACAAATCATAGGCGTCTTTCGATTCCCTCTTCAGGGGGGCAATAAAATCATTCCATCCAGGAATAATCTTAGTATGACAGTTGTAAGATTTAATCAGGGGGCTTCCTGCTTCTCTTAACAGGGATACTATCTTACTGTAATAACTATCTATGAGTTTACAGTGAGAATCATTTGAGCAAGGATTACTACAGGCAAGATGCAAAATTTCTAAATTATTAAAGAGGTGACCTATTCTGTCTTTGTATTCCATTCTCTGTTGCATATTAACATTGGACCAATCGACGCGATTATTCTTACCTACTGAGTCCTTGTTATGTCGTGTTGCGCATAAATTGGTAAAATTAATTAATAGTTCTTATGGTCTATGATCAGAAAGAAGGAAATCATGCAGAATATGAACTCTAACAATTCGATCCTTTAGATTATTACTAGTGAGACAATGATCAATCCACCTAGTGGTACCACTCATATCACTAACGTATGTAAAATTACCACTGGTTACCCCTAATACATCTACATCACTTATACTTAATTTGGCCTCCTCGCACATGTTACCCAATTCTACAAAGAATTCCAATTTCATATGAGTGTTAAAATCCCCCATTATTATAAAATGAGAATATTTGGGGTTATCTGATAACGACTTAATTTTGTACAGCAAATCAATGTATTCATCTAGATTACTACCGGTGTTGTATGGTAAATAGCAATTTACAATTAATATGAAATCATTGTTCACTTGTAATTCAATGCCTAACAACCTTACATTATCGCTTGTTAAAAATTTTATGTTTTGACAAATTTTTCCTTATTAAGTGTTAGAAAATCTAGAAGAGGAAGAGCCATTGTTGTCCCAGGGCGATATGATGACTAAACTGATTGATGCAGCATTGCTTGTATATATTAAGTTAAGGTGCGTATATATATCCATCTCATAATTATAAGTTTAGTGAAAAATTCACTTAATTTAGAGCTAGCATTTTTGGGCTCTTGTGGCATCATTGTTTGGGCATGCTTGTGCCATAATTTTTTTGGGCACTGGCGCGTCCTTTCTACTCGTTTGTTGAATGCGGCACCCACAGGGCGTGGTCTTATAGAGAGCTCTCTTGCAATTCAGTTTGGTTGTTTAAATACGAGATTGTTGCATCGTGCAATGGTGCAGGTTGTGTGTTGTTGCAAGGTTTAGAAAGACCATAAATAGTGCCCCTTTTGTTTTTTATCTTAATTTTATGCAAATGAGGCCTAAGGTAGGCCCACATCGAGTCAGCAACCCTGAGGTAGGACCTAATAGGACCTCCAAGTCCGCAAGTTTTAGTCTAGCTTAACTTGGGCTGTAGGTTGAACTGGCCTTTCAGAGCTTGGCCGTTCAGGGCTCAGCTGGGATTCTGAACCCAATAAAACAAAAAATAACATGGTCCTTCGAAACTGGATTCTAGCCCAAGACTGAGTCAGTGACTATTTTTCGGCAAAGTTCTGATTGTGAAAATTGTAGCCCAAGTTAGGCTTGGACGGGTTGACAACATAATTAAGTTAAGGTCCCACGGTAGAAAGTTTGGTTGCCCAATTGCGAAACTTGGCCACTAGTCTGTCGTTGTTTTTGGCCTACATTTTTACCGGTTTAGTCAATTTTTGTTTTATTGTTCGTAGGGGAAGGTTGCAGACTTCAGTGCGCCAGTTACTTGGGTGGAAAATTTGATATACCATACTGGTGGTTGGTCAGTACCCGAACCAAGCAATTCAGTTTATTTGAAAAAAGGCAAAATTTGAGTTTGATCAGTTTGATCAGAGGATTTAAGCTTAGTGACTGCGCAGTTTTCCATATTAGAAACTAAAAAGGTTGCTCTAAGCGAAGTAAATGTTAAAATTGAGGCTCTTTTAGAAGAGGATGAAATATAAAATGACATAATTTACTTTGAAGAGAAATATTGATGACAATTAAAGTATGCCACAGAGCAAAAGAGTTTAGCAGCTCAGTACAGTTAGAGACCAGGTCTAATAATGAAACACAGCCCTCAACAAACGGTGTTTGTGAAGTTAAGGGTAACAGATCTGCAGTTCAATTACCGAGGCTTGTACTCAAAACATTTTCTGGGAGTATTCAGGAATGGCAAGGCTGGGCAGACAGTTTTCAATCAGCAGTTCATTCTAGTCAAGTGTTAAGTGCGGTGGAGAAGTTTAATTATTTGTAATCCCTCTTGGAAGGGGAGGCAGCAAAGACAATAGCAGGATTAGCATTGACAGAGGCTAATTATAATGTGGCTTGGGATATATTAAAGAAACGATTTGGTAAGCCAGAGACCTTAATTAAAAGCCACCTCCGTGAACTTTTAGCTATACCTCCTGTTAATAATCCCAATAGTGTCAAGGAGTTATGGCAGTTATATGATGAATTTGAAGTTAGAACTAGGTTCCTGGACAACTTGGGTGTAGGAATGGAAAGGTATGGTATAATGTTGGTCATTATACTGGAGTCTAAATTGCCTAGCTCAATTTTGCTTGAATTAAGTAGGGGACACTCTACAGAACATGTGTACATCCCCCTTCAGCAGATGTTAAGCCTTTTAGGCACAGAATTAGCAAGACGAGAGGGAATTGAGTTTGCACAGTGAGATGTTAAACAAGGGGGATAAAGGCAGGCACAGCACCAAAGTTTCTACAAAAAGGAATAGCCCAGGTACAGTGTCAGCTCTACATGCATCCTCTGAGAATAAATTAAAGGGAATCAAAGAATGCATATTTGTGAAGGCAACCACAAGTCATATAAATGTGAGGTGGCTGAGGCTTTACCTGTTGAGGAGAGAAAGGACAGGGTAACTAAGTCCACAGCATGTTTTAAATGTTTTTTGAAAGGTCACAAAGCAAGGTTTTGTAAGTTTAAAATTTTGTGCAAAAAATGCAATGGCCGGCATCAGCCATTATTGTGTGAAAACACTCCTAGTAGGCCTACCTCAGAAGTAGAGCCGTCAGTGGCACATGGCACTGCTATGAAAGGGAGTAAAGGTAAAGGGGATTATTGCAAACAGCTGCAGCATTATTAATTGGGAATGATGGAGAAGCTACTGTAAGAGTGTTGTTTGATAGTGGTAGCCAGTGTAGCTTTATTAAGACCAAAATTTCCAGAAATTTGAAGTTTAAAGAACTTAAGAGGGAAAATTTAAGAATTTCTGGGTTTGGGGATTCAGTTCAAAACCGAACCAAAGTTAAGAAGGTAGACGTTCTGGTTAAGGGGTTGTTACCACAAAGTCCCACTATCAAGGTTCAAGCTGTAGAGATTGAGAAACTTTGTGCTCCAGTCACTACTTGTTTAGATATGGCATGTGTCCAAGAATTGCAAGTTAAAGGAATTAATTTGGGCAATAATAAGTTCGAAGGAACAGAAGATATTAGTCTTTTGATTGGAGCTGACTATTATTGGGACTTCATCACTGGTAACATTGTCCGGACATCTCAAGGTCCTGTAGCTATTGAAAGTAAGCTGGGCTGGATGCTACATGGTGCCTATTACAGTCTGAAAAGGTTGTTAAGAGTGACAGCATGGGTATATAGATTGACAGACAACATTATGGGAGAAACAAGATGGAAAGGAATTCTGAACAGTAAGGATATTCAGCAAACCAGGCAATAAATGCAAAAAACTTCACTTTTCTACGTGAAGGTCAAAATATGATAATAAAAACCCACTCTAATAGACAGAGTTTATTTCCACAACAGTTTCGATGCCCACTGGCATCGAAACTGTTGTGGAAATAAACTCTGTCTATTAGAGTGGGTTTTTATCATCAAACCAGGCAATACTGGGTGGTATATGTGCAGAAGGAAAAATTTGGTGAAGAGAGGGAATTCCTCACCAGCAGTCCATTACAGATTCTGGCAACACATTTGCCAAGGGTTTGGATGTGTTTTTGGATCAGGACTTATTGAGAGTAGGAGGTAATCAGGTAGACTACAGTTTTCTGGGCTTCCAGAGGAGAAAAGACATCCAATTTTGCTACCTTCTGGGGGGCACTTTGTGGAACTTTTGATCCTGGATACGCATCATAAGTTGTTACATGCTGGAGTTAGAAAAGTGATAATAGAGATCAGACAACAGTTTTGGATTCCCAAAATTAGACAAGTAGTAAAAAAGGTCTTGCATAAATGTGTGGTTTGCAAGCGTTGGAGTGCAAAGGCTTATTATGAAAAGGTGGCTCTACTTCCAAGAGAACGGTGTGTCTATACTGCCCCATTTGATGTAGTGGGAGTAGACTTCGCAGGTCCAGTCTATGTGTATGAGCAAGGGGAGTCTAACAAAGGTTATATATGTCTTTTCACATGTGCTACCACCAGAGCAATCCATTTGGAGTTGGTAAGCAACTTAAGTAGTGATGTATTTCTTTTGGCCTTTAAAAGGTTTGTGAACAGAAGGGGTTTCCCAAATAAAATCATATCGGATAATGCAAAAACTTTCAAAAAGGCTGCAAAGGAACTCCAAGAAGTTTGGTCCTTGCTAAAAGAGGAAGGATTCCAATTCTACTTTTCACACCAAGGGGTACAGTGGGAGTTTATTGTTGAGAGAGCACCATGGTGGGGAGGATTTTGGGAAAGGCTAGTGAGAAGTGTAAAGTGTCCATTAAAGAAACTTTTAGCTAATGCTCATTTGAGCAAAGAAGAATTCTGCACTGTTTTGTGTGAAGTAGAAGCAATGGTGAACAGTAGGCCTATCACTTTTGTGTATAACAGTATGCAGGATGCAGAGCCATTGACACCAAATCATTTTCTTTGTGGTAAACGATTAACATCAAGCCCCAGTTTGCCAGAAGACTTGCAGCCTATCCAGAGCACTCAAGGAGAGTTAACCAGAAGGTTCAAGTACCTTGAAGAGCTACAAGATCAGTTATGGAAGAGGTGACAGATGGAATACTTGCCAGAACTCAATTATTACCCATCAGGCAATGTAAAGAGCTCCAATGCAGATTGTATGAAGGTGGGAGAAGTGGTAATGATTGGGGATGAAAGACCAAGGCAATGCTGGAAGCTTGGCATAACTGAAGAGTTGTTTGTTGGCAAAGACAATTTAGTTAGGTCTGCACTGGTAAAGACTTCAGGATGAAAATTAAAGAGACCTATACAAAAACTCTATGCTTTAGAAATCAGCAAAAACCCGGATAGTCAAGATGAAACATTTGAGTTACAGCCTCATGAAGAAGGCTTGGCTAAATTTGCAAAAGGTAATGACAACATTGCCTCTTCGGTGGGGAGTGTTAGAAAATCTAGACGAGGAAGAGCCATTGTTGTCCCAAGGCATATGACGACTAAGCTGATTGATGCAGCATTGCTTGTATACAGTATATTAAGTTAAGGTATATATATATATATATATATATATATATATATATATATCATAATTGCAAGGTTAGTGAAAAATTCACTTAATTTAGAGCTAACATTTTTGGGCTCCTGTGGCATCATTGTTTGGGCACTCTTGTGGCATCATTTTTTTGGGGCACTGGCGCGTCCTTTCTACTCGTTTGTTGAATGTGGCACTTACAGGGCGTGGTCTTATAGAGAGCTCTCTTGCAATTCAGTTTGGTTGTTTAGATACAAGATTGTTGCATCTTGCAATGGTGCAAGTTGTGTTGTTGCAAGGTTTAGAAAGAAGACCATAAATAGTGCCCCTTTTGTTTTTATCTTAATTTTATGCAAATGAGGCATAAGGTAGGCCCACATCGAGTCAGCAACCCTGAGGTAGGACCTAATAGGACCTCCAAGTCCGTAAGTTTTAGTTTAGTTTAACTTGGGCTGTAGTTTGAACTGGCCTTTCAGAGCTTGGCCGTTCAAGGCTCAGCTGGGATTCTGAACCCAATAAAATAAAAAATAACATTAAGAAAGCAACATCACCAAAAGGCCTACCGTACATTAATTCATCTGACAAGTCTACTGCTGATGACGCATGGTACATAAAGTCACCATGGATGGTAGGGAGGAATTTTAGCTCTTGCTTAGGTAGCCACTAGCCAGTGCTCGTGCAGGAGTATCAAATCTGAACTGTCACAGATTTTATGAACATCTACAATTGAATGTGAGATTATTTTCAACAAGTTATCCGCCATGACTGATAGAAAATTTATTATTAATATGATTATTATCATTCACAGTACAAATTTCATGCATTACCGTTAGGGCGCCTAATTATTATTATTTTTATTATTATTATTATTTTGCCTGTTATCACATCTCCTGAAAAAGTGGATAAACTCCTTAACAATAATACCGTCTGGCCACTGACTCATATTGTACGGGTTGAAATACGAATTTACACCTTTAATTATTACTTTGAATGAGTTATAATACGGAGATTTTGTGTTTAGTTTATTAACTAACAATATACTGTGCTCACCACAGACTTCTTCCACCATGTGTCGAATATCGCTTTCCTCAATCGAGAGCTGAATTCGTGACACAAAGAGGGTGAGATTCCTCTCCGGTGTAAAAAATATCATAGTAAAAAATTAGTCCTACTAACAATTCAGGCATTATCTATAAAATTGGTTGTAAACAATGTGATTCCTTTTACGTTGGACAGACGGGAAAGGATTTGCAAACGCGTGTAAAACAGCATCAATATTCATTTAGAACGGGACAGTCGTCCAGTGCCCTTTTCGTCTATTTGTCAGAGTTATCCCACCGTATAGATTGGAATAATGCTTCAGTTTTGTTTCACTCAAGCAACATTGTTAATAGAAATATTCTTGAGTCTGCCATTATTCAACTTACAAATACTGTAATTTCAGCATAAGCCAAGGCCTTTTTTCGCTTGATCCTGTTGTTCTGAATTCGTTCAGAATGGATTTAGACAAGAGGGGCAAAGTGCTAAAACTCTGGTAGCTTTTCCTTATAAATGTGTATGCTCCTCCCACAATTTTTATTTTTTTGATATTTTTTTGTAACCTATATATAGTCTCGAACTTGTTATTTATTTAAGTGTTCCTGAGGATGTCATTAGACGAAAGCGCTTGAGCACCATTCTGCGTTGCCTTTTTCCTTCGTGGTTATTTTCATCATAAATATTATTCACGTGTGACTTTCGTTAAATAATTTTCATAACCTCGTTAACCTCGTTGCTGTTCCATGCGTTGGTCTCTATTCACACGAAGGTCAAGCTGGTGGTCCCGCCTCTAGGTGTGGCTTGGTGGAGGAGCGAGTTGCTTTCTTGCGCTCTCCACCGTACATAGCCATGTACACCCGGCTCATCTGGTACCATCCTGTTCCTGAGCCAGGCATCTAGTCTTCTCTAGAAGACTTCAACTTTGACCTCTGTAATGTTTCTGAGGTCCTTTGGAAGCTGGTTAAAAAGTCTTGGCTTCCTGACAACCAAGCTATTTTCCTTCAGAGTTGAAGAAGTCCCTTGTCGGGCCTTTAATTTGGGAACACTACACATCCTGCCTTTCTTATTTTCCAGTGTTGTTTGAGTGGTAATTGGGTTTAGTTTGAGGTTTGGTACCAATTTTTCGGTAATTTTCCATATGTACATTATGGTATACCTCTCTCTTCTTCTTTCCAGGGAGTACAGATTTAATTTACGTAGTCTTTCCCAGTAGTTGAGTTCTTTGCTGCCATCACTCTTGGCTGTGAAATGTCTCTGCGTTTCTTCTAGTTTATTAGTTTCTTTCTTTTTATATGGGGACGTCAAAACTGAGCAGTATTCAAGTTTTGGTATAATCACTATGAATTTCCTGTCTATCTGGAGCATAATATGCAGTCTGTTTAAGTTCCTCCCTTCTACCATATCTCAAGAGCTGAAAATTCTCGGTGTTAAATGTCATGTCGTTGTCTTCTGACTATTTGTATATTTTGTTCGTGTCCCCCTGTAAGGCTTCCACTTCATTCACATCGCTGATTTTTCTACTGATCTTTGCATCGTCGTCTGCAAAGGATGTTACTATACTGTTGCTGTTTACTCCGCTGTCTATGTCTGTTAGCATGATAATGAACAGGAGTGGGGTCACTACTGTACTTTGTGGTACTGAGCTGCGTACTTCCGATTCTGATGATGATACACCTTGAATTTTGACGACCTGTAGACGTTCTCTGGGGAAGTTGTAGATCCATTTTCCCACTTTGCCTGTTATTCCCATATATTTCATTTTATGTGCTGTTATACCGTGATCACATTTGTCGAAAGCTTTAGCAAAATCCGCGTATATGACATCGTAGTTGTCATTGCCTTCCAGTGCATCTAGGATATTGTTGTAGTGTTCTATTAGTTGTGATAGGCATGATCTACCTGATCAGAATCCGTGCTGCTTTTCGTTGAATCTTTCCAGTGTCTCCAAGAAATCATAAATTTCCTCTCTAACTATTCTTTCAAATACTTTGGTGAGGTGGGACGTCAATGACACTGGTTTATAGTTCTTTGCTTGAGATCTGTCCCCTCCTTTATATATAGGGACAATATTTGATCTTTCCAAGATGCTCGGTATTTCCCCAGTGTCTAGGGATCTTCTCCATATCCAGTATAAGGGTGTAGCTATTCCATTTTTACAGTTAATCAATAATTATTGATTAACTGTAATGCGTTCCAATTGTCCGGACCTGCAGCTGAATGTGGTTTCATTTGTCCTATAGGTCTCGTTACATCTTCTTGGGTAAAATCAAAGTCTGTTATACACTCTCCCTGCAATTTCTCTTCAAAGAATGCATCTATGTCAGGTATCGCTTTGTCACCTTTTGGGGTACTGAAAAGTGATTCATACAGGGATCTCAATGTTTCAGATATTTCTTTTGGATCGTCGGTTAGTTCATTATTTCTCTTACTTAAGGGCACAATAGCGGCGCGCGTTTTTGTTTTCCTTTTCGCATAGCTGTAGAAGTGTTTTGGATTTTCCTTTATTGCTTCTACCGCCTTTTCCTCTTCCCTCTCTGTATGGTCCTTAATCAGGGCTTGTATTTCCCTATCGATACCCTCCAGTTTTTCTTGTATTATTTTCCTGGCATTATCTCCGCAGTTGGCTAACTTCGCCTCCACTCTCTTTCTTTTGCGGAATATTCTTCTCTTTTGCCTCTCTAGCCAGTTCCTCTTTCCTTTTGGCTGTAATTTTGGAGCATATTTTTCTAAAATTCTCAGCGTTTTTTCTTCCAAGGTTGTTAGCATTTCTTCAGTTGTTTTATTCTCTAAAACTGTTCTCCACTCTATTTGGGTCATGTGCAATCTGATTGCTGCCCAATTTATAGTCTTGGAGTTAAAGTTAAAGGTCCAAAATTTGCTTATTTCCTCAATATGTGTGTATTGTCTTTTAATGTTGTCGTCATATTTGTTGATATCTCGATTGTGATAATGTGGGTGCTAGACCCCGTTAGGTATTAGGTTATTAAATAGACAATAAAGGTATTTACAGGTGCCAGCGTCCCACAACAACCTACTTAGTTTGCTAACTTTACTAATTTGGAAGCTATAGACATTACCCCTAACTGATATAATAGTTAGACAACTTCAACTGCTTTCCTTATGCACTTTAGAAACATCACCAAATTTAACTTAACACCAACGATTTAATCAGATACAAAAACACATGCTGTTTTAGCCAGCCCATTGACTAAACAGACCGCGTTCCGCTGTTTATCTTTTTGTGTTGCCATTCAGCTTCCTTTTATTGACTTTTCCCTTTCCCCCTTAAGTTGTCGTCGGTCTGATATAATGGTTGGGGTTATTTTTATATCAGCTGATTTTCGTTGAATCTTTCTAGTGTCTCCAAGAAGTCATACATTTTCTCTCTGACTATTCTTTCAAATATTTTGGTGAGGTGGGACGTCAATAACACTGGTCTATAGTTCTTTGCTTGAGATCTACCCCCGCCTTTATATATAGGGACAATGTTTGCTCTTTTTAAGATGCTCAGTATTTCCCCAGTGTTTAGGGCTCTTCTCCATATAAAATATAAGGGTGTAGCTATTTCATTTTTACAGTTTTTAATTAATAGTGCTTTCCATTTGTCCGGACCTGCAGCGGAATGTGATTTCATTTGGCCTATAGCTCTCACTACATCTTCTGTGTTAAAATCAAAGTCTGTTATGCATTCTCCTTGCAATTTCTCTTCGAAGAATGCATCTATGTCAGGTATCGCTTTGTCACTTTTTGGGGTACTGAAGACCGATTCATACTGGGCTCTCAATGTTTCAGATATTTCTTTTAGATTGTCTGTTAGTTTTTATTTCCTTTCCTTAAGGGCCCGATAGTAGCGCGCGTTTTTGTTTTCCTTTTCGCAGTATTTTGGATTTTCTTTTATTGCTTCTACCGCCTTTTCCTCTTCCCTCTCTGTATGGCCCTTTATCAGAGTTTCCCTATCGATACTCCCCAGTTTTTCTTGTATTACGTTCCTGGCATTGTTGTCTCCGCAATTAGCTAACTTCGTCGCTACTCTCTTTCTTTTGCGGAATATTCTTCTCTTTTGCCTTTATAGCCAGTTCCTCTTTCCTTTTGGCTGTGCTTTTGGAGCATATTTTCCTAAAAATTTCAGCGTCTTTTCTTCCAAGGTTGTTAGCATTTCCTCCGTTGTTTTATTCTCTAAGACTGTTCTCCACTCTATTTGGGCTATGTGTGATCTGATTTCTTCCCAATTTATGGTCTTGGAGTTTAAGTTAAGAGCCCCAAATTTGTTTCTTCCTTCCGTATGTGTATTGTCTTTTAATGTTATCGCCAGATTTGGTGATAATTCGATTATGTTGTGTCTGAGATAATAGTTGGGGTTATTTTTATATCGGCAATGAAGTTCATGTTATTCGTGAATACCAGATCTAGGCAGTTAGTTTTCGTGGTATTTTCTGTTATCTCCTGTGTCAGCATAAACTCGAACCATCAGCATTTTTGCTTGCTCTTGGTCCTCTCTTGTAACCCCCCCCCCCCCTCTTATCTTGCTGTATAAATATATTTCTACCCACCTTTTTTTATTTTACAAATGGGAAATTAAAATCGCAGCAGAGTATTATATTAGGGGCTGGAGAGTTTACGGACTTATTAGGGTTCTGGTATTATTAATGGCATCCGAAAATTTTTCATCTGGAGAGTTTGGAGGTCTATAGATGACTATCAGTACCACGTTTAGTTTCTCTATTTTCACTGCAAGGGTTTCCATGAAGCTGTTGGATTTACTTATTACTGTCTCTGTCATATGCCTCTCATGTATATAAATAGCACATCCACCAACCAATTTCTTTGTGTGGAAGGATGAACAGGTGGGTTTTGCTGCACGCCGCCTGCCGTCACCGGGTCGCGATCCCGGGGCCAATGGATTCGTAGTCAGCGACGCTAACCACTACACCACCGAGGCATAAATATATATATATATATATATATATATATATATATATATATATTAGTCATAAATTCCCAAGTAACTGTTAGATTTTCTAATTTTTAATCACTTGCGCTTTAGTTAAGGGCTACGTCGTAGCCAAAGTCATAACACCGCTTCCCGTTGATCAGCGAAGTTAAGCGACATTGGGTCGGATAGTAGTTCGATAGGAGACCGTCCGCTGTGTCCAAACTATGTAGCAACCCCTGGATCGGATCCCACGTAAAGCAGTAGGTCCCCTCCGGCATATGACCTTAGATGTTGCGAAGGAGGTTAAACAACCCAATCATTACATTACGCTTCAGTTAAGGTAGTGGGAGGGGGGTTCCATTAAAAAGTTTAGAGAAAGCGATTTTTTATCGTATACAATGATTATTTTTTCGAATTTCACCATCGTTAGGATTTCAATTCAAAACCTCGAAATCAAGTAAGCCCTACTTCATGCTAACTCAGGCTTTTACACACCCAGCCTAATCTCGGCTAACATAATATAACCTCAAAAAATATTTTTCCTACAAGAAAATTTTACTCATTTACAAAATGCGAGGTCACATTAATTAAATTTATATGATAATGAAAATAATAATAGCATTATACAGATATTAAGTTCATGTCTTATTTCTAGTACAACATTCTAGTACAAGCATAGATTTCGGAAGGTAAAGATGTGAGGTCCGGGAGAAGGGGAGACTATTTTAGGCAAAGATAAAATAGAATTAGATTTAGACGAAGATAAAATAGAATTCCTATATCATAATGACGTATGTGAATTGGATCAATCCGGTATCTTGGATTCTGTATTATTCTAGTTAAACGATTCAAGATTGGATTTAATTACGGTCAGTATGAGACCATTAATTCCGGTTTGATTTAATTACGTTCTATCTACCTCCGCGTCCCGTATATAATATAACGTACACAGTAGTTCTGAACTACCATTTCTTTAGTTCTGAAGCAACATTTCAATCTAGGACGTATCTAAAATGTCAAATGAGTATAAAATAATAATAGTTACGTACAAATTTCCACGATTTCTATGACGCAATATACATATGTAACGTTTCCATGGCAATTAATTTAGATGTTAATATCGTTATGGTTCATATTCTGTATTACTTTATTTCTGACACGGACACGATTTCTGTAACCGGGTGTATATATATACTGTATATACTCGCTGCACTGCCAAGCCTTGAGTAAAAAAAAATGATTATTTTGTGTAGTGAGATTTTACGAGAATTGCTGGAAGTTCCAAAGGGAAGGAGGAAACGGGATTGCAACAGTGCGATGTTGCAAAGGGTGAGAGAGAGAGAGAGGTCATTCACGGACATTAGCTTGTATTTGTAATTGCAACTAAGCATGACTTCCGTCTATTCGATTCCACATCGTAATACCAGTTTTTATTCCGTTTCATTTTCTATTTATTGTTGCTATATTATTTTTAATACTGTTCACTATAAGATTTTTTCCTAATGTAATATATATATATGTATATATTAGTGGTGGACTGGATGTCAGTTTTTCAACATCTGCGGATGCGGATCTTTAATTTCAATATCCGCGGATGCGGATACGGATGCGAATATTTAGTTAATTTATCAATATAATATAGAATTATGAATATATGACATAATTTTTCAAATTTCGTGATATTACTTATTATGGCAGGCAATGCATAAGAATTAAAATTAATATTAATGTTTTCATTATGATAAAAATAACTTTCTCAAGAGTTTCAGCCACAGAAAATTCAATGAAACAAGTTTCATTCAATTTCCTGTGTTAACAGGTATTTATATTTTGAGGTTTATATATTTGTTTGTTCATTAATAATTAATACTTTACATGAAATGTGCGTAACTGGGCCTTATAAGCTACTTTATAAGCTAATTTAATTGTAAATTGCATAATTTATTAGAGATAATATCCGCATAACATCCGCAGTCAGAAGTGCGGATGCAGATATCCGGTCCACCACTAATATATATATATATATATATATATATATATATATATATATATATATATATAGTACAGTACCATTACACTACGGACCTCGATCAATCATAAATCGAAATTCTCCTACATAGGGCAGAAACCAATGCCCTGAGAGGGCACCCTCGCAAATCGTGAATATGTGCATTTAACTGCAATGACCACGCAGTATATAAATGAATTGGAAGGCCCTGGGTTCGATTCCCGGGCGGTTCGGCTCATTTTTCATTTATTCGTTATTTCTCTTCTCCGTGTGCAGAGACGCTCCTTATTACTTACGTCGTTTCTATTCATTTATATACTGCGTGGTCATTGCAGTTAAATGCACATATTCACGATTTGCGAGGGTGCCCTCTCAGGGCATTGGTTTCTCCCTATGTAGGAGAATTTCGATTTATGATTGATCGAGGTCCGTAGTGTAATGGTAGCGCATCCAACCGGCAATTGGAAGGCCCTGGGTTCGATTCCCGGGCGGTTCGCCTCATTTTTCATTTATTCGTTATTTCTCTTCCCCGTGTGCAGAGACGCTCCTTATTACTTACGTCGTTTCTATTCATTTATATACTGCGTAGTCATTGCATTTAAATGCACATATTCACGATTTGCGAGGGTGCCCTCTCAGGGCATTGGTTTCTGCCCTATGTAGGAGAATTTCGATTTATGATTGATCGAGGTCCGTAGTGTAATGGTAGCGCATCCAACCGGCAATTGGAAGGCCCTGGGTTCGATTCCCGGGCGGTTCGCCTCATTTTCATTTATTCGTTATTTCTCTTCCCCGTGTGCAGAGACGCTCCTTATTACTTACGTCGTTTCTATTCATTTATATACTGCGTGGTCATTGCAGTTAAATGCACATATTCACGATTTGCGAGGGTGCCCTCTCAGGGCATTGGTTTCTGCCCTATGTAGGAGAATTTCGATTTATGATTGATCGAGGTCCGTAGTGTAATGGTAGCGCATCCAACCGGCAATTGGAAGGCCCTGGGTTCGATTCCCGGGCGGTTCGCCTCATTTTTCATTTATTCGTTATTTCTCTTCCCCGTGTGCAGAGACGCTCCTTATTACTTACGTCGTTTCTATTCATATATATATATATATATATATCGGGTAATTTTTTAAACATCTGATATTTTCAAAGGTTTGTATTTTTTTATTAATCTCTACTATAATATAAAAGAGAGCTGTCCGTCTGTCCGTCCGTCCGTCCGTCACACTTTCAGCGTGCGTGCGTGTGTTTCAGCGTGTGTGCGTGCGTGTGTTTCAGCGTGTGTGCATGCGTGCGTGCGTGCGTGTGTGCGTGCGTGCGTGTGTTTCAGCGTGTGTGCGTGCGTGTGTTTCAGCGTGTGTGCATGCGTGCGTGCGTGTGCGTGCGTGCGTGTGTGTGTTTCAGCGTGTGTGCGTGCGTGCGTGTGTGTGTGTGTGTCTGTTCCAGCCATAGCTCCAAAATGAAAGCAGTTACAAACATAAAACTTCACACACATATTGATTAGGTCCCGAGGTTGTGCACCTGGGTGTTGAATGCCCGGTTAGGTCAACTGTACGCCCTTGACGATTGGTTAGGTTAAGTTAGGTTAGGTTAGGTTAACCTAACCTAACCAACCTAACCTAACTAACCTAACCTAACCTAACCTAACCAACCTAACCAACCTAACCTAACCATTCAATTAACCTAGCTAATAACAGCTAATAACAGCCTTCGAACTACAAAAAATATTCCGGCCCTCTACTTGGATATGTTTTACTACCCGCACGTAGGGCGGGTCTTTAGCTAACCGTCAGCGAAGCGACGGGTAATGTACTAGTTGAAATAAAAGCAGGAAAAGCAGGAATTCTCTACACATGGGGAATTAGTCCTTTCGTGCAAAACATGCTCTATGCAATGTCCTCTCAGCTCATGATATTTACATGATACTTTCGATGGAATAGTCCCGTCCAACAGATTTCCCGCATTTTAAGATAAAGGAATATGGACATCAATATCACCAGATGTAAACTCCTGTGACTTTTATCTGTTGGGTTATTTAAGAGAAAGAGTGTTTAAACAGAATCCACACACAACAGAAGAAGTGAAAGCATCAATTGAAAAAGAAATTTCTAGGGTTTCAACGGATACTCTGTCCAGGGTACTGCAAAATTTTGTTGTTCGTGTGCAAATAATTAATGAGTCTGGAGAGGACATCACATAGAGCATGTTTTGCACCACGAGACTAATTCCTCAAACTTAGAGAAGGTATAGTAAAAATTTCATGCTTTTATTTCTGTTAATAAAAAAATACAAACCTTTTAAAGGGTCACATGGTTAAAAAAATCACCCAATATATAAATACCGTGTATATATATATATATATATATATATATATATATATATATATAAATATATATATATATATACACCTTGGCTAACGTTGGTTTTGCTTCCGCCCGAATTGTTCATTATGAGCAAGATCAAGCTTATCACTCCACCTCAGACCTACAATTTAACGTGAAATCGGAACCACGCCCCACCACGGGCGGTCAGAAATTACAAAATTCTCGACCGGACTCGATCTCACGACCTCCCGATCAGCAGCCCAGCGTCTTAACCACGAGGCTACCCAGGGTACCCATTCGTCTACCAACCAATTTTTTTATTGTGTGGAAGAATGAACAGCTGGATTTTTCTGCGAGCTGCCTGCTGTCACCGGGTCTCGATTCTGGAGCCGATGGATTCATAGTCAGCGATGTAAATCACTACACACCGAGGCGCATATATATATTCAAAGGAGGAGACTGTAGGGGCCAATCAACAAAGGAAGTACTCCTAGGGGGGGGGACGTTAGACAAGAGAGACCGATTGCTGGAACTCCCGTTTCTCCTGGCACTGTTCTCCTTAGTTGATATTTCTCTGTGTCTCATCTACCGTATGAGCAATCCAGCATGCTCTCAAACACACACTTCTCTCCCTATTCTTCACTACACATACATGCATCTTACACACTACACATTCTTTTAAACATTTTAAGAAAACAAAAAACATAATGGCACTTTCGTCTCTTTCCTTCTACTTCTATTGGGGGCAGGGCATTTTTGTGGGCGTTCGCCCTTGGCCCCTCCTTCCTACATAGTATATATATATATATATATATATATATATATATATATATATATATATATATATATATATACTGTGTATTTGCATAAAGTGTAAAAAAAAATTTTAGTTTCATTTTTCTGCCGCGTGCTATATCTCGAAACCGATGGGTTTCTCGACCTATGTTTATATGGTCTTTTTTCTTTATGAAACACATTTATGCATCACCATATATATATATATATCAGTGGCGTGCGGTCCATGGAAGCAAGGGAAGCAATGCTTCCCTATTCAAAGAAAGAAGAAAATGCTGTATTATACTTTAAAGTTTAAACAGTTCAATATGTGTTAATAAATTGTACAAAATCATTTTATTATACTATTTATAGCATTTGATTGGTAATCAGGTGGATACATAGTATATACATTGGTTGCCGTTCGTGCAAGAACCTTTAAGAAAGCCGACGCAAAAAATCTCGAGTTGGACAACAATTGACGAAATGCATCCTTTTTCCCAATGACTTTCGCTTTTTTTTTACAGTTACAAATTGTTTCTTTCCATTCTAAAAACTCATTTAATGTTTAATAATGTAGTATTTATTGGATACAAGAAGTTTCATATATAGTTTTTCTACTAAAAAATTCCATGGCCATGTTAAGCGAAAAAGAATATATATTTATCGTTATTTTATCCTTCCCTATGTCAAAAAGGAAGCAATTTAGATTTGGCTGTCCAGATCTTATAGTTAATTTTCTTGAAATATCTGGCAACTTAACGTGCTGTCTGCTGTCATTCTCTCATTTAAAGCGAATACATAACTACGCTAGAAATGCGCAAGGGGAAGAAAGGCTTGCAAGTTTAGCTTTAATCTGAATTGAGAAAAAGCTTCTTAAGGATATGAAAACCGATGCCTTTTACGAAGAAATAATAGATATATTTAATAAAAAAGAAAGAATAGAATTAACCTATAAGTAAAGTAAGTAGATGATTATATGTGTTTTGTTTTTATTATATACGAGTATTTTAAAGTTTTATTTTTATTTTATATAATCTTTGTTGTTTTTGCTTGAATTGCTTCCCCTTGACGAAAAATCACCGCACGCCACTGATATATATATATATATATATATATATATATATATATATATATATGGGATGAATTTCACAATTAAACACGTGAAATGCATGAATGATGCAAACCCACAAGGAAAAAGAAAAATGATTTTAAGGCCTTTCGTGTATTCAGAAGTACACCTCGTCAGGGAATGAAAGGAGAGGGCGAGATGACGAAAATATATACATATGTACAACGGGACAAAAAAATAAAAAGATTAACATATGATTAGCAAGAGTTAATTAGAGGCAAAAGGTATTTTAACAGGCTATTGTCAATTTTATACATTCCCACACTGTTATTGAAATTATTTTTAAAATGGATAAATGAACATTCTAGAATATTTCTTTCAATTATACCTGTGTTTATAACAAGCGCTTTAGAACTATCCCATTTGATATTATGTTTACATCTGCACATATGGTAAAACAATGCACTAGAATTATTTGCTGTTCTACACGCATATTTATGCTGTTTAACTCTGATTACAATGGCCAACGAGTATTTTTCATCAGATATAATTATGGGTGGGTTAAGTAGTATGCCCGCAAAATGGACAAGTGTAATGTAATTGCAAATGTTGATCAATGTTGTAAAGGGGGAGGGGGGAATGTTGCAAGATGTTATGCAACAAAGGGGGAAGGGGGTTATGCAACAAGGGAGAAAGGTTTTCCCCCAAGCTGCAATGAAGGGGGAGAAAGTGGGACGGCCTCACCCCTCAAAGGGGCATACCTAACCTAAGAGAGAGAGAAGGAGAGAGAGGAATAGACCATCCAGCTTCTACGAGAGGCAGAAGCTCAATGAGATATCGTGGTAGCAACACTTGACTTAGAACTCGAAATCCGCCAGTTGGCGTAGAAGCCAGTGCCTTCAGGCATTATCAGCCAGTTGGCACAGTGTATACATCGTTTGGACAGCCAAGAAACGCACACAAACGCACATAGATTCATAGATTCCCCTATTATTACGCACACAACTGTATATACGTTCATAGGTCGCCATTTCCCTCCGTCATTGCCCATTTACAAGTCATACATCTACACACACACACACACACACACACACACACACACATTCTCCCTCCGTCATTGCCCATCTACACGTCATACATCTTCTACACACACATACACACATATTATGATTTCCCCATAAGAAAACGTCCCAACCTAGGAAATGTTGTTTATTATAGCGACCATCAAAATAAGGCAACTGGTTGGTGCTTCAATTAAGATTTTTTATTATTAACGGGTCACAGAAATTTCCTACACAATCTGAAACAATGAACTGAATAACCCTTACCATCCTTTATATATACACATTATTAAGAATTATTATTATATTTAAAATAAATTCGTCAGCACTGACCCATACCCGATACTTTACGCTTCCAGCCATTATTAAAATTTAATGAAAAATCTTAAAAAGCATATATTAAGTTTGGTCACGGAATTTTATATCTACTCGTCCGAACGAAACTTTAAACCGACACGAATTGCCCAGAAATCCAAATTTATTTTCCAGTTTTAGGTGATTGTAAAAGTCGCTAAAATCATATATATATATATATATATATAGTTAAAGTAGTAAAATTGGATGTTTATCATACGGCCGATCTCTCCATCGTCCTCCCATTTCTGCCAATTAATTTAAAAAAAATTATTTTCCAGTTTTAGGTGATTGTAAAAGTCACTAAAATCCTTCATATACAGGGTGTTTTAGGAGGAAAGGTCAATACTTCGGGAGGTGATAGTATCGGTCATTTTGAGAAAAAAAGTTCACATGAACATATATCTAATTCTGAATGGTTACGGAGATAAAGCTGTTTGAATCTACAAATGCAAAAGCATTGTTAATGGTAATCAAGAAAGAGAAACCAATTACTGTTTCTAACATTTAATGTTTAAACATTGGCATTTTGAATGGTATCAGATACAGAAATGACAAATTTGTTACAGTTTACAATACGTTTACGAAAATCCCACCATCAACCTCAATGCACTTTGCAACTCGTGTGCGAAAATCGCGTGTTGTTCGTCTGAGTTGATCTTGACATTCCTTTATGCTGGCAGCAGCATCCAAAATGCACGAGAGCAATTCGTCTCGTGTATCCACCTTTCTTTTGTAAACTTGATTTTTCATCCACCCCCACAAACAATAATCTAACGGAGAGAGGTTTGGAGACCTTGGTGGCCATTGAATGGGACCACCGCGGCCGATCTATCGACCAGGGAAAGTTTGATTTAGGTATTGCATCACCAGACGGGTAGAATGTGGAGGAGCTCCGTCATGCTGAAAGTACATACCAGCACGTGTAGCCAAAGGAACATCCTCCAATAGTCCTGGCAATTCATTTTGCAGAAATTCTAGGTAACTTTGTCTTGTAAGACGATTCTCTAAAGTAACAGGGCCACTCAGCTGATCATCGATGATACCGCACCACACATTGGCAGAGAAGCGATGTTGAAAATTTGTTTCCACAGTGGCATTTGGATTTTCGTCTGACCACCGATGAGAGTTACGAGTGTTGTTGATACCGTCACGAGTGAAAGTAGCTTCATCGGTAAACAGTATTAATCGAAGCAATCGGCGATTAACATTTACCCAATGACAAAATTCCAGTCGCATGGCAGCGTCTCCTGGTTGAAGGTGTTGTACACGCTGTACAGAGGCAGTGAGTGTACATGATATGGATGCAAGCCTTCCTCACGTAATGTTCGCCATACTCTTGTGTGTGGTACACCGAGATGTGTAGAAATTCTTCGTGAGCTAGTAGTAGGACTACGCTCTACCAACTGAAGAATGTTTTCCACTTCATCCACATCTTGTTTACCCTCACGTTCAGATGAAACATGAGCGCTGGGAAGTGTACCAATCTCACGCGAATGTGTTGAAAACCCTGGTAAACATTCTTCAATCCGGAATTCTGCGGTTCGGAAACCGTCGACGGTATTCTGCAACAGCAGCTGTTGCACTTCCATCGCAAAAACCGTAGACATACACCATATATAGATATTTGGCATGTGTGAAGGTGTGTGACATTCTTAACACTGCTTCAAACACCAAACAATGTCACTCACAACAGTCAGCTGTCGATTGGCTTATGTTACATGGTTACATTACAGCTTACATGGTTCAAGGTTATGGGGGAGGAAGGGGGAGAAAGAGCTACGCGCGTATCAGATTCAAACAGCTCTATCTCCGTAACCATTCAGAATTAGACACATGTTCATGTGAATTTTTGGAGCTGTTGAAGAATAGGGACCCCAGCCTTCTTTAGTTAGGCTTATAAGGCTAACTAACGAAAATATCACGACCTAATCTAACCAATCGTTAGGTTAACTGTACGCCCTTGACGATTGGTTAGGTTAGGTCAGGGCTTCTCAAACTTTTTTCACTTGCGACCCCTTTGGATCAGACAAATTTTTTCGTGACCCTTCACTCAATGTCATAAAAGCAATAGGTACTAACACTGTATATTTATGAAAAAAATAATATTTTCAAATGTTTCTGCGACCCCCAATAATATTTACGCGACCCCTAGTTTGAGAAGCGTGGGGTTAGGTCATGATATTTTCGTTAGTTAGCCTTATAAAGCTAACTAAAGAAGGCTGGGGCCCCTATTCTTCAATAGCTCCGAACTTTTTTTCTCAAAATGACCGATACTATCACCTCCCGAAGTATTGACCTTTCCTCCTGAAACACCCTATATATATATATAATTATATATATATATATATATATATATATATATAATATATATATATATATATATATATATATATATTATCACAGGTAATAAAACGGATATTTAGCATTCGACCAAACGCTCCATCGTCCTTCCATTTCTGCTAATCAGCTTTTTAAAATTATATTCCAGTTTTAGATGATTGTAAAAGTCGCTCAACAATTTCATATATATATATATAATATATATATATATATATATATATATATATATATATGAAACACGTGGTAAATAATATTCAATTTTTATGTTGATATCCATCCAACTATATAAGTTCTCTCTCTCTCTCTCTCTCTCTCTCTCTCTCTCTCTCTCTCTCTTCTCTCTCTCTCTTCTTATGTACTGGTTAGAACGTTTACGAAAGTTTTCATTGCTAGAACGCTTTATCTTATTCAGTGTATAATGATAGAGTTAAAACAAAAATAAGTTACAATGACTGGACCGCAGAAACTGAAGGCTGAGTGTGCGAGGTGTGGATTAAACCAGTGGGTGACGACCTTTAAAGAAGCTTGCTTCGAGTAGATCAACCACTCCACATGTGACACTTTTGCGTACTCATGCAGTTTTATGAGAAGCTAGAGGAGAGGGTCCGGCCGCTCGAGTCGTCCAGATCGGCTGTTGGAGGCGCGGCGGTCACTGATCGGCTGCGCCCTCCACCCCGGAGCTCAGTGATAGGATAGCCGCCCTGGAAAGGTGGTCTAGCGGCGGACTGAACAGAGCTCGAGACGGCGGAGAAAGGGTAGCGGTGCAACAGGGGGCCAGGGTACAAAATCAATGTCATAAATCGCCAGCGACACACGTGAAATGAACGGAACCGCGGCGCGAGGTGGAGGGAAGGGAGGGCGCAAGGAAGGAGCCGATAGAGAAGGGTGGGAAGGGGCCGATAAAGAAAAAGGGTGGGAAGGGGCCTACTGATGGCCCAAAGAAACCGAAGGATGTAGCTGCCGGTCGGGGTGGGTCGGGTGGTGTAAGTGCGGCTGAGTCTATGGGTGGCGACGGGTATCGAAAGGTATCGGCCAAGAAGGCTGCGAAGCCGAAACCTGAGACCCCGGTTGCCGCTGTCAGGACCTTCAACCGCTTTAGTCTCCTGTGCGCGAATGAGGAAGACACCGCTTTGATTGGGGACTCACAGATCAGGGGCCAGAAGAAGTACTTTGCTTCTGAAAACCGGGACAGGAGGAAGGTAAGGTGCTTACCCGGGTGGGGAACGGCGCACTTAAGGAAGGAGTTAGAGAAGCTGCGCGTGGCTAGTCGGAGGACTGCGATCGTTGTCCACGCTGGTGGCAACGACCTGTTCCTCAAAGGCGGTAGGGTAGGTTCGACGGAAGGAATCACCACCGAGATCATGTCTCTTGCGGATGATCTAAAACTTAAGACAGATAGGGGAATGTTGATGGGTATTTTACCGCGGATGAATGCCAGTGACCACGCACTCAGTAAGGTCATTGGCATCAACAAGAGGGTGCAAGATTTGTGCGTCCCACTGGGCGTGAGGTTCGTTGACCCCTTCGACGCGTTTTCGGGTAGGTGGGACCCTTATCAGAGGGATGGTGTCCACCTCAATGTCAAGGGTAAAGGTGTGCTAGGCACGCTGCTTGACCGGCACCTATACCGTATGGTGAGGTCAAGCCCGATGACTGATGATGGGCCCTCACCGGGGAGAGATAATTTTGAGCCGGTGGCGGACGTACCTTCAACTGAAGGGTGCGTCCCCCTCCTTCCACGTTGGAGGGGGCTGAGGCTCCTGCAGAAGTTGCCCCCTCGTTGGTGAGGGGCTCTTTAACTCCCGACAGCCCTGGCTGTTCGGGAAACGGGTCGTGCTAGGGGGCGGTCAGAATAGGGAAGGCTCCATCCATGCAGTGCTTATTAATGCTAGGTCGATTAGGAATAAGTTTTGCGAGCTACGGGCGCTCTTAGCATCAGAATACCAGGATATCGTTGCTATCACCGAGTCCTGGATTCATACTGATCGTAGGGACTACGTTGGAGAGTTCAAGATTCCAGGGTATAGAATATTTCACAAAGACCGCACCCGTGGGGAGTGGGGAGGGGTACTAATATACGTGAGGGACACGTTGAGTCCGGTTGACTGCCAGATCCGATCGGAACGGGAGCTGCTTGTCGTCGATCTGAACGTGGAAGGGACGAACTATAAGTTAATCTTGATGTACAGACCTCCGCATCTCCTCCTCGAGGAGGATACAGCCCTGTACACCGAACTCCGTAGCCTGCTAGGGGACAGGGTGAGTGTAGTTTTAGGAGACTTCAACAGTCGCCGGATAAAGTGGGAAGACAAGAATGCCGAAGGGAGGAGGCTAGTTGACTTTGCTGATGAGAACTTCCTCACTCAGTGGGTCAATGGACCTACACGAGGCGAAAGCGTTCTAGACTTAGTATTCACGACCGAAGACAACCTCGTCACTGGCCTCACCGTTGACGAATCGTTGGGCGGGAGTGATCACGGTCTGATTAGGTTCCGTGTGTGCGTCCCTCGGGTGAAGCGTAGTAACCTGAGAGGCAGTAAGCTCGATCTACGGCGGGCGAACTTTGTTGGCCTTCGGGGAAGCGTAGGTGAGATGGGGTTAGAGGTCGGCGGCGATGTTGAGGGAGTGTGGAGTGCATTCCGGGACCAGTTTATGGTGCTGCAGTCTGCTGCCATACCCTCAAAACCGGACACAGCTGCTTCAACGCAGCCTAACTGGTTCAGTCGTGACATCGCTTCGGTTATCCAAAATAGGAAAGCTGCGTATAGGAGGGCGAAAGCCAATCGTTCCCGTGAGAACACTAAGGCGTATGTACGCCTGGGCAGGGAAGTGAAGGCGGAGGTTAGGCTAGCGAAACGTAACGAAGAACTACGGGTGGCAAGCCTCTGCAAGGGGAACCCTAAGGAATTCTTCAGTTATGTTAATAGTAGAAATCCTATTAGAAGAATGAGAGGCCCGTTAAAGGACCCCAGCGGCGTTCTGCGGACCTCCGACGCGGACATCGCTAATGTGCTGAATGAGTACTTTGCGGGAGTGTTCACCAGGGAGAACACCCGCGTCATCCCCGAGCCAGGCGTCAGGCACAAAGGTGCTGGCCTGGATAGTGTTGGGGGTACCGCGACAGTCGTTGCCGATAGAATAGACAAACTGAGCGTGTTTAAGGCTCCTGGGCCAGACCAGTTCCTCCCGAGAGTGTTGCGGGAAGAGCGCGACCAGGTGGCTCCCCACCTGGCTATAATCTTCAACAAATCATTGGAGACGGGCCAGGTGCCTAGTGACTGGAGGGAAGCCAACGTGACCCCTATCTTTAAGAAAGGGGATCACGAACGAAAGTCCAGGGAACTATCGTCCCATTAGTCTCACTTCAGTTGTAGGTAAATTATTAGAGGGGATAATAGCGGATAGGATCGTTGACCATTTGGATTCCTACAAGCTGCTTGGGGACTCCCAACATGGGTTTAGACGGCATAGCTCGTGTCTCACCAAACTGCTTGAGTTTTTCCGCGGCATGTGGAGTGGGTAAGATAAGAGTAGGACGATTGATATACTTTATCTCGACTTTCAGAAAGCCTTTGATAAGGTACCTCACCGCCAGCTAATGGCCAAGGTCCGTGCGCTGGGTATCGGTGGGGAAGTAGGTAGGTGGATTGAGAACTGGCTGAAGAATAGGCGGCAGAGGGTTGTAATTAAAGGGGCTAGCTCGCGTTGGGCCTCGGTCACTAGCGGGGTTCCTCAGGGTTCCGTTTTGGGGCCACCGTTGTTTATCATTTACATAAATGATGTCGACGCTGGCATCGTCAGTAGGATCGCCAAATTCGCTGATGACACCAAGCTTGGGGCCGATGTTGGGACGCCCGAGACGATCGAGCAACTGCGTGCGGACCTACGTAGGAGAGGTGAGTGGTCCGAAAAATGGCAAATGCCGTTTAACTTGGGTAAATGCAAGGTCATGCACATTAGCTACGCCAATCCCAAGTCGGACTACTCGATGTTGGGGAGTAATATCGAGGCGACTAATTTGGAAAAGGACGTGGGTGTGCTAATTAGCAGCGACCTTAAGTTTATGAAACAGTACGTAGAGGTGGAAAAGAAAGCCCAGAAGCTGTTGGGTTATATCGGGAGATAATTTCAATTTCGGAACAAGGAGACTGTGCTCTCCCTGTACAATTCTCTGGTCCAGGTGAGGACCACAAAGTTAATCCCTTCCGTTAGGCATATGGGCTACAATCGACGCTTATGCGCCCTGAATTTGTTTTCGCTGGAAACTCGGCGGCTGCGCGGTCAACTCATCGAGGTCTTCAAATTCTTACGCGGGTTCAACGATGTCGATTTTAGAAGCATGTTTAGTTTAAATGATAACCCAACTCGCAACAATGGTTGGAAGTTGGATTTGAAACGGTTTAGCACTATTGTATGTGGGAATTACTTTACGTATAAGATCTGTGACACGTGGAACAGGTTACCTTCAGAAGTTGTGAACAGTTTCTCTGTGGATCAGTTCAAGAAAAGGTTAGACCGAATCTTGCACACTATTTGAGGGTGTAGGAAATTTTCCCTGGCACCCGTTGCCATTGGTACCTCCTCGGTATGGGCCGCAAGGCCTTTTGAGGTACTTCTTTTCCTTGTAACTAACTCCTTGTAACTCTCTACGAATCTGTTTCATTTCTGAAAGAAATCTATGGAATGGATAAGTTATATTTGACACGCCCCCAGAACTCGCGGCTCGTCCAATTACAGCCCAATGGGCGGAGCCTGAGAACGAGCTCAGGACCTCTGGTTGGTGGGTAGTCACACTTACACGTTATGGGCTGCCGAAATTTCACCAACGGCCAATAGGAAACTCACGATTCGGCTGTTAGGGGGTGGTTACAATTAGGACCGTGTATACAAAAGGGGGCATTTTCATCTGAAATCCACAACAGTTATATTTATCAACGAGTAACTACAGAAATATATCGCCATGAGCCATTCACAACAGCTTTACTGCTCTCCGCAATTATTTGAAGACGGAGACTCTGTACAGGGGCTACACTCCACCTTTTCGGAACGGCTGACCGGAAAGCCCTACTTTCAACGCAAACTATTGCAGAAATTTGTGACAGAGAGAAAGAATCAACTGATGAAGAAGACATTGAAATGTAAGTAATTAAATTAATTTGTGATTCGGGCTATATATACACATCGTTTCATTCAGTGCAAGTGTTAATTAATTTATAAAAAGCCATAATAAATGCGGATTGGGAAACTAGTTTGTGATTTAAACGGAAGGCCATTCACGGGCTATGTATATATATCGTTTCATTCAGTGCAAGTGTTATAATTTATAAAAAGCCGTAATAAAAGGAAGTGAAAGGATATTTTCCCAGTGGTCGAGACTCGGTGCTGACAGACGATGCGTAGCACAGTCAGCTAATCTTCCTTTTAACCCGGTTAGGCTAGTTACATGCTGTTTATTATTTGACCCTGGTACCCTATCCTACATTTTCTCTTATTGTAACGCTCCCCTCCCGTATATTCATCGCGGTGTTCTGACATATAATTGCTTGTTTACTACAGGATACTGTGCTAGGCTTTCTGTAATTAATGTATTCTATTAAGTATTTAGAGAGTAAATTTTGTTTATCAAATATCTACGTTTAATAAATTTATAGAAATTTCTACAGGTAGGGTTTTAGAATTACTAAGACTTTAAAGAATTCAAACGGTCCTGGGCTCGAGAACCTGTGATGGTAGGCATTACGTAGTATGCAAAGTTAGGATTAAAAGTATTTCCGGCGCGGTAAATTACTGTACTTGTAACGTCTTGCAACTCTCTCTCTCTCTCTCTTTCTTCTGTATTATATATATATATATATATATATATATATGGTGTAGTTGTAATAATACACTTCTACTCCTCATATTTTATTGTAAATGTTTCATAGTGGGTATCCTCAATTTAGACTAGTTTGTATTAGTACTGAGCTAGGGTTTTTGAATACAATTCGATTTATAAAAAAAATGGATTTTAATTAAAAAAGATTCAGTATGAAATAATCATGTTAATTTCTCCTTAAAGGACCGATGCGGAACTTGATCGTGTTATAGCTACTTTTCGCGACAGCTTTGAAGAAAGACAAATAGTCGCCAGCGATTTGGAGGTTTTACCGCGCAGCCGATCAAGTGACCTGAATGCGGAGGTCGAGGTATGGGCTCACATCCGGACCAACGAATTCCAGGTCATCGAGGAACTAATGTAAGTTTTTTTTGTGGTTAAGAACAAAACACATTGTATTTTCATTCAATTCATTAAATGGTAGAAATCATGTTTTAGTACAATTCAGCTAACAGAACTAGCGTCCATTAAATAAGACTAACATTAATGGAGAAATTTTACACAATATAGTTACAATTATATATGTATATACACACGTAAAACTTTACACAATACAGCGAGTGCTTACAAATGGAAACCTTCTTTTTATCTGTCTGCATACCAATTCATCATTCATCTCAGTGTCGCACAAATCGAATAATTTAAAAAAAATTATAAATCTCCTCCCACGTGACATGTGCAGGGAAAATGAAAGATAGTACATGCCACAAGTATTACTACAATATCCTTGGAAACGGTAAGGATTCCACACAATTTCAGGGACATGCAGCTGTTCGAGAAATTGTACAATAACAGGGTCACTCCAGGGCTGAGTACCGAGTGAATCAAAATAGTACATTCTTTCCCTATTTTTAAAATAGATTGCAAACCAATGAATCCTCTCGCCCCCCACAATGTCCGTATTGACAATAAGACTACACCAATCTCTCGTAGTTGGCAATTTCAATGTTTCATTCTTCGCAAACACACCGATAAATTTCGAGCGTGTGACTCGGTCACTTTTCATTACTCTCTGGAGTGTATTCGCGTCCATTTTAAAAGTCTGTGACTGCGACAAATTCTTTCTGCGTTACGCCAATCCCAAGCTCATCACAGCCACCAGCAATATGGGCCAGATTACTATAAGCTCTCGCGCAAAGCGGGAACACAGCGTCTGATGAGTAGTCCGTATCCATAGTCCCGCCCAACGCAACGCCATTGACGTATAGAGTTATATTTTTAAGGCCGAAATTCTCGAATTTAAAGGCGTTCTTTTTATATTTTCCATTCGTCGAAGCGTGATCATGCATTCCAATTAATAACCTTTTAGGTAGAACTCCCAGGGCCACGTTTTCTAGACGCTTCGAGGCCAACCCTCCGGGCACCGTGTATAGTTTGATCTGTACTCTGTTAATTGGGTATTTCACTGTTGTGTGTATTAAATTTTTTTCAATTTCTACATATTTCGGCGAACTTAATTTCACTCGCCGTACCGTACATGCAAATATGTTTCCATGATGTGAATCACAACGGGTTTTGCGCTCTCTTCTTGATCAGGCCATAGATTTATGCAGATCTCAAGATTCGTGCGGGTGAGCTTTAACTTCATATCCACCCCATTCATAAGCAGTTTCTCCTGGAACGTGAAATCTATATGCAGACGTCCAAAACACTCGTATATCTTTTTTAGCATTTTTAATTTTATCCTTTATACTGCTTTCGTCTTTAGTCTGATAATAGCCCTCGGCAGTTAAAAAGGTATCCTTCGCTTCTTTTGAAAAGTTGAGGACATTTTCCAGATAGGCTCGTAGGTGATAATAACCCGTTCGTGCCGAGATGTTGACCTGATTTAAATACACCTCACACTGGCTGAATATGGAGTGTAGAAAATTGGTTTCAGGGTATGCAGAGTAACTATCATCGCAGTCCGTTCCATCTGAATGGGCTATACGCAGTTTAGCGTACATGTGCATGCAGCTTGGACCAAAAACGTATGGGCCTGAGCTGGGTATCACGAATTCTATAGGGGCACTCGGTGAACTAATTGTGTTTAATAGGTTAATTGTAATAAAGTTACTATGGAAAACTGATGTGTGGGTAGTTGGGAGGTAACGAAAATGGTTCACTGAGTAGGTAGGTTAATCTAACAATTATTAAATTCCTTTTATGTCAATAACTGCGTGGATGAAACCAATTGGTTGCTCACCAGAGTTATTCTCCACACTAGTATTTATATACTGTGTGACAAGAGCGTGCTCGGTAATAGATATACATTACCGATCAACCAACCGAAGAAAAAACCAAGACGACGCTGGTGGAAAAGGCCCCGCGGAAAAGGAACAAGAGAGAACGAAAACGAGGAACGGGGCGAGAAGACGGAACGAGAGAAGGGAGAAGGAAAAACAACGGAAAAAGATCCCCACCAGCAAGTACGCTCTCAACAATTAGACAGAAGGGGAAAAGAGACTCTCTAATAACTAGCAGTAAGTGACTAATTGTGTTTTAACCCAGTTAGAAGTAAACGCATTAAATTAAGCTCGGTCAGACAAATTAGGCCTACATTGTGGCCTAAGACCTAGCATCAACTCATAGCTTAACAAAGGTGAAGGTAGATTGCCCTAACCTAATTTGGTGAGGAATCCTACTGTGGACCTCAATTTATCTGCCCGCTCTGGACCATTTCCGGAATCTCTAGGCTGACCCCTACAAGGCTAGACTTAATCTACTCTATAGTTAGACTGGAGATATTAGGGGTGGGTTAATTGTGGACCAATTCATACAGAGCATTTTTCACATTGGTGGTCCGTGGGGGGAATTTACAAACCTTAACCTTACTTAACAAAAATTGCAGAATTAGGCTAAATGGTCTAGCCTAAGCCTAACCTAATCAAGCCTAAAGTAACAAACTTGCCTAATTAGGTCTACAACCTAGGGCCTAACTAGGAAACATTTACATTTAAGGAGTCTCATTCTCTTATAAGCTTAGACCTGAGTGACACATAAGTACTTGGGGGGATTAAACCAAATTTAAAACTTGACTGTTTTGTCTGTGATCTCCTTCTCTGGTAATTTTTTCTTGTCTTCTATTTCATTACGATCCCCAGTTAAACAATTTTGACTTAAACATGGACAGTGAGGAATTGAAAAAGTTAAAAAAGAAAAGGGGGGGAAAGTTGGGTGCTGTTACAAAGGCCGTGAACACTTTTAACAATATTACACAACCAGGTAAGGAAGATTTAGAGTGTGTAATTCTTAAATTGGAAAAGAAAAAGAAGGAAATAATAGCCATTGATGAGAGTATTTCAGAGTTAGTTGAATCCGAAATGGCTGAAGAACAACTGATAGACCTTTACGCTGATAATGATGTTCAGGTAATCTCAATTGAACAGCAAATAAGGAGACTACAGTCTCGTTTGACTGACTTAACACCAAATAAACCTACTTCTGATTTTAATCAAAGTAGAGCTAACTTTCAACCAAATTTAAGTGGCATGCCAAATCCTGAGTCACAAGAATTTAGGGCTACGTACCCACTTTGCTAGTACCAACATTTGAAGGGGACACGGTACAATTCCCATCTTTCATTGAAAAATTTGAGAGTTTAATAAGTAATAAACCTTATATTTCAACTGTTGATAAGTTTAGCTACTTAACTAGTTTCCTTAAAGGCCCAGCCTATAACCTGATAGCCTATTTACCAGCCGTAGGGAATTCATATGAAGTAGCTATTGATCTCTTAAAACGTAATTACATTAATAAAGATGAGATTGTATTTGAATTATCTCAACAAATTATTGATTTTGCACCCATAAAAGATAACCATAGTGATATGGAAAAATTTTATTCAAAATTAGAAGCTATTATAGGACAACTGGTTAGCAATGAGATAGATGTTAAAGCGTCATCTTGGATTATACAAGGCATAATTCTTAGGTGCCTTCCTTTGAGGGTTAAAGATGTTTTAGTTCTAAAGACGGGAGAAAATTATCCTACTCTTGAAAATATCAGAAAACACTTTCCAACTCTCCTAACTAATTACAAACTGAGAAATATTGCAATACAAAATAAGACCCAGACTATGGATAAACCAAAGACTGTCTCCAGAGACCAACTAGCTACAGCCAAACAGACAAAACTTGATACTGTAGAATCAAATGTGACCAACTGTAATACACGAACACGTACATTACAGAACTTTAATGTAACTGCTGCCTCAACTTAAACACTACATTGCAAATTTTGTGCAAGTGATGAACACAGTAGTACTGGGTGTGACAAATATTCAGACTTTAACTCAAGAGCTAAAAGATGTGAACAGTTGAACCTATGTAAAAAGTGTACTGACCAGGGACATTATAAGAAAGACTGTAAATCTAGGTTAAGATTCAATTGTAAGTTTTGTAAAAGTTTACGACATGTCTCATCAATGTGTGATTCACCAAAGTGTCCAAACAATAGTACTCAAACTCAAAAGATACCTCCAACAAACAAAGGTAATCAAGAAAATGCCACTTTCATGGGACATTCTGTTTGTTCAAACAACGTAACAAGAAACACTGAGATTCTTTTACCAACTATTACTTTGGACTTAGTGAATGGTGAGGTAGCACCACTCCAGTGAGATGTCTTATAGACTGTTGTTCTCAACAAACATTTGTTTCGCAAAATGTAGTTAATAAATTGGGTTTGACACCAAACCTGAATGAACAAGAACTCAATATCACATCCTTGTTAAGGATAACTCTAACAAAAATAGCTATAAGACAATTGACCTGGAACTACATTTAGAAAATAAATTAGAAAAAATTGAAGCAGTCATTATTTCAAAAGTAGGACAAAACAAACTGGTTATACCCAAACTAGAACAAACCATAAATCATTTGGGAAAACAGTATAAAATAGCTGATAGACATATCACAAATAACACAGTAGCTAACATTGAAATGTTAATGGGGGCAGATTATATTAATCTTATTCATAAGGGCATAGTGAAGATAGGTGATGGTATAGCTTATCAGACTCCATCAGGGATAGCCCCTTTGGGTGACCTATCCAAATACAACCTAGACCTAAACCAAAATAGTTCATGACTAACAAATACTATGTGCCTCAACTCAGTCCTAAATAAAACCGGTAAGAATAGCAACACTTTGAATAATATTATATCAACTGAGAACATTAATTCATCACTATCAAATGAAACTCTGGATGAGGCAATTCAAACTTTATGGTTGCTAGAATCTGTGGGTATACATGACACAAATCAAACTTCAGAAGATCAGTTAATGGTAGAAAGATTTGAAGACACCATTCAGTGCAAAGACAATAGTTATTTTGTTGAGTTACCTTGGAAAATAAATTGTCCAACTTTAAGAGATAATCTCAAAGTAGCTAAAGGACATTTATATAAAGTAATGAAAAAACTCAAACAAGATAATAAATTAAAATGTACAGTGATGTCTTCAAAGAACAGCTACAGAAAGGCTTCATTGAAGAAGTAACAAATAACCCTTTTAAAAAAGATGGTTGTCATTATTTAACCCACAGGGGGGTTTATCGACAAGATGCCCCAACAACAAAACTCAGAGTAGTATATAACTGTAGCCTCAAAGACAGTGATAAACACAGTTTGAATGATTGCCTGATTGAGGGTCCTAATCTCATTTCTGACCTTGTGAAGATCTTACTGAGGTTCAGGTTAGATAAATATGCCGTACAAAGTGACATTTCAAAGGCATTTTTGAGAATAAATCTTAAAAATGAATATGATAAGAACCAACTTAGGTTCTTATGGTTCAAGGATCCATTTGATTTGAATAAAGGGTTCATAACCTATAGATTTAATGTTGTGTTGTTTGGAGCCAATTGCTCACCTAGCCTATTAGCATTGACAATTAGACATCATTTGAACCAGTTTAATAACTCTTTAACATTGAACTTCCTAAGGAACATTTTTACGTAGACAATCTAATAGGCTCAACAACAACAAAATCTGAATTATCTGAAGTCTATGAACACTCTCAAAACATTATGCAACAAGGTAACTTTGAACTTAGAGAGTGGATTTCAAATGATGAGGATTTAAACAAAAAGATTTTAAAGGATAATAATGGTCTTACTGAGCCATCAGACAGAGTTAAAACTTTAGGTATGAACTGGTATTTGGATGCAACTTCTAACAGTCATGATTCAATCTGTACTAAAGGTTTTAAACTTGATGAGGAAGCAAACACTAAAAAGACAAATATTATCAGAGGCTTCAAAAATTTTTGACCCCATGGGTCTATTCCTGCCTTCAACAATAAAATCAAAGATTCTCCTCCAAGAAGTTTGGAGGACAAATGTTGGGTGGGATGATCCAATAACAAATGAAGATCAAAAATCTTGGAAGAAGTTAGCTGCTGATTTAACAAAAGTGCAGAACATTAAAATTAAAAGGTGCTGTGGGTTTAGGGATAAGCCCCAGAGACTTCATGTGTTTGCTGATGCAAGCACACAAGCTTATGGGTGCTGTGCGTATCTTGTAAATCCTACAGAAAGTCATCTAATTTATGCAAAAGGGAAAGTTGCACCTCTCAAACCTACCCGAACCATACCTCAACTGGAACTATTGGCTACTGCATAAGCCATTAAAACCATTTCATTGCTTAAGGATGCTTACCATGATGTGAACATAACTGATATCCACATCTGGCTTGACAGTCAGATTTGTCTTGCCTGGATACGGAATGATAGCATTAATAGTAAGAATATCTTTGTAAGAAATAGGCTAAAAGAAATAGCTGAAGCTAATGAAAGCCTACAAGTAAACTTTCACTCTGTTCCAACTAAACAAAATCCAGCAGACTTTCTGACCAGAGGTTTATCCTACAAGTTGTTGAAGTCAAACAAAACTTGGTTCATGGGACCTAAGTGGCTCTGTAATACAGACCAATGGCCTGTGGAACAAGTTAACTTGACATTAAATTTAATCTTTTCAAATGAAAAGGTTGAACCAATCACTAATTATGAACATTATTCTGATTTCAGCAAACTTGTCAGGGTCACAGCCTACTGTTTGAGGTTTGCTCACAACTGTTTAACTACAATAAACAAACAGCTAAATAAAAACAATCATAATTATACAGAAGTTGCAACCAAGTACTGGATAGGGCATGCACAACAAAAGGAGTACATTAAAGAGTTAGAATTCTTGACTAATGGGAAACAAACAAAAGAACCTGTACCATCAGTAGTTATGGATCTAAATTTGTTCAGAGATGAGGAAGGCCTTCTAAGGTGTAAAGGGAGATTAGACAAATCAAAACTGTCATACAAAAGCAAACATCCAATCCTTTTACCTAGATTTAGCTATTTGACAACATTAATCATCAGAAAAACACACAATGATGTATATCATATGGGGGTACCACAGACACTAACTACATTAAGAAAAACTTATTGGATACCCAAGGGAAGGATCACTGTTAAAACAGTCCTGAGTGAGTGTGTCACATGTAGGCGTATTCATGCTAGGCCCTATAGGAAACCAAATCCTCCTGCTTTGCCAGAGGAGAGAGTTACTCTCAACAGACCCTTTGAGACTGTAGGCATTGACTATACAGGAGCATTGACTGTAGGGGTGGTTGACACTGAACAAAAAATGTACATTGTACTGTTTACATGTGCTGCCTCACGAGCTGTTTATCTGGATGTTGTGGAGGACCTTACAGCAGAATCTTTTGTTGCTGTCTTTAAGAGATTCTGTGCACGACATTCAGTACCCAAGACAGTTTGGACTGACAATGCTACATATTTCAAGGCTGGTGAACAAGTCATCCACGACTTGTTAAGCGATGAACTCACACAATTATATATACAAAATTCAAACATAAAGTGGAAGTATATTCCGGTTGCCTCTCCTTGGTATGGTTCTATCTGGGAGAGGAATATACAAACAGTAAAGAATTGCTTGAAGAAAGCAATTGGTAAAGAACAGATACATTTGTTTGAGTTGCTCACTCTCCTGGCTGAGATTGAGAACATCAATAACAATAGACCACTCACTTATGTGAGTGACAACATTAATGACCCGGAACCATTAACTCCAAATCATTTGATTCGGGGAGAACAAGTTAGTCTCCCTGCCGGACTACAATATAGACTCTTCAGAAGACCCAAACTGGACTTAACGACACGATGAACTCCAGACTAACTTACAACACTTAACTGGAGTTAAAGTTCATTTTATTAAACAGTGGAAAACTGAGTACTTGATGGGTCTAAGGGAGAGACATAAACAAATGACTAAGAAGGATTGGTCTGACACAATTAAGGTAGGGGACCTTGTTCTCATACATGACAGTACTCCAAGACAATACTGGCCTCTGGCTAGAGTTTTAAAACTCAGACCAGGGGCAGACGGGGTAACAAGAGTGGTCAAATTAAGGACTTCAACGGGTGACACAACAAGAGACATTTCTCTTTTGTACCCCTTAGAGTCTGGACCCAAAACAATGGACTTTGGAGAACCTTCTCCACCGACAGTAACAACTGGAGACACTGAACTTCCAGTAACTATTCCTTTGACAGTAGGAGTGGTAACGCATCCTACTACAACATTGACAGACACAAGACCTCAGCGACAAACAGCATTAAAGGCGCGACTAGTTTTACAACAAAAAATAGATGCTGGGGAATTGTAATTTTATCTTCTAACTTTCACTTTTTCTTTTCTTATGGTAAAGACCATAGACAGTTTCATTCTATGGATGTATATTTTCTCTTCTAATTAAATGCTACATCTTCTCCATGAGAAGGTGAGGATAGTCACTGTTAATCAGATTAACAGGCATTTACAGTCAAATAGTTAGCTAGTCTACACTCAGACATAAAAATTGGTGACACTGACACCAAAATTTTTATCTCCCGGGGCCCCCAGTATATGGAAAACTGATGTGTGGGTAGTTGGGAGGTAACGAAAATGGTTCACTGAGTATTTATATACTGTGTGACAAGAGCGTGCTCGGTAATAGATATACATTACCGATCAACCAACCGAAGAAAAAACCAAGACGACGCTGGTGGAAAAAGCCCCGCGAAAAAGGAACAAGAGAGAACGAAAACGAGGAACGGGGCGAGAAGACGGAACGAGAGAAGGGAGAAGGAAAAACAACGGAAAAAGATCCCCACCAGCAAGTACGCTCTCAACAATTAGACAGAAGGGGAAAAGAGACTCTCTAATAACTAGCAGTAAGTGACTAATTGTGTTTTAACCCAGTTAGAAGTAAACGCATTAAATTAAGCTCGGTCAGACAAATTAGGCCTACATTGTGGCCTAAGACCTAGCATCAACTCATAGCTTAACAAAGGTGAAGGTAGATTGCCCTAACCTAATTTGGTGAGGAATCCTACTGTGGACCTCAATTTATCTGCCCGCTCTGGACCATTTCCGGAATCTCTAGGCTGACCCCTACAAGGCTAGACTTAATCTACTCTATAGTTAGACTGGAGATATTAGGGGTGGGTTAATTGTGGACCAATTCATACAGAGCATTTTTCACAGTCACTATGCTCAATAGAAACTTGTGTAGGGGGCATATCAAAGAGGGACAGCTCTGATTTACAACTTTGTGAGCTACACGGATGGATGAAGCGTGCCATGACGAGTCAGAAATAGTACCACCTCTCTTGACAAGTAGTGATCAGCCTATGATTCGTGAGAGCAGTGTCCTCAGCTTATATCAGCTAAAAAAATGATCAACCATAGGTTTCATTCGCTTAGAACACTTTTTTGATGTCCTTTTACGTTTAGCGCCACGTGTCGGTAACCCCTTCTTCCGGACAACCCTCTTCTTCTTTCCACCACCACGCATTTTTCTCTTTGCATCTTTGATGATTTCGTCCCGTGTACGTTTTAAATGTTTTTTTAGAACTTCTTTAGGTTTAGCTCCACCCATTATGTCTTCTACCGCGTTAAAACCTGATTGTAACGCCTTCCTCCCGAGGTATCTAGCCCCTCTCTTCAACAATGGAACAGCCGTGCGTAGTATGGTTGAAAAAACGGATCCAAGTCCACTCCCACGCTGATATATCACCCCTCGATAGACTGTGAGAGGCCTTCTGGTCATTATAACTGAATGCGACGAAAGTGTAGCTTCACTGTTAAACTTCCACCACCGAATGGGAAATTTTTTACCTCAGTCGTTCTTATATATATTGAGATATTGGTTAATAGATTAGTCGCAACATTCACATAATGGGGCTTGTCATATGTGATGCTCAAGCTCTTCCCTCTATGGTTGGGAATGGGTACAATGCGCAGCAGGAGCGCCTGGGTATCCCCAACAAATTGGTGCTCCATGATGTTGCTGTCAATATAGCACATGTCTGGGGATGGATAGCCTTCACCCAATTTCTCCATTTTTAACTGATACATTAAGCTGGACAAGTCATGTTGTGCCTCGTGAAAGGTGTCTCTTTGGAGGGCTGCACCATATCGACCCTCGGCCACAATTGTCAACAGCTCTTTGTTTTCAATATTTCTACTAATCGTTGATTTTAACTTCAACGTGTGTGCAGGCGTATCTATGTTTACGACTTCAAAAAGTAAATCGGCTATCAGGTACGACTTTCCAAGACTCTTGTTTAAGCCCCTCACGATGTCCGAGGCTGTGTCATAATGACCGAGTCCTAGTGTTACATTTGTACTATAGTACTGTACCCCACCGAACAGGACTGATCGCATAGTGTTATCTAAGAATCAGAAATATGATCTGTTCATTTTCAAGAGTTAAAAACTTGGTGGCTAACTGGAATTCACAAACACCAACTTCGTACGAATCAAGTTCCAATTCAGTGGGCCCATGGAGTTCTGTTACAAAATTGGCCAGGGTGTTGTTAGGATGTACAGACAGAGAAGAGGACGGGAGTGTGACAGAGAAGTGGTTAGGTGCCATGTTGCATACTATTTAAGCTTCATTATTTTAGCAGCTTTTATATAGGTGTTGAAGCTTTCTGGGTACGCTAGCCATTTCACCAGGTACATTTTTCTCTTTCCTGAGCCTTTGCTGCCTAAATTTTTTCAATTTTAAACACATTTTTTCCTAAATTAAATGCCCCCTTTTGCAACTCCTCGCGGCAAAAGCCTCCTGCGATTTCTTCCCCATTCAATCTGATATTGCTTCTACTTTTGCATATTGCTAATAATTTTACGTTTGGAAAGTTTTGAATTTTATATACTTGTATTTATATTCACATTGTCATAGTTAAGTAATTGAATATTAGTGGTTTTTAGCGATTTAGAAGTTTTCATAGCGTGCCAGCTTAATTTAATTTAAACTTGTGACGGTTATAAACTAATTTTAACTGCGCGATGCCGTCGCAGAAAGCAACGTGTGTTAGGTGTGGGATAAACCGGTGGTATTCGGATTTTAAAGATTATAACGGTGGTCCTATGGCGATTACCGAGAAATCAGTTTGTTTCTTTTGCGAGCTAAGGGAGGAAATAGTTGACATAAAACGCAGTGTACGTGAGGTAACGGAAAGACTTGCAACGCTTGATGAGGGCAGGGGTAGGGCTACGGTTGACGAAAGCCGAACCAATACTAACGTTGAAGACGTTAGTAATTTGAAGGGTGAGGTGCGTAACCTAGTTTCTAGTTTAGGTAGCTTATCGGGAAGGTTGGATAGAGTTGAGGAAGAGGTTAAGGTTGGTCCGAGATAAGTAGATGGGGAGGGATTTAGAGAAATTAAGGGTGGAGCTAGGCCGCGTATGTTAGGTGATAGGAATCCCCCCCCCCCTATCGAGGTTTCGAACCCTTTCGCCCATTTGGAAAGGGACGTGAATGAGGGGGAAACTATTTCAATTGGGGATTCTTTAGTGTGCCATATGGACACAGAGTTCGTTGAACGGCATCCAACCAAGAGGAGGAGGGTCTGTCTCCCAGGAGCCAGGGTTGACAGAGTTAGAGACGAAGTGGATAGGATTGATGTTGCCTCCCGTCACTCGATGTTGGTGACGATGGTAGGAGGCAACGACTCGTATAGGCCCGATACGAGAGCGCCTGACCTTTTGGAGAGATATAGGGGGTTAATTAGATCCCTAAAGGCGAGGTCAGATAGGTCTTTAGTTCTAGGTATTACCCCTAGGTACGGTTTGGGTCTTAGGATTACGTCTAAAACGATATTTTTTAATACTAAATTAGAAGAGATTTGTGCTGAGGAAAATGTACCCTTCGTAAAGCTGTGATCAGAATTCAGTGATCTTATCCTTTTTATAAAAGATGGGGGTGCATTTTAATGAAATAGGTAATGCTAGGCTAGGTAGGTTAATTGACGAAAACGTACGAAAGTTGTATAGGTCGAAGCCTTCTTTAAACGTTGTGGGTCCGGGGAACGCGGGCCCGACGTGAAAAATAGTTTAAAACGCCGGCCCGTGGTAAAAAATAACTTAAACGTCTTTTATTGTAACGCGCGTAGTATTAGAAATAAATTAAACGAATTTAAGGCGATAATTTATTCCGGCAACTACGATATAGTTGCTATCACTGAAACTTGGTTAAATACCGTGACTCGGGACTTGTTGGGGGAACTTCATATACCGGGTTTTAAACTCTTTACTAATGATAGGTTACATAGGATTGGCGGCAGCGTTTTGCTGTTCATTCGTAATTCCCTTAGGGCTATCGAGCTTAAGATAGATTTTCCGGCAGCAATTAATGCGATAGCGATATGCATTTAAGTTAGGGCGCGTAGTATTAGTTCAACCCCTCGATACCGATACTAGATTTTACTCACTTCTTGGTAACTTTATTGACAATCGGAATAGTATAATTGTCGGAGACTTTAACTGCCCTAATGTTAATTACAAGACTTTTACTGGTAATGAGGAGGGTTTGAGATTGATTGAGTTCATGGAAGATAATTTTTTACGACAGATGGTTACCGAACCAACGCGCGGTGACAATATTTTAGATTTGGTGATGACGAACGGTGAAAATATAGTCGAAGGTTTAGCAGTAGGCGAGAGTTTAGGATGTAGTGATCATCAAATTCTTAGGTTTAAGTTATTGATAGAAAACACTAAGGATAGTAATGTAATAGAAGTCCCTGATTTTCGTAGGGCTAATTTTGAGTTTTGCGGACAGGATGAGAGTAGTGGACTGGGATAATTTATTTATGGGTAATGACACAAATTTGCATTGGGAGGCGTTTAAAGAAAGTTTTATGAATATTGAAAGGGAGTTTAGGGAGTTTATTCCTCGTAGGCCCAAGTGCGCTAGAAATCATGATAGGCCCAAGTGGTGGACTAGAGAAATAGGCGAGTTCATAAACGAGCGTAACAGAGCGTATAGACTTAATAAGCGCAATGGCACGGCAGCTAACTTTAATAGATATATCGAGCTTAGACGTCAGGTTAAAAGATCAGTTAGGTATGCTAAGCGTAATTTAGAGATACTTATAGTTAGGGATCGTATCATCGATCACTTAGAAAGTCGAGATTTGATTAATAGTAGTCAGCATGGGTTTCGACGCCATAGATCTTGTTTAACTAATTTGTTAGAATTTTATAACGAAATAGTGCGCGAATACGATAGACATAGAGCGGCTGACGTTATTTATTTAGATTTTAAAAAGGCGTTCGATACAGTTCCGCATAGAAGATTAATTGCGAAGGTTAAAGCGCACGGTATACGCGGTCAGGTAGCTAACTGGTTAGAGGAATGGCTTCGTGCTAGGAGACAGAGGGTCGTTGTTAATGATAGTGAATCGGGGTGGTTGGATGTAGGTAGCGGTGTCCCACAGGGTTCAGTGTTAGGCCCATTGCTATTCGTAATTTACATTAACGACATAGATGTAGGATTGACTAGTAACGTGTCAAAATTCGCGGACGATACTAAAATAGGTGGTAAGGTTGTTAATGAGGACGATAGAAATAGGCTCCAAGACGATGTAAATAGGATTATGGAGTGGACGGATAAGTGGCAGATGCAATTTAACGTAGACAAATTTGAAGTTTTGCATACAGGTTCTCGTAACAATAATTACACGTACACGATGGATGATAGAGAGTTAGCGAGCGTTGATGAGGAAGTAGATTTAGGCGTACGTGTATCTAAGAATTTAAAAGTTCGGAACCAGTGCCTGGAGTCTTGGGCAAACGCTAATAGGATGTTAGTCTTCATAGCGCGTAATTTCGAATTTAAATCGAAGGATATTATATTGCCCCTTTACAAGTCCCTAGTCAGGCCTCATTTAGAATATACCGTTCAATTTTGGTGCCCGTATTTGCGTGAGGATATTGATAGGTTAGAAAGGGTTGAGCGTCGTGCCACGAAACTAATTCCGTCATTGCGCAACAAGCCTTATGAAGATAGGATTAAAGAGTTAGACTTACATTCACTCGAAACTAGGAGATTAAGGGGGGAGCTTATTGAAGTTTTCAAAATCGTTAATAACATCCATAAACGTAAATTTTGACAAATTGTTCACTTTCGATGATAGCAATATGCGTAATAACGGATTTAAGTTGCGTGGCAGACGTTTCATTACTAATATCGCTAAAAACTTCTTTACGTTTAAAGTAATTGATAAATGAACTAATCTTCCCGCGCCCGTCGTGAACTCTACCAGCGTTAATGTGTTTAAAAACCGTCTAGATAGGCATTTTAAAAATATTAACGTTGTTTAAAATTAAAAAAAAAACAATTAGCAACAGGAGCTCTGGGGGTGGTGGTCAAGGATGAGTCTGTTGACGATTAATGCCAGCTTGTGACATGCCAGCGTGTGATGCCAGCAATAAATTTTTTTAAAAAATTTAAAAAAAATTAGACTAACACGAACGTAGATGTATCTCGTAGCGTAAACTAACCCACTTTTTGCTTAACTTTACCTACTTTTTTTTTTTCTTATCTTCTTACTTGCATGTCTGTAACTTTCTTTACTTGCATGTCTGAAGTTTGCATGGTATGACAGTGAGTTAAGACTGTGTTTGCATGGTTTGTAAGCGTTCTTATTTTACTTCTTTTCATCTTTCACCCCTTTCCTATTCTCTTCGACTATTTTTCCGACTTGTCGGCAGTGGCCGGCGGATGATGATGGTGAGTCTTTTTTATCTTTTTCTGAATGAATGTTAACCCACGAGTGATAGGTATTGCTACTTACTTAACCCCTTATTCTCTTCTCTTAACCCCCTACGCTTTACTTTCTCTCGGGCTAACCTTAGAGTGGATCTTAGGCTCTTTGTTAGCCTTAGCTTCTGTAGATCTGTAGATCATTATCTCGCTTTTAGGTCTCATAGCACTAACCTTAAAATCTCACGTGTCCATCCTTGCTCAAATCCCTTCGCGAATTTATTTTCCGAACGTGATAGCCTTACATAACACTGGGGAACAAATTTCAAATTTTTGTCTATTGAATTAGATTTGACAGTTAGTTCTAGGTAATTTGGGTGCGCTGAGCACGAATTTTTACTCGGTTTTGCTCTATCAGGTCCTGATTTTGCTCAACACCCCTCCTCTTTCGTCGTATTCATAAAAAGGTTTTTTTCTCAATACTCGCTGTCTTTTTGCAGTTACACATTATGCAACTAGGTTTTTATCTAGGTATTTGTACCTATTGTTATGGTATTGTTGTATTATGTATATTTTTATATGTAACACCCTAAAAATATTTTTAATTTTGTCATTTTTAACCCATTTTAATATTAGTAAATTAAGCTAAAAATATCATAGAATTCTAAAATTTTCTCGAGCGTTCCTGTTCTCTGTAGAGTATTCTAGAGGGACAACTAAAATATATAAAAGCGACTCGTTTCCAGAGTTAATCAGTCAATTCAATCAGTCAGTCAGTCAGTCAGTCAGTTGAGTTAGTTAATTAAGTTTGGGCATTAACATAATTTTGAATTGGCATATGATTTAGTGAGTAATTTTGTCATCGTGATTTAATATAGTTGATTTAATTAGACGTAATTTATATTGTACCTACTCATCCGTGTTTCTAGTTTAATTTCATAGATTGTAAGTACCTATTTCATAATAAGTACCTATTTAAACTAATTTTTGTGTTTATATTTCAGATTTTCTTAAATTTATATGAATTAAGGGCTTTAAATACCTTTACAAATTGGCAGAACAATCAAGCAATATGTCATCAAGCACTAGAAAGTTCAAATGCAAAAACAACCCTGATTCCTTCTGTTATATATGTGGAAATTTTACACTTCCACATCAACGAGCAAATATAACTGACTTCGTAAAAAGAGCTTACTTAGCTTATTTTGGCATAAAACTGGGGGACCAAGATAAATCGTGGGCTCCACATAAAGCCTGCACTATATGCATTGAAAGACTGCGACATTGGACGAAGGGTTCGGATTCAAAAATACCTTTTGGAGTTCCGATGGTAAGTTTATGATTTCATAAAACTACGTAATTTAATCACTAGTATACTGTAACTTACCTAAATGTAATTGTAACTTAGGTACATAAACAAAAATTTACAGAAAATGTTTATAAGAATCTCAAATATTGCATAAGGTTGAAACACATAGAAATGTTAAATGTTTGGGTGATAACTTTTGATAAAATTCATAAAAACAAGTCTCTCGTCGCTTTTGTTAACGCTTTACAATTTTTTTTCCATATCAGGTGTGGCGAGAGCCTACTAACCACGAGACCGATTGCTACCTTTGCTTTGTCAAGACTTCGGGCTTCACTAAGAAAAATAAACATTGTATCGAGTACCCAAATTTCGACACCGCGATACGACCTGTGCTACATTCAAATGAGATCCCCATTCCAAAATTTAAGGGTCTGCCAACTCAAGAATTAGTTGAAGATGTTCCTGAAAATATTGTTATGCACTTTGAGGAGTCAGACACCGATTTTGACCCCAGCGTATTTGAAAGTCAAAACGATCCGCAAAAGTTTAACCAGGCCGAGTTGAATGATCTTGTAAGGGATCTAAATTTGCCAAAAAAGGCTGCGGAAATTTTAGCTTCAAGACTTAAAGAGAAAAACTTGCTTACTTCAAACACATACATTTCATTTTACAGAAAAAGAGAAGAAGAACTTGTTAAATATTTTAGAACAGAGGATAGTTTAGTATATTGCTGCGACATAGTTGGTTTGTTAAAGAAGATGGGGGTTGAGTCTTACGATGCAAATGATTGGCGCTTGTTTTTAGACAGTTCGAAAAGAAGTCTTAAGTGTGTGTTGTTGCATAATGGCAATCTATACGGCTCGATACCGATTGGGCACTCAACAAAATTAAAAGAAAAGTATGAACATATAGAAAAGGTTTTAAATCTTATCAAATATAGGGAGCACGAGTGGATCATATGTGTTGACTTAAAAATGGTTAATTTTCTGCTAGGACAACAAGGAGGGTATACTAAATATCCCTGCTTCCTTTGCTTATGGGACAGCAGAGCCAAGGAAGAACATTATTTCAAACAAATCTGGCCAGCACGAACATCACTTACTGTCGGAGAAAAAAACGTAATTAATCCACCTTTAGTGAGCAGAGATAAAATCATATTTCCTCCTCTGCATATAAAACTAGGCCTCATTAAACAATATGTAAAAGCTTTAGATACGAACGGCGAGTGTTTCAAATACATAACTTCAAAATTTCCAAGTTTAAGTTATGAAAAAATCAAGGCGGGAATTTTCGACGGTCCACAAATAAGAACAATGATTAAAGACAGCAATTTTCCTAATGTCATGAATGAACGCGAAAAAAATGGCTGGTTCTCATTCGTGGACTTGATAGAAAACTTTTTAGGCAATTATAGGGCAGATAACTACGAAGAAATCGTAAAAAAACTTTTAAGGGACTACAAAGAGTTAGGTTGCAATATGAGCATAAAAATGCATTTTTTGAATAGCCATCTTGACCAATTTCCAAGTAATTTAGGTGATGTAAGTGACGAACAAGGGGAGAGATTCCACCAAGATATCAAAATTATGGAGGAACGGTACCAAGGCCGCTGGGATTCCCACATGATGGCTGATTACTGCTGGTGCTTGAAAAGAGACCTGCCATCAACAAGCAAATACGCTAGAAAGTCTTACAAAAGAAAATTTTTGCCACAGTGAAAGCTTCATATCTGTTTGTTTTTTTATTTTAAGTCATTTCTATCGTTATAATGTAATTTTACTGTAGTTTGAACTGCTTGTATTCATGAAACTTGAAAAAAAAATTAACACATGACTTAATTTTTTAGTCCTAATTTGAAAAATCTGGAAAATGGCACATAGGCTGTCGACAAGAATCAGGACCTGATAGAGCCAAACCGAGTTGAAATTCGTATTCAGCGCACCCAAATTACCTAGAATCAAGTGTCAGATATCATTCAATAAAATACGTGTTGCCCAGTGTAATCATTGATTTTGAAACGTGTAGATGTGGCGGTGTTCCATTCTTCTCACTCAGGCTCTGGGCGCGTACCTCTTTCTAAAACTCGTTAGGTGTTGTCCAATCGTGCGATGGTGTGAACGGTTGTATGATGAGGCCAATGATCCAGAATGTTATATATCTGTATGTGTTTTTATGTGTAAAATACGATGCATGCGTTCCTTTATGGTACGTTGAACTCTTTCAGCTAAAGAGCCTTATGTATAGAATTGCTAGTAGTAACTGATATTAAACTCTGTCAACATGTTCTGAAAAGCGGCCTATAAATTCTTTCCCCATATCCGTACAAAAATAGCCTGGAACCCTGTTTTCTTTCAACATCAGTGTTTTGGTAGCTTTAGCAACTGTTTCAGGCGATTTATTTTTCAGAGGAATTAACCACAGATATCTACAGAATACATCTATTATGAATAGGATGTAGCGGTAACCATCATTATACACTGAATATCTTTGCATGTCTGTTAAATCCGCTTGCCAAATAGAGTCAATCGAAGCCGCTGTTGTCTTGGCCTTTTTAAACTTTTTTCTCACCGGCTTTTGAAGTGTATAAGCATCCTGCTCCCGCAAAAACCTCTCAACATCTTTTTCCCCTACTCCATCATTATAAACACCTCTGTACAGTCTATTAACACCGCCATAGGAGGCTGAGTTAGAAATGTCATAATAACGTTTTCTTAATATGTTAGCCATTTGCGTATTTTATAGACACGTGGATAAGGTTGGCCGTTGTTGGTTGGTCTTTTCTTTCTCCTCTTCAGAGATGCTACTGTTGGGGGTGATGGCGTACTCAGTTGTGACACATGTGAGACTTGCTCCAAGTCTTTTAACCTATTCATATTCCCTATCAATGTTTTGGAGAAATTTATTTGTTGTAGTCTTGCTTTAATATGCTTCCATCCTGCTGGTGAGGGCCTGTCTCACTTTCTCACCAGATCATGGACAATGTCGACGATATTTGATCCCTGTACCCTTGTTCCTTCAACAATAACCTCGCCTGTATCGGTCCACTGTATGATGGGGTCCTCACTCAAGAGATTATAAAGACTTAAGCCTTTATTCCTCAATATACGTATGTGGGAGAGTGTTTTTTAATACATGCTCGATGTGTTGCGTTGTTATTCTTTGGTTGGTCATATCTAACGTCGGCCCCAGGTCCTATTTCGCCATGCTCATCGTTGCTCGCGCTGTGCCTAATAACCACGGGGAGCTCTGTCGGAATCTTATAATCTTCGTACTCATGAAGAAATTTCTGCAGAGCCTCTTGGTACAAGATCCTTTTCTCATCAGGTGACTTTTCACTGTTTAATAGGTCTATCAATTCTGGACTCTTTGAACTTTGCTGTGAAGCATACACCTCGTGCGGAATCACTACTACTTTCTTCATTATATTAATCTAGTCAGTAAAGGTCCCAAAACTGAAAAAAAGATTGGGAGGAATGATCCCCCTCTTCAGGGCCGTTTCCTGGCATAAGCAGACTAAGCGGCCGCTTAGGGCCCCGCTGCTACTAGGGGGCCTCTAGACAGGCTCCCAGGTCATAGCTCAGTGGGCAAGAATAGGAATATAGCTGAAGTTATTATTAATATTATTATTATTATTATTATTACTATTATTATTATTATTATTGTCGTACTAATTAAAGTTTTTGTATGAGACAAATGTGATAAAACGGAGACAAACGAAACGTTTTGGTCATGTGTAAATAACTACTGTGAGATCTTATTTCTATATTATTTAACTTTATTCTTACTATATGCTTATACTTTCCTAAATGCTTAATTTTTCTAGTATTGTAAAACATTATTATTATTACTATTATTATTATTATTATTATTATCATCATTATTATCATGATTATTATTATTTAGCAGATTAGTTGTGGTTAACTAGACGTGACTTCGTGCATCTTGGAAAATGAAACGACATTATCCATCAGGAGCTGAAAAACGGAAAAAGAAGAAAATAGAGGAGAAGCTTTCCAGTAGCACAGGTGAGATGTGCTGCTTGTATATTCTTATGATTACAGTTCAGGCAACTAGGTTAGGTAGACCATCAAGCTAGGCAAGTGCTCAGGAATCGTGTAGAGTAAGCTAGTCTCTGTAATATTTATAATATTTCGAAATGTGAAATTTAATGGATCACATCACCTCAAATTCTGTTCACACAGATCAATTATAATCAAACAAGATAAGAAAGAGTATTTTAGCAAAATCTAACAGAATATGTAATGTTATGTTCTTCTCAGGAGCACTACTGAAATATTTGGAAAAGCCATCCTCAGCAAAGCCTGATGAGCATCTGAAAGGCCATGAAAATAGTTCAGAACATGCAGATAATATGGCAACATGGAAGGATCTGGAACTGCGGCTAAAAACTGGGAGGACCATTGACCAAACTGAAATGTCATTAATGGAGGTGGAGCGAAGACGCTGGCGAGATGTTCTCACACGTCTTATAAGTATAATCGAATCACTGGCAGAGAGAAACCTTGCTTTCAGGGGGTCTTCCTCCACATTTACAATCGAGACAATGGCAACTTCTTGAAGGAGGTTGGGCTGCTTGCCAAATTTGATCCAGTGATGAAACAACACATAAGCAGAGTCGAAAGTGGCCAATATAGTCATTCAAGTTACCTAGGAAACATCATTCAAAATGAACTCATTGGGTCCATTAGTGGGAAGATCTTGGATGCCATAGTTGCAGAAATAAAAGAAGCTAAATATTACTCACTCATTTTAGACTGCACTCCAGACATAAGCCACCAAGAACAGATGTCGATTATTATCAGAACTGTTAAAATGGGTGAAATACCAGAAATAAAAGAATACTTCTTGCATGGGCGTCCGGAGGGGGGGGGGCAAGAGGGGGCAGTTGCCCTCCCTTGGAAATTTGTGTTTGCCCACGCAACGACTTCTATAATTCTACTGCAGCTCAGTCAGTGTTTCCACATTCAAGGAAATGTCGTTTACTTTACCTTTACTTTACCGAAGTGCCGTGTCGTTGAACTTAGAAGTGTTAAATAAACTATACTGAAAGATATAGTAATGGAATTATTTGCAAAGATCATTATATTGAGTGTTTTATTTATTTTTTTCTCTCGAAAACCTTTTGGTCAATTTCACTGAAACTTACACGATTATAGTTAATCATAGTATCATATAACATATAAAAAATGGACTTGACGTAGAAAAAAAAATGCACTGCGACCACTACGAGTAAAAACCGTCATCTCCCCTTATCATAGCCTGCTTTCGGTGCTAAATTTATGTATTTAGTAATACTAAGTACATAAATTTAGCACCGAAAGTAGGCTATGATAAGGGGAGATGACGGTTTTTACTCGTAGTGGTCGCAGTGCATTTTTTTTTTATACCTAATAAAGAACTAATAAGAACTAAGAACTAATAAGTTAGTTTTGCCCCCACTTGCGAAAAATCTGCGGACGCCCCTGCTTCTTGGGCTTTCTTGAGGCTTCAGAAAGTACAGGCCTAGGTTTATCAGTTCTGATTCTGAAGAGACTAGATGAACTGAATATTCACTTTGATGACTGCAGAGGACAGTCACATGACAACGGAGCTAACATGAAGGGTAAGAAAAAGTGTTGAGGCAAGGTTATTAGAGGAGAACTGTCGTGCACTCTATGTTCCATGTGGGGCTCACACTCTGAATCTTGTAGTGGCTGATGCAGCTAAAGCTTCCACAGATGCCATCATCTTCTTTGGCAACGTACAAAAATTGTACAACCTTTTTGCAGCAGCTACACAGAGATGGACAATCCTAAAGAAGCACGTGAACATAACACTCAAGTCTTAGAGTGAAACCAGGTGGGAAAGCCGGCTTAAGAGCATTGAGGCTGTGCGATACCAGAGCCACAACATCAGAGAGGTCCTGTTGGAAGTCAGAAACAATGCCACAGATGCCATAGCCAGGACTGAAGCACAAGCACTTGCAAAGGAGGTAGGGTCTTATCGCTTTCAGATTTGCACAGTAGTATGGTATGACATTCTTCATGCAGTTAACCATGTGAGCAAACTTCTGCAGTCTCCTACAATGCAGTTTGATGTGGCAGTCAACCTCCTCACATAAACAAAAGACTCACTCACCAGCTACAGAAACACAGGTTTTGTTGCAGCACAAGTCGTAGCTAGGGACATATGTGAGGAAATGAATGTGGAGGCTGTGCTGAAGGAGAAGAGGCTCATATCCACAAAAAAGCACTTTGCTTACGAAGCTCCTGACGAGCCATTTACAGAAGCCTTAAAAAGGCTGGAAGTCAAATTTTTCAATGTGGTGGTGGATTGTGCCATCGGGTCAATAAATGAGAGATTCAAAACATTAGATGATGTGAGGGACATATTTGGGGTTCTCCTAAACTTCACCACAATAAACAAGAAAGACTTGTCCTGCAAGTGTGAAAAGCTCTCTAAGATACCGAGCTCTGGAGCTAACTCTGACATTGATGGAAGAGAACTGGCCCTCGAAATTAAGAACTTGCCGACTTTACCTTCACACAACATGACTGCATTGGAGCTTCTCTCCTTCATTCATCAGAAGCAACTAGAGGAACTATACCCCCAATCTCTGGGTTGCACTAAGAATTGCCTGCACTCTACCTGTGACAGTAGCGTCAGCCGAGAGGAGCTTCTCTAAGATGAAGCTAATCAAGAACTACCTCAGATCATCAATGGGGTATGATCAGAGCTGGGCAGTATTTAAATACATTTGTATTTAAATACGTATTTAAATACATTTGTGTATTTAGAACTGTATTTATAAATACATTGTTTTTCATGTATTTAAATATAGTATTTAAATACTTTAATGAGTATTTAAATACAATGTATTTAAATACTCAAAATATAAAAATGTAAATACTTTTACTGGTTTAATACACGTTCTGTACTAGCACAGTACGACGCTTCGACAGTGTAGTACAGCATGGTTCATGTTTCAACAGTTTGGGAAAACATCCTCTCATAAAAAGACTGTTCCTCCGCTATAACACGACATTACCATCTTCGGCACCGGTAGAGCGAATATTCTCATTCGCGGGAATCACTTTGACTCCCAAAAGAAACTCTCTTCCAGACAAAACTTTTGAAAGATTGGTTTTGATCCGCAGCAACCGTGAAATAAAAGAGAATTCGTAAGGTGCCTTATGTTTATGTTTACGTCTTATGTTTACGTTTATGTCTCATCTACTCATTAATTGTTACTCATTTTGCAATGATATAATGAGTATAATATGTCACTGGTTGAACATCGTAAGTTCTAAGTTCTTTTGTTTTTGTTTTGTTCTAAAAAGGGAAATATATAATCGGAAATTAGATTGTACTACGTATATTGTTGTTACTCATGAATTAGTGAATGCATATGTTAAAATTTGTATGTATTTAAAATGTATTTACAAATGTATTTAAATACAATTGATGTATTTTGTATTTAGTATCTAAATACATTCGTAAAATGTATTTAGTATTTAGTATTTAAATACATTTCTCCCATGTATTTAGTATTTAAATGCATTCAATGTATTTATTGCCCAGCTCTGGGTATGATCGCCTCAGTGGCATTGGCATCATTAGCATCAACCAGGACGTTGGCAGGGAGATTTCATATGATGATGTTATTGATGATTTCGGCCAGAAAAAATCTAGGAGGCAAAAATTTTGAAGATACAAACTGTTCTGTATACCTGTTAGCTATTACACGATTGTTTCGTAGCGTTAGTAATTGTTTGGTAGTTGATAATTGCATTATTTTTTTATACATAGTTCTGTGTCATTTATTCTAAATACTGTATAAGCTAATTTTCAGGAATTTCATGAAGAGTACTTTTTTCTGTTTGTCTTCTGAAAGTACATATTTGTTGTTTTGGACATAAATGTTTCATTAAAATTGTTTCATAATTGTTTTTTATTAACAAAGCCATTTTTTTGTATGTGTGTGCTGAGGTGATGTAGTAAGGCGTGAGTTGGTGGATGGAGGGGTGGGGCCTCAAATGGGTATACTGCTTAGGGCCTCCTAATGGCTAGAAACGGCCCTGCCCCTCTATGTACAATAATTCGCTTTTTCTTCCCCACAGTTTGACTTTTACGAGCGAGCGTACGTATTATGTTCTTGTAAAGACGTAGGTTATAACATTATAGCAGATTTCACAGATGCATTTTAAAAAGTCGGAGTCGATATTTTTTACAAACATCTGCTGCAATGCCCGGGGCAATCATTGATAGATTTTTATTAATTCACGGTATTTCTTCAGCCTATTTGTCATTCTGGAATATACACCGTTTCAGGCTCGTTTGGGAATATATTCGTTCTTAGAAGCACCCTAAACGTGTTTCGCGGGTGAAGGTCACAAAGCAAATATCCGTAACGCTGACTTGTATCTTCTTTTTAAACCTCCAAAAACTCCTTACGCTGATTCGGGAACATTTGATTGGCTAATACCCCAATTTGTGACACATCTCTACGTTGCGCGAATAAAACTAGATATTGTGTATTTAACGACACATCGCGCATGTATCTATTTTTGAAAAATAGATTCTGATTGATGAAGAATACGCTTATGTTAAAATAGTGGGAGAACACTGTAAATGTCTCGGCAAACGTTTAATCCATTTCCAACATGATATCGTCAATTACAATGACTGTATGCTCATTTCCCTTTAACGAATTAACGTCATATACGCCTTTGTGGAACAAAATATCATCTTGGTACTCGTTGAACACTGACTGGTACGTCGAATAGTACCATATTACTTTATGCACAAATTTTGAGAACATCTCCCCCTTATCTTTAATGATTTTAAGCATAAACACAGTTTTACCACATCCTGTAGGACCGGATATAATACATGTGGATGGGCTTGTGAACCTGAATTTTTCTACAGATTCCATCTCTAACATGTCACACCCCTAAGTGGGTCATTTACAAAATATTAAAATTTGAGTGCTGCTCCTTATATTCTTGTTTTCCTTCTTCCACAGAACTGTGAATGACGACGATGTCCAGCACTCCATCATCGATATTACGCAAGACTCCGATGACGGTGTAGCTACAGACTCCACCCCCGCTGACGAACCCTCACCAGCGACACCTCCACTACGTGGCAGTTGAAAGCGGAGGCACGATGATGAAGAACCTTCCACGTCAGGTATAAAACGTGCCAGGAGTGCACCGGTTGCTAGACCTCCAGTAATAGAGCCCCAGCCCTCTACGTCTTACGGCACAAGCCCCCACATTAGCTTTCTCCTCAAATATACCCCCTTATTCCTGTTCAATTCCTGGTACATCCTCCACCCCAGCAGCAGCATCTCGTGCTGTGGAGGAAGGTAGAACATTCGAACTGGTGCGCACCGCTAACCCCACCCCTGCCCTGACTAGACATCGGTACGTGGTCAGGGTTGACCCTGGAACCCTGTACAGCAACGGTGTTGGGCTGCGGCGCGTAGTTGAGCGTATTGTGGAGTTTGCCCTTCAGAACCGCGACGAACATGAAGTCCGGACGAGGTTGTCCTTCGGGTTCGGGTCAGATGACGGGATGTAGATGATTTTTGGGTAGTAATACCGTTCAGACGCTTGGCAGCTGTAGACATACACTATATCTTAGGGCATATAATGCGGGCCTCCCAAAGTAGTACAGCCTTCAATATGGATAACTTCACGGTAGATATTGACAGAGTATTCCGGGTTGCGGGTCATAGTGCCACACCTTATACTCTTAACTTAAATTCTCAGGCTATTTACAGAAAACATATAAACGTCGATCGTGGTTGCGGCTTTATAGCAGTAGTCTTAGCCCACTGTTTACTGTACTAAATACCCTGGTCAAAAATATTTGGTTGCCTAAGGTTGTGCAGCGTGCTCGTAAACTGGCTTCAGATTGTAAGCGTGAGTTTGAGTGTAATATGGGTCCTGAAGAGCTGAGAAGGGTAGAGCAGGAAATGAATGTTCGTATAGTTGTATTTGGAATGGATGATCGTCGTAGGACTGTGTATGTTTTTAAAAGCTGTGTGAGAGATCGTACAAGACCTCTACTTATTTTAGGATTGTCACGAACATCGTATCTCCCCATCCGTAATATAAGGACTCTCTACGCTAGTTATGATTAAAGTAAAAAATATGGAAGTCATCATGATTTGTGTAAGGGATGTCTCGAGTTTGCGGATGATATAGTGAAACATTGTAAGGAATGCCACATGGTATGTGAGCAGTGTAAAAGCCCCAAATGTGAAAGTCGTGGAGTTGAAACCGAGAAGAGGGAATGTAATGTGTGTAGACGTACATTTTTTAATAAAAAAAATGCTTTGAGCTCCATAAGTCAATTGGCACTTGCAGGAAAATGAGAATCTGTGAATGTGACATGTTTCATATGATGAATAATTGGGGTAAGTTTGAGCATATGAAATTCGCATATAAGCGATGAAATTCACTATTCTACATGTCATGAAAAATATAAGGCGGATGGGGTGAAGCATGTATGTTATATGAAAGATGCTAAGCCTAAAAATAGACCCTGTATAACCGTGTACTACGATATAGAAACTTACACAAACCCTGAAACCAAAGAGGTTATCCCACATCTACTCGTAAGCCAGACTATCTGTGATGAGTGCATGGAAGTCGAGTGTGATGAGTGCATGGAAGTCGAGTGTGATGAGTGCATGGAAGTCGAGTGTGATGAGTGTCACAAATGTGGTAAACGGACGAACGTTTTCAAAACGATTGCACACGACAGCCCTGTGAAACTCTTTGTATACTATATTGTTAAATTAGCGGACAAGTTAAAAAAAATGACTGTGTATATTGTTGCCCATAACGGGGCAAAATTTGACACATAGTTCCTATATAAGGAATTGCTTGAACGCGATTCATCGGAGATATTTACAGGCGACCTCTTGAAAAGGGAGAACAAACTTATACAAATGCAGATAAGAAGTAATGTTCAGTCTAAAGATACTTTATTATTCATACCTTGTAAACTAGCCAAGCTACCCAAGGTGATGGGTGTAGCCGCCAAAGTTTCAAAAGGGTATTTCCCTTACACTTTCCTCACTAGCGACACTTTAAATTACGTAGGACTGCCTCCCCAAAAACATTACTTTAACTACATTAACATGAGTGATAGTGAGCGTGAGGATTTGGACTGCTACTACAACAATTTTAATGGAACTAATCCATACAATATAGCTGATGAATGTGAGCGTTATTGCTTGAATTATGTTATTGCTTGAATGATGTGTCCAAGCTTTTAGAAGGATGTACAATTTAGGGTGTCTCATTAATACATAGAAATTTTTTTTTTCGATTTTCTCTTGCTCGCGAATGCTGCCCCGATTTCAATAGGCATAGAGGTTCTAAAAATCGAAAAATGATGGGAATCGAACAGTATTTAGAGGTCACTCAAGTTTAACACTTTCTTGTAGCTATTTAGGAAAAAAAAGAAATTTATATCATTCTCTTATTCTCTTTATTCTGAACAAAAATGAAAATAAACGAAATGCACCTTTCATTAATTGAAATAAGCGCGTATAAATGGATTGTTTTCATCATCAATCTGTCCTACACTACTTGATTTTACTCTTCAAGCTCTCCTTCGTCTTGACGGGGATCAACTTCTGGTGAGCCCGAACCACCTTGAGGACGAATTGCTTCTTTCTCATCACGCGTGATGGTGGAATTGAATCTTTTCATCAAAGCGATACCACGCTCGGCGGCGTCATTGACCACCTTCAGGGCTTTCACCCTCTTTTGCGCCGTGATCCAATCCTCTGGATCTTTCATGAGGAAGGTGGGAGACTCAGATTCTGGAAGGATCGCGCGGAAGAAGACTTCTTTTGTTCTCCGGGTGACGAAGAGCTCGATGGATTGCTGTGGATTGAAGTTCTTCGGATCGATCCGCTTGAGTCCTTTCTTCGTGGCGGGGGATTGAAGTCGTTGGACCATCTTTAGCTTCGTGTCCTTTGGAATGCGGTCGTCAAAGAAACCAAGCCCCACGAGATCCTCTGAGAGGTACCACAGGTGCCTTTTCAAGGCCATGGATGCCGTGTGGCTGACTTACTTGTCAGGTAGGCCTCGAGCAGGCGAAGGAACTCTAGGTCGTTCAGTGGAGCTCGATTCGAGACCATTGCCTCATTCCACTGCTTCACGTACGCGAGGGAGATGAACAAACACAGCCGCCGAAGTCCTCTTCTTCCCTGGCTGTCAGGTCCAGTTGGTGACGGAACATGAAAATCTTGAGGGCATAGATGGCTTTGGCCATCCATCTGGCGTGGTGATAGGCCCCAGGCTGACGAAATCCCCCTGGACCTGACCGCCAAGGAAGCGGTAGGAAAGGATGAGGAGTTCACGGTAGTCTTCTCGGGGATGTGTGCCGTGGGAAAGCGTCTGCTGCAGGTATTTCTTCATGGAAGACGTTTGATTTGCCCAGTTGTCAGTTGTTGTGGGATTGCTTTCGTCACGATGGAAAGAATGACCCTTTGTCAATGGAGGCCCACCGCTGTTGAAATCTTTTGAAGAGGAGAATGTCAGGGGAAGAGGACGGCCCCAGACATCGCACGAAGACATCCTTGAGTAAGATCTCCAAGACGTGGTGACGGCAAGCCAACCACAACATGGGACGGCCAAACTCCTGCTCAATGCGAACGCAAGCACCTTGGATCATCCCAGCGTTCACAGCTGTGGTGTCGAATCCCAGTCCAATGATTTGCTCCGAAATGCCAAAAGCCTGGACTTCCTGGAGTACGGCTGCAGCCTGTTCTTTTCCAGTGCCGTCCACCGCAACGGGTACACCAAGAAACTCCTCGACTCCATCGCCCGTCACCACAACAGCAATCCGGTGAACCTCCTTCTTCTCCTTGGCGATATCTTCCAACAGTTTCCCATCCCAGTGCAAGACTAAAGGACCAGAAACTTCGAACTTTCGGGTCAACTCTTCTCCCATCTCCTTTCGGATCTTGTTCCGTGTTCGATGAACAGTTGCTGGCGAGATTACCAGGTCATCCAGGTCATGACCCAAACTCTGAGCTGCTGCTGCAAAGGACGACGTTGCTTGTCTCACGGACATGTTGTCGCGATCCCAAGCAGCGATGAGATTCGGGTCCGTGAGGGCATTCATTCGCCTTTTCTTTTGAGTCTGGGCCTTGCTGGTGCTGGGCGCTTGGTACGTCTCGTCGTCATCATCCTCGTCTTCCGTGTTCATTTCAGTGCTGCTACCATCCACCTCCAAGATCGCTACCTCCATGAGCTGTGTCACCCCAGCATCCCATTTACTCTTCCTAGCCGTGGCTGCAAGATCCCTCTTCCGCTTCACAGCTTTCTTCTTCGCTGTCTTCTGGTCCACCCCCGCAAGACTTGACGACATCCTGTCTTCCCTCTGCGAGGTGAGAAAATCCTTGTCCTCCTGAGGGCCCTTGGAGGAGGATAGCGCGGAGGAGTGAGCCACGTCAAACACGTCTTCCAAATCCGACTTGAACATCCCCTCCTTGTACCGGTAACCCTCTTGCGGCTTTGTCCTGTTCTTCTTGAGTGCGTCGTAGGTATCGATCAACTTCGCCAGCTTCTCCCCTGCGTACTTCTTGGTGGTAGTTGGTATGTTGGCCTTCTCCCAGATGGGCCAGATGGTTTCCACCACCAGGCGAATGCTCTCCGATTTGGTCTTCCTTCCCTCTTGGTCTTGGTGGTGGTGGAAGTAAAGGAGCAGGCATTGCTCCTTCGATGGAAGTCGTGGACAAACAATCGCTGCAATTGGGGCCTTGTCCAGCAACCACAACTGGTTTCCTGCTCTAGTAACCATCACCTGCGAAAGAGAAGAAAATCTTGTATAAGTGAAACAGAAGTGGTGAACTTGAGTGACCCCTAAAAATCCTCCTACAGCTGTCAAATTTTGTGATAACAATCCTTTATAAAGGTGTAATACGGGCAAGCGTCGCGCCGACCCGAAATCCTCCATTCGTATATTTGAGACATCCTAATTGTACATAGCCCGTTTCAAATGCGATCCGTTGCAACTCGCAACTACGATCGCCTCATTATGTTTTAAGGTATTCAAAAATAATTTCATGCCTTTAGACACCTTAGCCGTCATTCACAGAAACAATCCCCGCAGTTATGGGCACAAGGCTATTTACTGGCTCATACACATACAGCAACAGACCGGGGTATACATAAAACACGCCCGCAACACGGGAGAAGTACCCATTAAGGTCAATGGTCGTGTTTTTTGGGTTGATGGTCTAAGCGAAGACCGTGCCACTGGTGAGAAGACTGTGTACTCCTTTAACGGTTGCTGGTGGCATGGATGCCCCCTTCCTGAGTGCGGAATCGTAGGAGTTATCCACGGTAGATCTCCTGCCGACAGTCTTGCATGGACCCGCACCTGCGATCAACTTATAGGCTCCCAGTTCACTCACAAGATCTTGTGGGAGCATGAGTATGATGCACGGATGGAAACAGATCGCCAGTACCGTGAAGAAATAAACACGATCAAGCGTTCAATGGTGTTGGATCCTCTCAAATGCGGTGATAGCTTGTTCGGAGGGCGTACAAACCCATTCAAACTATACTTTCCACCTACGGAGGGCGTGAAACTCCATTACTACGACTTCTGTTCTTTATATCCCTACGTGATGAAGAACAATCCTTACCCCGTAGGTGCACCTGAAAAACTGGTGGGACCTGACCTGCCCATCGTCGAGGTGTTCTCAACAAGTTTGAACGGGTACTATTTCGGCCTTTCTTTCGTAGATGTGCTCCCCCCACGGAATTTATGGATGCCGATCTTACCCTTCGTTATAGATCACAAGCTCATGTTTCCCCTGTGCGTGAAGTGCGCAGAGGAGAACAATGGGGATTGTAATCATACAACCAACCAGCGCAAGATCAGAGGTGTACAGTATATACAAGCCCTGAGCTGGACCTAGCCGTTCGCCATGGCTACAGAATATTGAAGATACATGAGGTGTGGAGGTTTCAGAAGCTACCCAACGTTTTCACGCCGTATATAAATACATTTTTGAAGGATAATGTAGAAGCATCAGGCTACCCGCGAGGAATTGATACCGAAGATGAAAAATTGGCTTATATTCAGCCTTACCGACACCGTGAAGGTATACAGCTTGACCTTTCCCAAATTGTAAAGAACCCAGGCAAGCGCTTTAGTGCAAAGTTGTGTCTAAACAGTCTTTGGAGAAAATTTGCACAGAATACTGGCAAAGGGGACGTTCATTTGGTACAAAGTTATAGTGAAGTCTGGGATTATGCCAACGCTCCCGATAAAGAGGTGATGGAGATCGTGAATGTAGGTAATACTTACATAATAAAGTACAACATCACCGAACTGGCCACAGATGCCTCACGTATTACAAATATACCTGTAGCCAGCTTCACAACGGCCTACGCCCGCATCAAGCTTTGGGGACTACTGCACTCTCTCGGGCGGAGGATGTTGTACGCTGACACAGATAGCATAATATTCACAGAGAGGGAGGGTGAATACATGCCGCCTATTGGGGAATTCCTCGGAGAGTTGACTGACGAGATCAAGGATGAGTATGGTGATGGTGTATTCGCTGACTCCTTTGCATCAACAAGGCCAAAAACTTATGGGGTACGGGTGAGGGTGGGGGAGGATATGAAATATATCGTGAAGGCTAAGGGTATCACGCTTAACCAGGCGAACCGCCGAGTCGTTAACTTTGACTCGTTGAAGGATCTACTATGCTTGGAAGGTGAGGGCGACAAGCCACCCCAACTGACTGTGGGGACCCACAATTTTCGGGCGCAGAAACTAGAGGGCGTGAAGGAACTTAGTACGAAGGTATGCCGTAGCACCTATAGGAAACGTTACCAATGATACCGCACCCTTTGGATACCATAATCCTTGATTGTTTATAATATATATATATATATATGTGTGGTGTGTGTGTGTGTGTGTGTCTGTGTGTGTTGTTAACGATATGTTTATTTATTACGTATATTTGTTTCAAGTAGGGTTTCATTTTCCCTTTTGTGTGCGTGCATATATACAGTCCTAAGCTCCGCCCACTGTAAGCTCAATCAAAGGGTCACGTGACTCTTGCTACTACCTGGGCATATCTCTACCCCTGCATGCTCAGTTGACCTCTGCAAGCCCTGGAGCTCAGATGTGTATTTTCTCACGTAGACGAAAAATAGTGATGGCTACTTTTGATATTGCGTGTTCGACGTTTATGAAGTGGTATTCGGTAAAGTCGGAAGATCTGGTGAATACTGAAAGACGGCCTAGCCCCCCGCTAGGCGGTATTATGTCATGCTGCATCATACTGAGTACGCGTACCCAGCGGCTGAGAATGTAAACCTTGTCATCATGGACAAGCTAAAGTACTTTTACCATTAGATTCATATATTTCATGACGAGGTTCGCCGTGAGGTTGTGGCTAAAAGCCTGTGTGAGTTTTTAATAGAGTTTAGAGACGATTATCGATTGTTAAACAAAAAGGATAAATACGGTCACATGTTTCTCTCAAATAGTGCACCGGATTGTTAATGTGTGGAGAACGTCTAGTGCTCATTCCGATAAAACATTAAAACTGAAATTACCCCATGTGTCGGAAAATTGTCCCTGTATAACGGGTACAAGTACTCGCGTGATTCATACTAGAACAAACCCGTACACGATTCAACAGCTTATGGTGTGACTCACTCCCCCGTCGAGCCGATCTGCCCACCCATGGCTCATAGTCATCTCAGAGCTTGAACCGATTGGACGTGCACTCCTCGAATACGATGGAACTTCCTTTGCGAAGCATTCTCAATGCCGTGTACGATGTGTCCGTGACGAAGTCATTGCGCGTGTTCAGGCGTGAAACCGGTGCCATTAACTATGTACTTGAAACGACTTGTAGACAAGTCTCCTCAACACTTTAAGTGTTGAGGAGATGAATAGAGTCTTCGTAATAGTTGAGAAGTGGGGTGAGGACCGTTATAAAATACCTGCAGGTGTAGGTACAAGAAGAGAACAGATTAGTGATGCCCCCTCATATGCCAGTGTTTGTACGTTGTGTATAAATAACGATCAGACATGCATTGATATACGACTGATGTGGAAGAATGCGTCTGATAATAACGTTCTTGTCCCCACGCGAAACCAATTCATCCTCGACAGAATGTTTGAAATAGTCGGATTCCGCAAGCTGAAGCCTCTATTAGACGCGCGTGTTACGGATATGATTTATTTTGTCACGGTTCTTGAATACGCATACACCGCTCTGCTCGACGGGTTTATCGAATGTAGGAATGAATAAGGTGAGAATGGTCTAGAGCTGGATGCTTATTTAAAAGGTTTAGACTCTTCGAAATATCATGAACTTTGGTACAAAGGACTTGAGCGGTACAGGGCAGAGCTCGCCTACATTGTTCACCCCGAAGAATTGTACCTCTATATAATGAGCAGCTGTCGTTACGACTTAGAAGATTATTTCAATTGCCGCTATGCGTTGTGAAGAAGAGTTCACGATTGAAAAGCTCGGGTCGGTAAGAAAAACCCTCGATTCGAAAGGAGTGTTTATACACTTGTATTTAATAATGATGTGGTTGCTAAAGATGACCTCTGTGCGTGCTTTTGAATGTATTCTAGCCGTGTTTAAAGATAACTTGCCAACCGAATGTAACGTAGGCACAAAAATAGTATTGAACGATATGAAGGCCATTTACAGCGAGTATAGGTATCCCTATAATTTGAGCGGTGGAATAATATTAAATTGTATTTACTGCGTAGTGCAAAACAATAATGATGTGACCGCAGACTCGATTAAGTGCGAGTTTAGTGTTTTAGTTAAGCGCAGTAGAACATAAAGCGAATGTATTTTGATGTATATTTATTTTCAATATATTTAATATTTAATATAATTGTGTGTGTGTGTGTGTGTGTGTGTGTGTGTGTGTATATATATTTTTTTTCCTGTACTGATATATTGATGGTTATACTCCATCGTTTTTGTATTATATTATTTTTTTTATTTTTTATATATATATATATATATATATATATATATATATATATATATATATATATATATATATATATATATATTTCCTCGTTCGTATTTCTTATGCTATTATTATTTTTTATTTTATTTTTTTGATCATATATATTCCATCGTTTGTATAGGACTGTATATTTATTTTCTAGATATTTCGTGAAATTGACCCAATAATTCGTCTAAATAAACAGAATGATATAATGGTGTTTTATTTCATTCTTTTGGTTGTATATATAAACGATATTATTATTTAATTATATGAATACCAAATGGCTGGTTACGCCTTCTAAACCGACTGACGGATTTCTAAGCCAACTGTCAAGAATATCTGAGTAGCACAATCTGGCAGCTGAAAAGTTAATTAATATATACACATACACCTGCCTTCTAGGTCTTCTAAGTCAACTGGCGGATTATGCCAACTGGCAGATTTCTAAGCCAACTGTCAAGAATATAAGCTTTAATTAAATAAATAGCGCCATCTGGCAACTCAACCCTAATAATGTACACCTGAACAAGCCATTTACGCTTTCTAAGCCAGATTAAGCCTTCTAAGCCGACTGGCTGTTTAAGCCAACTGGCTGATTAGGACCTTATAAGCAATGTTCCCTCTAAGGTGTGCGCATGTGCGCGCGCACACGCGTTGTGAAATCCGCGCACACAGCAAAATAAAATGCGCACAGGTTCAAGCGTATCATGAGTCACGACAGTAAATGAAGTAATTTAAAAAATATACCGTCACACAAGGTCTGACCATTTGCATCAACATACTCTATAGTCGCTCTTTTAAGTATTAACTCCTTCCGCCCGACTTCGCCGACATCCGCGCAATTTCGCAATACAGATTTTTTTTACTCTATGTATTTGCATTTTTTTCTTTTATACATTAACGCATTGAATATAAACCTTCTCTTTCTTATTTTTGCATAAAAACGAATAGTAATTATCTCATAATTCAAAAAATAAAATGAAAAATACAAAACGGCAAGTGCATCGCCTGTCAGTGTATACGTGTACGTATGTACACGTATTGAAATAAAGCTCCGCCTACAAAGTTTTCTATTTGCTAAAAATGATGTCATCTATTTTCCTATTTGCTAAATATGATGATGTCATCACTTTTCATATTGGTTAAAACATAATGTCATCACTATATCACCAAATCATGGTTTTTAGTTATCATCGATGACGTCATGACGTCAATGACATTATGACATCATCTGGATGACATCATTGACTTATAACGTCATCTATAAAGTGAGCATTTCCAATATCCTTTTTAAAAGCTTATTAGGTATTATGGAATTTTATTTAGTCCAATTGGAAACTCTTTTCATGACGTAACCTCCACCGTCATCGAAAAACAGCATCATAAGATCTATGACGTCAAAATTGCCGTCATGGAAGGGATGGAGTTAAGTGTCATGTTTGAATTTATCATAATTTTTGTTTTTGTAAAGCAGTGTATATATTAGTAAAGTCCAACTTTATATATTAAAAAGTGCAACTGTGCAAATATAGATAATAATATGGGTAAAGTTGCGCCACTGAGTTCCTAATGGTCGTTGACTCGTTGAGTTTTGGCGGGCTTTTTAATGTCACCGAATTACGACAACCACTCAACCAGATCTACTATCTTTGGTCGCACTTCAGTGTCCAAATGCCATTGGCTATTTTTATTTCAGATTCGAGAAATCTTGCTTTTTTTTAAATCATGGTTTGCCTGAAGAAATTGAGTTTGTCAATCATATATAATAGGTAGGCTGACCATATTTCCTTGAGACAAAAACGGGACATTGGGATGGCAAAAAAGGGACGGGGTTATGTAATATTCTGTATTCATGAAAAAGTAAGTACATAAACATATTGAGCTTACAATTATTCTTCAGTGACAGAACCCATACAGAAATTTAGGTAGACGTAGTACTGTCCCGTTCAAAACGGTACGTATGGTCAGCCTAATAATAGGTAATAATAAATGTGAGATTTGGCAACCCTACCCGCCGCCCGGCACCTGAGCGCAGAGCGATATGCCTTCAGTTCAGTTTTGTATTAGTTGGAGAATATTATGACATATTATGATGTCATATTTTATTGTAGTTAAGTTCAATCATATTTCGACTTTGTTATAAATAGTGTTTTGCCAGTTTTGGTGATTTTTTCTGAAAGTCCGGACTAAGTTTGACATATTTACAAAATTTTAGTTAGATCTTATACTTAGAATTTTTTTTATTAGATCCCAAAATCGAGTTCTCTTTCATTGTTGAACCATAGAAAATTTTTCCAAGAGTTTACGGCTTTTTTTTTGCCATTAGAGCATTATGTAAATACATTTTATGTTATACTCATAGTACGTACCAAGATAAATAATTTTGTGGTTTTTTTTAGAAAACATGTACTCCAAATTTTTTTATAGGGTTCCAAAAATGACGTGAAGGCCACTTTTTCAGAATAAGAGGAATTTTTTTTTCAAAAAATTTTATAACTATTTTTTTAAGTATTTTTATGAATTATTTCAGGAAAAAAAATTCTAAAAATATTTTTTTTTTGGTTAGACCGAAATTTTCCTTATCCGTGTAATAGGAAATGCTGAGTGAACGAACCCCTTAAGTACATTGTTCATTGTTGTTACAATTCAGTTTCTTATGTATTGAAAGGTTATTTTTATTAGCCCTCAATATGTCTAGAGAGGGGAAGCGCAAAAGAACTGTGACTTGTTTCCAAAAGAAATGGCTGGATGAGTTTGTTGAAACGGCTACACCGAAGTCATATGAGATTATGCGTGTTCAGTTAAAAGAAATGTTTAGTCATGATTCAGAAACAGGGGTGATTTGCACTTATTGTCATGATGCTAAAGTTATAAATGAATTTGCAAGTGGAAAGATGTGGAATGATGTCTGGAAACTTGACTTCTTGAAGCGTCACCTATCAAGTAAAACTCATTTAGATGACGTAAATAAATTAAGACACAAAAATTCTTCATTGCCAGCAAAAGGAGTGCTAAGTATGTTAATAGAAAGTCCAGCTGAAAAAAAGATTAAGCGTGGACATATTGAACGATCACGTTCAAATCCAGAAGAAATTAAAGTTCTGATCGACAATGTTTTGTTAGCTGTTAATATGAATAGTTCTATGCTTTCTGTTCATAAAATTAATGAGCATATGACAAAATATGTTCATATTCCGGAAGCCAGGAGGAGGAAAAATTATGCTTTTGAGTTTTTGGAAAGCATAAATAACATTGTACAAAATGATGTGTTAGAAGAAATAGCTTCATCCGCTTTTCATACACTAGTTATCGATGAAAGCACAGACGTAACCATCGACAAATACCTAATACTTTACTTCAAATTTAGACCCAAAAATTCCACCCAATATAAAACATCATTTGGTGGAATCTTGGAGCTGCAAGCATGTGATGCTTCTACAATAGTATCCGCAATCAAGCAGTTTTATGAAAAACACAAACTTGACCTACACAAATGGTCATGTTAACATCTGATGGTGCATCTGTGATGCTGGGAAAGCATAATGGTGTAGCAGCACAGCTGAAACGGGAAATTTTTCATCTTGTCCAACAACATTGTGCCGCACACCGTGAAGACTTGGGAATTTGTGATGCTTGGAAAGAGGTTAAGCAAATAAAAGATATTGAAACATTAATGCGAATTGTATATTCAGTATTTGCCAGGTCTTCAACAAAAAAGCACAAATTCCAAGAAATAGCGAATGCTTCTGAAAATGAATCAGTTGCTTTTAGGCCTCTAAATGAAGTGAGGTGGTTGTCTCGACATTTTGCGCTTCAAGCAGTAATGAAAAACTATGATTCTTTAATAGATTATTTTGAGCAAGACGCAACTGAAGATCCAACAGTAGCTACTGTTACAAGAAATTAACTGACCCAAATTATCGAATAGCTTTAGAAGTTCTGAATGATGTTTTACAAGAATTAACTTTATTGAGTGTGCTTTTTCAAAAGCGTGGCTTGACACCGCTGAATGCGTTTCATCTTGCACATGGTAAATTGAACGAAATGAAAGGACAATATCTGGGAAATAAAATTTCATGGAGCGACAAAGTCAAAACTCTACTGAACAAATAACATCAGGAAAATATTGTAATTGATACTCATTCGGTGTTAATTTTCATAGAAAAACTTTGTTCCCATTTGAATGACAGGTTTCCTGAAAATGAAGTAAAAGAATGGTCTGCCTTTGATTGTTCGGCTATTTTACAGAAAGACTTTGACTTTGGCATTGAGCATGTTAAAGCTTTATGTGCAAAATATGCAGATTTTCTTGGTGAAAGTTCTACCATAATCGAACATTACAATGATTTTAAATTTGTTGTATGCGAGAAAATAAAAAGTAAGCTGTTTAAAAACTTTGATGATATGGTGACATTCGTCCTCCAAAATGAACAATTTTGTGACCTTGCTAAGTTGATGGATATTGGGGGAACTTTCCTAGCATCTAGTGCGGACTGTAAGCGTGGCTTCAGTTTAATGAATTCTATAAAGAACAAATTAAGAAACCGCTTGAAAGAAAATCACTTGGACATGCTCATGCGAATTAAAAGTTACCTGAATGATGACGGATGTATTAATCTTCATAGAGTTTATTTGGAATGGGCAAATGCTAAAGATCGTAGGGAGAAATCATAATCATACTTAAATGAAAGGCACTTTCATTTAATGTTATTTTGATTATATTTTATTTTATTGAATTTTATATTTTTTATTTTATTCCTATTTTGTGAATGGATAAAATCATGTATTAATCTTGGTAGTCTATTTTAAATTGTTAAATGCTAAAAATTGTTTTGAGAAATGATAACTAAAATAGTCATTTTCAGTTAGTTATTTTTATTTTATTTTTTATTTTGTTGAATTTTATTTTACTATTTTTTATTTTATTCATATTTTTAGAATGGATAAAATGTTTTCTTTTTAAGAATATATAATATTGTAAACAGTTTTTAATATCCATTTAATAGTACCGTAATGATCAAGCTATCACCTTATGGAAATAATATTTATTAAGTATTTAATATTTATATATATTTCATTTTGAAGATAATAGCGTTCAGAAAAGTTTGCACAATTTTTCACCATGAATCTAAATGTATGCACAACGAAAATTTCTTGCGCACACGGACTAAAAAAAATTAGAGGGAACATTGCTTATAAGACACCGGACGCTCGGATGAACTCTCATTATGCGTCTAAATACCTTCTCTTCTTTCTTCCTTTTCTACTTCCCTTCGGGGAGTCAAAAAAAAAATGGTGTCAATAATCCAGCAGGGTTGAAGCACCTTAAACAGAAAAAACAAACATTATGCGTCTGGCTGGAACCAGGCGAACACCCCTCTCTCCTCCTTAGGTTAAGGCTTAGGTTAGATTTCTCTTTGGGGGGTGAGGCCGTCCCATCTTGTCCCCCAAAGACTCTCCTCCTCCTCCTTTCTCTCCCGCTCTTAGGTTAGGTATACCCATTTGGAGGTGAGGCCGTCCCAGCTTCTCCCACAAAGACGTTAGGTGGACTCCCCCAGTTTGCTTGGGGAGTTCCCCTTTATTGCAGCTTGGAGGATAACCCCCCTCCCCCTGTTGCATAACCTCTTGCAACATTTCCTCTCCCCCATTTGCAACATTGATCAACATTTGGAATTGCATTGCACTTGTCCATTTTTCGGGCATACTACTGGCCAGATAGCTGTTGGGACGTTGATTCCAAATCTGTTTTTGGTTTTCCTCGAGCACGTCTAGTTTTCGAGATGAGACCGATCATAATATGATATATATAATAAATATAATATATATATATAATATAATACTATATATAATATGCATATAACTATAATATTATTCATTATACAGGGTGTACATAAAGCCAGGATCTATTTTTGTGAAGCACTTGGAAATTATATGGAATTCAATCATAAAATGATAAAGTGGTAACATTTATTAAATATAATTAAGAGTAGGATTCGACGTGACGCCCATCAGTATCCCTGCACAGCTCAAATCGTTCCGCAGCATTTCTGAACACATTCTGGAGCATTTGCGGGGTTATGTTATCTGCAGCAGTTCGTATACGTGTACGTAAGTTTTCAAGACTCGTAATCTTCGTCTGATAGACGTGCGATTTGATAAAGCCCCCCTGCAAAGAAATCTAAAGGGGTTAAATCTGGTGATCTCGCTGGCCAAGGTCTGTTGCTTCCGCGTCCGATCCAGCGATTTGGAAAACGTCCATTTAGATAATCCTGAACAATTTTGGCATAGTTACAAGGAGCACCATCATGTTGATAGACGACGGGGATAGGATTGTTAGTACCGTCGTCTATCAACATGATGGTGCTCCTTGTCACTATGCCAAAATTGTTCAGGATTATCTAAATGGACGTTTTCCAAATCGCTGGATCGGATGCGGAAGCAACAGACCTTGGCCAGCGAGATCACCAGATTTAACCCCTTTAGATTTCTTTGCATTTGGCTTTATCAAATCGCACGTCTATCAGACGAAGATTACGAGTCTTGAAAACTTACGTACACGTATACGAACTGCTGCAGATAGCATAACCCCGCAAATGCTCCAGAATGTGTTTAGAAATGCTGCGGAACGATTTGAGCTGTGCAGGGATACTGATGGGCGTCACGTCGAATCCTACTCTTAATTATTTAATAAATGTTACCACTTTATCATTTTATGATTGAATTCCGTATAATTTCCAAGTGCTTCACAAAAATAGATCCTGACTTTATGTACACCCTGTATAATATAATATATAATACTACATATACACTATAAACTATATAATATGCGTCCTTTATATAATAGAATAATATATATAATATGTATATAACTATATATAATATAATATATAATACTATACTGTATATACAATATATAATATTGGGGATCTCCAACACGAAAACAATGTGGGAATCGTTTGAAACAGTATTTAGGACTATAAATGAGGAATGTGTACCGTACAAGATTAAGCGTGCGAAAGTAAATAACAAGCCCTTGTGGTTTACTTCTACAGTACAGGCAGGGCCGTTTCTAGCCATTAGGGGGCCTTAAGCAGTATACCCACTTGAGGCCCCACCCCTCCATCCACCAACTCACGCCTTACTACATCACCTCAGACGCACATACAAAAAATGGCTGTGCTAATAAAAAACAATTATGAAACAATTTTAATGAAACATTTATGTCCAGAACAACAAATATGTACTTTCAGAAGACAAACAGAAAAAACACTCTTCATGAAATTCCCGAAAATTAGCTTGTACAGTATTTACAGTAGAATAAATGACAGAACTATGTATAAAAAAATAATGCAATTATCAACTACCAAACAATTACTAACTCTACGATACAATTGTGTAATAGCTAACAGGTATACAGAACAGTTTGTATCTTCAAAATTTTTACCTCCTAGATTTTTTCTGGGCGAAATCATCAATAACATCATCATATGAAATCTCCCTGCCAACGTCCTGGTTGATGCTTATGATGCCAAGGCCACTGAGGCGATCCTGCCCCATTGATGATCTGAGGTAGTTCTTGATTAGCTTCATCTTAGAGAAGCTAATCCTTGAAAACTTCCTTGAAAACACCTTGCAGCAGAAGCAATAAAGAGCATCATTCCTTCTAGAATACATCAGCCAGCTTCGCTTTATTTTTTCTCCATTAATTAATGTTCTCTTCATGTAATGGTGATGAAAGCTTCTACCATCCTCTCTTTTAGGGAATGTGAAATCTGGACTGATTTGAAATGATCCTCGAGACACCAGATCTGTCTTCAAGGCATCTGACAGGACAACTGGCCAGTCATACGGATCAAGCGGTGGAGCAGATCTTGGTTCTTGTTGCTCAGTAGAAATGCCTCTGTGTGGTGTTTGATGCTGAACAGAAGATGGGCCACTTGTTGGTTCATCAGGCTCTACTTCTACTGGTGTTTGAAGTTGCATAGAGGATGGTCCTGCTGTTGGCTCATGATGCCCATCAAGCTTTGCTGAGGATGGCTTTTCCAAATATTTCAGTAGTGCACCTGAGAAGAACATAACATTACATATTCTGTTAGATTTTGCTAAAATACTCTTTCTTATCTTGTTTGATAAATAATTGATCTGTGTGAACAGAATTTGAGGTGATGTGATCCATTAAATTTCACATTTCGAAATATTATAAATATTACAGAGACTAGCTTACTCTACACGATTCCTGAGCACTTGCCTAGCTTGATGGTCTACCTAACCTAGTTGCCTGAACTGTAATCATAATAATATACAAGTGGCACATCTCACCTGTGCTACTGGAAAGCTTCTCCTCCTCTATTTTTTTTTTTTTCCGTTTTTCAGCTCCTGATGGATAATGTTTCATTTTCAAAAGATGCACGAAGTCACATCTAGTTAACCACAACTAATCTGCTAAATAATAATAATCATGATAATAATGATGATGATAATAATAATAATAATAATAATAAGGATAATAATAATAATAATATTAATAATAACTTCAGCTATATTCCTATTCTTGCCCACTGAGCTATGACCTGGGAGCCTGTCTAGGGGCCCCCTAGTAGCAGCGGGGCCCTAAGCGGCCGCTTAGTCTGTTTATGCCAGGAAACGGCTCTGAGTACAGGATATTATAAAGAGTAGAGATAAGACTTATAGGCTACATAAGTGCGATAAGGACAATTTGTGGTTGCGAAACAACTACATATCTCTAAGGCGTGAAGCGAAAAGCGTAATAAAAAGGTTCAAGCGCGACTGAAATTTCCATAGCTCATGACAGCAAAGAAAACCCCAAGCGATTTTTTCAATACGTCAACAATAGGAATCCAGTAAAGAGTGTCTTGGGGCCGTTGAGAAATTCTGACGGTGAGCTAGTTTCTGAGAACAAGCAAATGGCTACTCGTGCTAAACGAATTTTTTACGTCAGTTTTTACAAAAGAAGATGTAACGAATATCCCTACGGTCGATTCAGAGGCGTACCGAAGGGGAGGGCGACAGGGGCGATCGCCCTCCCACCTTGAGCTAATAAATTATTATTTTGATTATTTTTACGTATTTAATTTACATATGTAGAAAAGTGTTTCCGCAAGAAAATAAAGTTATGTTAAATTTAAAGATATCGTTCTCTTTGTATAAATTAAAGCATTAATCCTTTAAAAGATATTATTCCGCTCGTATAAATTAAAATATGAATCCGTTAAATTTTTAATACTGTATAAAGTGCCTCAATGCCAGTGGATTGTTTGGTATCCTTTCTCTAACCCTAACGAAAACAGTGTTGCCACGTCTATAATCTTAAACAGAGATTCCTAAATTCTAAATGTTCTTTTCGATTATTATAAATCACAAAAGAGTTAAGTGTAAAACTACAATTATATAAATTCTTTTGATAATATCCAATTATATAAATTCTTTTGATAATATCCAATTATATAAATTCTTTTGATAATATCCAATTATATAAATTCTTTTGATAATATCCAATTATATAAATTCTTTTGATAATATCCAATTATATAAATTCTTTTGATAATATTCAATTATATAAATTCTTTTGATAATATCCAATTATATAAATTCTTTTGCTAATATCACTATTTGAGTAGGATTTTGCAAGTTTAATAATCTTTTGTAACACGTGGCACCATGGGAGTTTCTGCAGGACAAAAGGAAACGCCTTGAGGGAGTCCCGCCTCGGCCTTCGGGCAGGAGTGAGTGTTTCGCCCTTGGGCCGGCCGGTTCGGCTGGGCCCCTTAGCTTTTCGATGTAAGCATTTGTTCGTTAATAACTCTCTAAACAAGTGTAGTGAAAAGGATTTTATTTTTTCTAATTACTCTGTATTGTAAAAGAAATCCACTAATAGTTTAAAAGTGATTTTCCCCCTTATGAAAATAAAGGACTGACAAAAAAAACTCGTAATTTATATCCTTCCAAGAAAAAGCATTTCAGTCTCTCAACGGACCGAGAGAGAGAGGGAAGACGCAATTGGGCAAAGGGTATAAAGTGTTGTCCCGGAACCTCGCAGTCAGATTAATTAAACGGTATAAACTTCCTTGTTGGTGCGAGGAAGCGACATACTGAGAATACTTTAACGTCGGAGATGGTGTAACGAAGCATAACAACTCCTTCTCTCCCGACACATAGCCAATTAAATAGTTTACATATTTAATTTCATGCGCCAATCGAAAAATGTTAGCTAGCTTTCTAGCGATTTTGTGTTTCATGAATATTGCGTAATTTTTTATGGCACCTGGCAACCGTAGTTTATCGATTTTTGTTTACATTCATTTAAATATTTAGTTTGTGAACTTTCTAAATTTTGAGTACATGTAACTAATAAATGAAATGAAACATTAAGTATGTTATTTTTAAAATGTAGTATTCAGTTTTTTACACATTTTAAAATTTAGTTTCAAAGTTTTCATTTAATTTACAATTTTTCACATTGTATTGCACACACAAAATTTTGTATGGATTTTCTTTGGATTTTTTATTTCATTGAAAATGAAAATGAAAAGGTTTATTGGCAGACTATAGTCCATATGACAAATATTATTAATACAATAACAGTTCACATACTAAGGATAGAAATATATACAATTGATTAGAAATAGTACTGTAATGTCGAAGTTAAGTGGAGCTACAGACAGACGTTTTCGTACCAAGAATTCCATAGCTTAGAGGATAAATAGCAGGACTCATGGATAACTTGGATAATCGGGTTGGTTGATTTTTTAATTCTTTGCATTAGACTGTGTTGAGCACGTCTTGTTACCTCCGGAAAGCTCGGGACATTGCGGGTAGCAAACATTTGCGAAGCTGAGCATCTCGGGGGTAATTTATGTAAGAGTCTAAAAGGCCTGTTGTACAGCAAATTTAGGGTTCTGCCAGAACCGTTTTTAGAATTCACCCAGAGTTGCTGTCCGTATATATTACTGCAGAAAGTACGAAAGAGAGTGTCTTTAGCTTCACTTGTACAAAATCGAAAGTTCCTTATGGTCATATTCGCTTTAGCACACAGGCTTCGAGATTGTTTTCTTGTATCCGAGTCATCACTCAAGGAGCTGGTAATAGTTTGACCCAAAATACTTAAACTCTTGTACTTCCTCAATTACTTCACCATTCATTTTAAATCTTATATCAGCTGGCTGATCACAGCTTTTAGGATGAAATTGCATAACCTTAGTTTTTGTAATATTAACAAGAATATCATGTTTCTGCGAATACACTTCGCAGACTTTTAGTAGCCGATCCAGACCTTTAACAGAGGGACTTATTAACACCATATCATCGGCATAAACTAAGTTATTTATCCTTGTGTTATCTATACAACATCCCACTGCTGCCTCATTAAGTGAAGCAATTAATCCGTCAATATATACATTAAACAGCATAGGGGAGAGCAAGGAGCCTTGTCTCACCCCGCAAGAGGAGCCAAAACACTCGGATGGTACACTGCCCCACCTAACGGTGAAAGATTGGTGGGAATACAAAAATTTCAATACGTTTAATATGTACGTGGGAACCTTCCTGTCTTCTAGTTTTTCAAACAAAATAATGTGGTTCACCCTATCATATTCTTACTTATATCTAGGAAACAGTATAAATAGTTGAATTACTGTCAATGTATTTAGATATTGTTTCTTTAAGTACATAGATACACAGGTCAGTTGAGTAGGACCTTTTAAAACCAAACTGATTAGGAGCTGTCCATAGGAAATCATTTAATCGGAGTAACAAGAGTTTTTCTTGTAGTTTCGAGAAGCAGGAAGCGACAGCAATAGGCCTGTAATTATTGCTGGACAGAATGTCTCCGTACTTATTTTTGACCAGGGGCAAGATATATACCCTAATGAACTCTGCAGGGATATAGCTATGAGCAAGCATGGCTGATAGGAGCAATGATATATGCAGACATACAATGTCATTGGCATATTTTAAGTGCTCATTCGATAAGTCATCTACCCCTGACGCAGAACCAGTCTTTAACTCTTTAATAAACCTCTTTACTTCAGAAAATTATATCAAAGTATTTTCCCTTGTCCCTCCCGCAGTCGTTTCGCTGCAATCTATCTTAAGATTATCCCTACTCACACTGTTAAGAATGTTAGAGTGGTGGTTTTTCCACAGCTTTGCAATTTCATCCTCCCCCGACACCACGTCGATTGTCGGAGGGAGGACATTTTTGACACCCGTTCGATTTTTAACAAATTTCCAAAATTTGTTATTATCGTTATTTATGCGAGTTTCACAGGCTTTTGATGCTCGAATAGACTCTTCTTCCTGTTTACATCGCCTTATGGCCGCCTTATACTGACCCTACTTCTACACATATTCATGTATACTGGTCCTAATCTGGATCTACCATGAAAGCACCACAAATCATAGGCGTCTTCGATTCCCTCTTCAGGGGGGCAATAAAATCATTCCATCCAGGAATAATCTTAGTAGGATAGTTGTAAGATTTAATCAGGGGGCTTCCTGCTTCTCTTAACAGGGATATTATCTTACTATGATACCTATCTATGAGTTTACAGTGAGAATCACTTGAGCAAGGATCACTACAGGCAAGATGCAAAATTTCTAAATTATTAAAGAGGTGACTTGTTCTGTCTTTGTATTCTATTCTCTGTTCCATATTAACATTGAACCAATCGACGCGATTATTCTTACCTATTGAGTTCTTGTTAAGTCGTGTTGCGCATAAATTGGTAAAGTTAATTAATATTTCTAATGGTTTATGATCAGAAAGAAGGAAATCATGCAGAATATGAACTCTAACAATTCGATCCTTTAGATTATTACTAGTGAGACAATGATCAATCCACCTGGTGGTACCACTCATATCACTAACGTATGCAAAATTACCACTGGTTACCCCTAATACATCTACATCACTTATACTTAAATTGGCCGACTCGAACATGTTATCCAATTCTACAAAGAATTCCGAGTTCACATGCACTTTAAAGTCCCCCATTATTATACAGTGAGAATATTTGGGGTTATCTGATAGACTTAATTTTGTACAGCAAATCAATGTATTCATCTAGATTACTGCCGTTGTTGTATGGGAAATAGCAGTTTACAATTAATATGCAATCATTTTTCACTTGTAATTCAATGCCTTACAACCTTACATTATCGCTTGTTAAAAATGTTATATGTTTTGACAAATTTTTCCTTAAGAAAAACACCACCAAAAGGCCTACCGTACATTAATTCATCTGACAAGCATGGCCGTAACTACCTATGAGGTCACCGAGGTCCGGACCTCGGTAATTATTTCCTAAAAAAAAAAAGAGACTGAACCGTTCTCCGTGTATGAAACGCATATTACCGCTTTTCTTTTGAAAAGAGGGAGCGTCGAGCGTTTTGTGTTTTGTGTTTAGTGTATAGCTTGGGTTGTGTTTGTAGATGTCATTTTGGTCTGAATTTTTGCTCGTCCCGCCGCGCTCGAAAAAATCTGGACCTCACTAATTTCTAAACCCTAGTTACGGCCCTGCTGACAAGTCTACTGCTGATGACGCATGGTACATGAAGTCATCATGGATGGTAGAGAGGAATTTTAGCTCTTGCTTAGGTAGCCAGCGCTCCTGCAGGAGTATCAAATCTGCACTGTCGCATATTTTATGAACATCTACAGTACAGTTGAATTCCTCACTGACCTTACATTATATGAGATTATTTTCAACAAGTTATCCGCCATGACTGATAGAAAATTTATTATTAGTAAGATTATTATTATACACAGTACAACTTTCAGGTATTACCGTTAGGGCGCCTATCATTATTATTATTATTATTATTATTATTATTATTATTATTATTATCATTATAATGGACTTTAATGTTATGGTTAGTAATAATTCCTATTTCTTTTTGTAACTTTGTAGAGTGCTATTTGCAGGTGTCACAGGACTAAAGATAATGGACCTTTATAAATTTTTCAAAAGAAAAAATGTCCAAACTGACAGTGGTTCTACAGAGCATGATGATCAAAGTACTGTTAATCCCAATAAAATTGTTAGGTTACAACAGGATGAGAATGAAAGTGAAAACATTTTGGTGCCTTCGGCGCTACCTCTTGCCTCCCCTACTACTAAAAATCTAAAATGGCTTAGGATCCCGAAAACTCTTAATCCGGCCCTGAGAATAATTTTCTTTTATAAAGGTAATAGTCCAAGGAAATGCTTAATCTCGAAATTAGCACTTTTTTATTCTTATGTTAATACAAATCTGAGCATCCTAATTGCGGTTTGCATTGAATATTATGTTACTAATCAGTTTTATCATAATTTTTATATTTTTTATAATATAATTTTTATATTTTTATTCATAATGTGTCTTAGCAGTAGCAGTTAATCATCTCTAACTGAACGATAAGCTCATCATGAACGTACATAAAAATTATTTATCTCTATTTCAATTATACTTCTACGATTAGTTCCAAGCTCGCCCCCCCCCCTTGGCAAATTTCTGGGTACGCCCCTGACGGTCATAGACATAATACCGTTTGATAATAGTAATACTTTAGATAATATTATAGTCAGTGAAAGGGAGGTAATGGGCTATATTGATAAAATGAAAATGTGTAAATCACCGGGGCCAGATTCCATATATCCCATACAACTAAAAGAATTAAAAGAAAGCATTGTTGTGCCGCTAACAAAGATTTTTAATGCGTCTATTTCTGAGGGGTGCGTACCAGATAATTTCAAGTTAGCAAACGTAACACCTATCTTTAAGAAAGGCGATAAAGGTGCGGCGGGAAATTATAGGCCAATCAGTTTAACGTCTGTTGTAGGTAAGCTACTGGAATCAATAATTAATTAGGGATCATAAGTCGAACATTTGGAATTGCATAACTTGATTAGAAATACGCAGCACGGTTTTAGGCGAAACAAATCTTGCTTAACTAATCTTTTAGAATTTTTCCAAATCGTGGTTGAAGTTTACGATAGTCATCAGGGGGGTAGATGTAGTATATTTAGATTTTCAAAAAGCGTTTGACACCGTACCACACAAAAGACTCGTTAAAAAAACTAAGGCTCATGGAATCAGGGGCAGAGGCGGCGGAACGACATGATTTAAAGGGGTGCGCAATTTTGGGATGGGCCCCGAATTTTTTTAAACTTGTAATGTGCCGCTAGTTTCAGATCAATTCGATCTAACATATCCTTGTGGATGTGTGCTAGTGCCACATTATTCAGTCGTGCCTGACCCATAGTAGAGCGTAAGTATGTTTTAAGTCGACGTAGAGCACTGAACGTTCGTTCAGATGTAGCTGTTGTCACCGGAATTGTGTAAAACAAACGAATCAATGTACATACGTCACTGAACAGTATTGGTGTGTTGGAAACAATCTCCAACACGTCCTTCACGTGTCTGCAAGTCTTATTAGCAGCCGTTTCTTTCTTCATGTCAGGAAACATTTTCAGTTGATATACCAGTTTCTCGAAGTTTATATCTCCTTCGTAAATTCGCAATTCTTCAAGTATAACAGTTTTTGCCGTTCACTGAGTTCAATCGTACTCTTTCAATGTGGCTTGCATTTAGAAACAGACTGATACATATATAAATATAAGCCATAAGTCGCCGAAAATATTAACTGAGCAAGGGGGGTGCGCGGCGCGACAGCGTACAATAGGTTCCGCCGCCCCTGATCAGGGGTGTAGTAATAAATTGGATAGAAGAGTGGTTGCGAGGTAGGAAACAGAAGGTGGTCGTTGATGGAGCGGAATCGTCTTGGGCTAATGTAGCGAGCGACATTCCTCAGGGTTCTGTATTGGGTCCCTTGCTTTTTCTTATATATATTAACGAGTTAGATGTCGGCCTAGTCAGTACAGTTTCAAAGTTTGCGGATAACACGAAGTTGAGTGGTAGGGTGATTAATGACGAATATAGAGTATAATCAAGGAAGATCTGAATAAAATCGTAGATTGGTCAGTCACATGGCAAATGAGATTTAACGTCGATAAGTGCAAAATTTTACATGTAGGCTCGCGTAACGGTAATTTTGCGTATAGTATGTCAGGGAAGGAGTTGGCAAGCGTAGAACAGGAAAAAGATTTAGAAATTATTGTCACTGGTGATCTAAAAGTGGCGAAACAAAGTACAGCAGCGGTCAATAAAGCGAACAAAGTGCTAAGTTTTATAGCTCGGAACTTTGAGTACAAATAGCGCGATATTATTGTTCCTCTTTATAAATCATTAGTTAGACCCCATTTGGAGTATGCGATCCAATTTTGGAATCCACATATGCGCAAAGATATAGACAACATCGAAAGAGTTCAAAGACGAGCAACTAAGATGATTCCGTCGCTTAGGTCAAAGTCGTACGAGGATAGGCTTAAGGAGTTAAAATTGACAACACTCGAAACTAGGAGGCTAAGGGGTGATCTAATCCAGGTTTTCAAAATTATGAATGGGTTCGATAAGGTAAACAGAGATAGCTTTTTCGAAATATCACAATATAGTAGAACTAGAAATAACGGGTGTAAGCTGACAAGTAGAAGGTTCGAGATAACAGTTGGCAAAAACTTTTTTACGCATATAATAGTAAATAGCTGGAATAGCTTGCCGGTAAAAGTAATTAGTAGCACGTCTATAAACATGTTTAAAAATCGATTAGACGCATATGTTGATAGGTTTGATATAGTTTAAGGTAGTAAAATTAAGACTTTTGTGGTTTGGAACCCGCGTAAAATTGTAGGTCCCCTCCGCCACCACGGAGGATAGGCACAATACAAAATTACAAACACAGTTAGTAGACCAGCTATGAGTGGCTCCTAGGGTCTTTGTTGGTCTGAAACATTATAACATTATAATATGCGTCCTTTATACATGTAGCGGAGTATTTTGTCATTGCAGTTTAGGTGTAGGTTTTTGCTTTACCGTTTCTGTACCCTCATGTATGGCAGTTTGTTGTTTCACCTTAGGCTTTCCGCAGGTTGTCTTGTGGTATTTTAGGTGAGAGGAGTTGCTGGCCATAAATTTGCAAACGTTGCACATGTACAGTGTACACCCTTTTATTCTTTGGCGTAACAGTCACATGTCTAGTTGTGTGTTTTGTTTTGTTTTGTTTTGTGTCGCCCACTTACACATTTTATTTGTTTAGGTGATTTACATCAACCCACTCATCGATCATCATGCCTCGAAAGTGTAAAAATCACCCCGACAATTTCTGTTACGTGTGCGGCTCGTTCGCGACTAAATCACAACGGCGTACAATCACGATGGATATTCGGAAAACTTACCGGTTATACTTCGGCTGTCCACAATAGGGTGGATCGATTTTACATTTTTTTCGATTTCCATATTCTAATAGAGACAAAAACTTGCGCATGCATGAGAAAATAGCCTCTGCAAAATCTTAGCTTAATAGGTAATCATCTTCTGCCCCCGGCAGAGCGATGAAAATCATATTTTAGTAGTCAAAAACGTATTTTTAAACCCTAGCCTAGAGTCATAAAATTTTGCGTGTGTGTTATTTCATGCCTAAGCAACGATATAAATGCTATGGGAAATATATAAATGCATTATTTAAGACAAAGAGCCGCTCTGAAAATATGTATAATATACATATTTTCAGATCGGCTCTTTGTCTTAAATAATGCATTTATATATTTCCATAGCATTTATATCGTTGCTTAGGCATGAAATAACACACACGCAAAATTTTATGACCCTAGGCTAGGGTTTAAAAATACGTTTTTGACTACTAAAATATGATTTTCATCGCTCTGCCGGGGGCAGAAGATGATTACCTATTAAGCTAAGATTTTGTAGAGGCTATTTTCTCATGCATGCACAAGTTTTTGTCTCTATTAGAATATGGAAATCGAAAAAAATGTAAAACCGATCCACCCTAGTCCACAAGGCGACCAAGATAAGGCGTGGGCGCCAGTCGCCACATGTTATCTGTACCGTTTGTTCGAGTGGATTACGTGACTGGTTGAACCAAAGGAAAAAAGTCGATGCCGTTCGCTATACCCATGATATGGAGAGAGCCGAGAGACCATCATGGCGATTGTTACTTTTGCATTGTTAACATAACTGGATTCTCCGTGAAGAACAAGTATAACATCGTTTATCCGAATGTAGACTCCGCGATCAGACCGATCCCTCACGATGACACGATACCGATTCCGGTACCTCCACAGCATGGACTCGATTCTTTAGAAGACGAAAGGGAATCTGACGAAGGTGCGATTGGCGGAGATGCGGGATCTTCGGCCGATCTTGACTACACACCTGACGAAGAGCAATCGGAGCCGGAGAAGCTTACCCAAAACGAGTTGAATGACCTCATTAGAGACCTAGCCCTCTCCAAAGAGAAATCAGAACTTCTCTTCTTGAGACTCAAGCAGAAACACTTACTTGAGAAGAACGTCCGAGTGTGTCACTATCGAAATCGAAACCATGATTTAGCGACATTATTTACAGTAGACGGTCTGCTCTGCTATTGCCATGATATCAATGGACTTTTCGAGAACTTGTCACAGGTACATACCATCTGAGTGGCGCCTCTTCACTGATTCCTCACAGTGAAGCTTGAAAGCGGTTCTCCTGCATAACGGGAACTTAAAGCCGTCCATCCCGATCGCCCACTCCGTTCATCTAAAGGAGACGTACGATAACATGAATATACTACTCGAAGCAATCCAATACAGCACTCATCAATGGAATATCTGTAGTGATCTCAAAGTCATTGGTATGTTAATGGGCATGCAAGGAGGGTTCACGAAATACTGTTGTTTCCTATGCCTATGGGACAGCCGTGCTACCGCGGATCATTACATCTGACGTGACTGGCATCAAAGAAGCACATACGAGCCATGAATGGGCAGTGTCCCGTGTGTTCCTTTAGTTGATCCAAAGAAGATTTTGCTGCCACCTCTCCACATTAAGCTCGGCTTAATGAAAAATTTTGTGAAAGCGATGAGTAAGGCAAATTCGAGAGGGTTTCGATACCTTGTTGAGAAATTTACAAACATCAGTGTCACGAAATTGAAGGAGGGAATCTTTGTGGGGCCCCAAATCAGGGCGGTTCTGCAGGATGAAGGCTTTGAAGAAAGCCTCAATGCTTTAGAACTAAAAGCATGGCAGGTTTTCAAATGGATTTGTGGAAACTTTTTGGGTAACATCAAGTCTCCCGCATACAAAAATGAGTTCAGAAACTGCTCGATGCGTATCAAGAAATGGGCTGTCGCATGTTCTTGGAAATACGTTTTTTTACATTCGCATCTAGATTTCTTTCCCGAAAACCTTGGCGCGGTGAGTGACGAATAGGGGGAACGCTTCCATCAAGACATCCAGTCAATGGAAAATCGCTACCAAGGTTTCTCGAACGAAAGTATGCTGGCAGACTACTGCTGGATGTTGTATCGCGACGATCCGAACAAGGTTTACAAAAGAAAATCGTACTCGCAACGTTTTTAGGTTGGTGTACATTTCTTTTTATGAATAAAGTTGTACTTTTACGATAAATTGTGCTGAAATTAACACAGCAGGCCCGAATCCAGACCCATAATCTGACTAGTGCCGTTTCATTAAATGCATACCAAAATGTAAAAGAAGACATGATTCGTTATTTACTTCAAAATATTTATTTTACAAAATAAATCCTTTCAAATGTTTGTCACTGATAATATCAACAAGCTCCATCCTTCTTGGGTGGAGCCGTGCAAACTTCTCAACCAAAACATCCACATCGAGCTTCCGCCTATAGTGGACATGCATCAGAGCTAAACCATTCATCCTATCATTTCTCGTGGTGCTCCTCAGATATGTTTTCAGTCGACGCATGGCTGAAACTGAACGTTCACACTCACAGGTGGTGACTGGAATGACTGCCAATACCTTGAGTGCAGCACAGATGTTTGGGAATAAGACCTTGTTCATGGAGTGTAAAGTTGACTGCACAGAGTCTGGTATGTCGCAGTTGGCCTGATGGCGCAGCTCCCAGTGGTATTGCCACACATCCAGCTCTGCAGACAGAGTATTGGGACTGGGAAGGTCATCTTGGTAGGTCTGACAAACTGCTGGAACTCTGGGTTCCATGTGTCTGGCTGTTCTATCATCTTTGCAGGAACACCTAAAATGAATAAACCAGTTGTCAATTTCATGTAACAGTAAGAGAGAGTACATATCAGTCCATCAATTTAATTATCATTCTCAAATTATCCCTATAGCTAAATAATTCCATCACAAACCTGAAAATCCCACTGCGACAGAAATAATCCTCCGTAGTTTCTGCAAGGACATTGTTTCTGTTTTTTTGCCGGCCGACTGTCCTGAGCTTTGTCACTGCTATGTCGAGGTCTTCAGCTATTTCATTTGCAGCCTTGAACCACTCAGAATGTTTTGAGTCAACACTGTCTCTGACTGTTTGAAGAAACCCTCACCAACACTGTCATATGCCTTCTTTGTGTCGAGACTCCTCACCTACAACTTGACTTGATACCACGGGTTTATGACAAAACTTTCTTTGTCACAACAAAAGTGAAGATAAACTGGAATGTTCCAATTTGGTGGAGCATACCACTGGCCTTTGTTGATGACTCACTGTCCCAGTTATGAATGACGTTATCCTCGATGCACGTCAAGGTTGAAACCACGGCGGGCAGTAGCTCTTCGAATACATCTAGGGCATCCAAACGCTGGACCCATCTAGTTCGGCAAATATCGGTCAGCTTATGATGACTAGAGGCTGGACACTCCTACTGAGTGACAAAAACAGAAAGCAATAATTTTCAGATTAGATGTATGAAAAAATAAAATAATTTAAAATAAATTTCACAGCTTTAAATTCACTATTACAACACACAGCCATTACAATAGAAAATGTACTGACTATATCAAGAAAAAAACACACCTTGATCTGTTCTTCAAGCAGCAGCTGTCTTTTCGGTGAGAACTTGAAGAAACGCTCCACTTCCTCCAACGTGCCCATCATGTTGCGTACTTCTTGTAAAGCACAGGCTTTTACAACACACAGGTTCAATCTGTGAGAGTGGCAGTGGACATAAGGTGCCTTTGGATACTGCCGTGCTATCAAAGCTGCTGCACGTTTGACTTGTCCAGCCATATTGCCTGTTCCATCATAGCACTGGCCTCTGCATTTCTTCATATCTAAGCCGAGATCACTAACCACTTGCAACAGCAAGTCAGCAATGGCTTTGCCAGTGACACCATTCACACATTCAAAGAAACCAACAAACTCCTCACGAATAGAATCTGTGTTCTCAACAAAACGCAACACAAGTGGAAGTTGTTCCTTGTTGCTGACATCAGTAGCTTCATCTGAAAGAATGGAGAGCAGAGGACTTTTGTTAATCTCCTTCATAATTTCGTCTTGAATGTGAGCAGCGATGACGGAGATCAGTTCATTCTGTATTGTCTTTGATGTACAGTATATGTTGCATTCTTGGGAGATGATTTCAAGTGCTCTTCGAGGATCATATCACCAGCATCCACGCGGAACTGCAACAGTGCCAAGAAGTTGTCTCTGTTCTTCGAGTCGTCTTCAGCATCTTCATGGTCCCCTCGAAGAGCGAAGTTCTGCCTACCACACAAGATCACAGTCTTCATCATTGATGCTACTTTTTGTTTGTTTGCTGCGACACGTTTGCTGATTGCTGATGAAATAAGTCGATTCACTGGTTGTAACTTGTTGGACATGATTCTGCGAAAATTATCAGCAAAAAATGTTGCGTGTTTGTGGAAATCTGACTCGCTATTATGTTCGGTCAATTTATTTGTAGCTGTTACCCAGTTGGTCAAAGGTGACTTGTACAGCTTGTCCAACTTGCTGCTGTTGTGGCCACTTGCTATACCAAACAGCACACAGGTTAAACAAAATTCGCCACATTCTGATGGTGAATACACCAGCCAGGGAACATCTTTAGCTATTCTCCATTGAAGAATCGCTTCCTGCCATAATTGTTGGTACCTGGAAACTTGTATCTTGCAGGAGGTTGCCAGTGGGAAGTCAAAAGCTGATACTTCTTGTCATCATTCAAATTGCTCACACACTGGTAATACAGGCCGATGTCATTCCTGAGGTTTGATGATATTATGTTCTCACCTAAAATTCAAAACAATATTCTTTTTAATTCCAGTCATAAAAACATCAATTTATGATTAGTTTCAGTATAAATTGTAGAGAACATCTTGTTCAAACTTGTTTTGTACTACATTCATGACAATAAATGAATGGGATATTTTTTTAGTTAACGGCAACAATATAAGAAATCAATTCTTACCACATGTCGTGTCTGTGTTCTGTATTTTGCACACTGGATCATCTGCGTCATATCTGATTTTATCAAACTTCCTTTTCTGCGATGGTCTGTCACCCAAATCATCTAAGATGCCAGTTGAGCAAGAAGGTACTGGTGGTACTTCCATGAAAAGAATGACCAATAATATGAATAATGATAAGGTGACATTGTGAGACCCCCAGTAGGGAGGAGTAGAGTTGAGTATATCATTCTACAGTACAATTTGACTGATTTTCCAAGCATAAAATAAATCATTGTCTGATCCAACTTACCGACTGGTATTGAAGAAAGTCCCGATCTTTGCCTGTACCTTTTTCATTTTTCTGTAGACCTCGACGTTCACTCAGATTCACTTTAGCATATAAAATATTATAACACAAAAAATACAAAAGATAGACTTATTCAAAGTGAAATTAGAGCTGCACTGCAAAACACCTGTGAAGTATAAGTTCCTATGCATTTTCCAGCAGAAATCGAGCAGAGAGTATCGTTTCAAGGCAGTCTCGCTAGGGGGCGTTATTTAAAAAAAAAAAACCTGACCAGTGCGAAACGATGCCAAAATTTATCTGACCGATGCCCTGGCATCGGTGAGCACTGATCTGGATCCGGGCCTGAGTCCAGTCATATTTCGATAACTAGATGTGCTAGAGGATAATCGAAAACAGATTTGGAATCAGCGTACAAACCTGGTCTAGAAAAGTGTGTATACATCTTTGATGAGAGAAAAAAATTCGATTTTGTCGACTAGTGAATTACCAGGGTAAAACAGCATAAATATGCGTGTAGAACAGCAAATAATTCTAGTGCATTGTTTAACCATATGTACAGATGTAACCATAGTATCAAGTGGGATAGTTCTAAAGCGCTTGTTAAAAGCACAGGTATAACTGAAAGGAATATTCTTGAATGTGCATTTATCCATTTTAAAAATAATTTCAATAACAGTGCAGGAATGTATGAAATTGTTAATCATGTGCTAATCTTTTTATTTTTCTGTCCCGTTGTACATATGTATGTATTTTCGTTATCCCGCCCTCTCCCTTCGTCCCCTGACGAGGTTTTGGCTGCGCGCCGGCTGCCGTCACCGGGTCTTGATCCCGGGCCCCAGTATATATATATATATACACACAGTGTGTGTGTATATATATATATACACACACAGTGTGTGTGTGTGTGTATATATAAAATAATAAATAAATTTTTATTTATGTATTTATATATGTATATATATAAAATACGATGCTCTGACTACCTTTTTGAAGGTCGTAAATTTGTAAGACAAAAAAAATGGACTTAAATTGTGTAGTTTGAAAAATATTTAAAAGAAGAATATTTATTTAAATAAATAACCGTTTCTTTATCGACATTTAATTATCTCTCTCTCTCTCAGGCATGCCTGTAATACATACCACTTTCCGGATGAACTTAAATAATTATATATATATATATATATATATATATATATATATATATATATATATATATATATATATATATGATGAATAAAACCACGAAGGAAAGGAAACACAAAATGGTGCTCAAGCGCTTTCGTCTAATGACATCCTCAGGAACACTAAAGTACATAAAGGGTTACGGCCTATATATAGGTGAAATAATTTTCATATATATATATATATATATATATATATATATATATATATATATATATATATCTACATATATATATATATATATATATATATATATGTAATAAACGGAGAAGTACAAATAAAAATTAAAAATTAAAGGATTAACAGAGAGGCATACAGATTTGTAAGGAAAAATATCGATTTTTAGCACAAGATCAAATGAATTATAAAAATACAAATTTATACTGGAAATCTGCCCGGGTTTTAACACTTTGCCTTTTATAGTCAAGTTTCGATATATATAAAAATAAAATGAAAATTAAAAGTTAATAAAGTAGCATACAAGTTTACCAAAGATTTAGCGCCCTACCCTTCTTATCTAAATCTGTTTTGAAGGAATTCAAAACAACAGGATCGAGTTGAAAAAGACCTTTGCTTATGTTGAAGTTATTTGAAAGTTGGATAATGGCAGACTCAAGAATATTTCTATTACAATGTTGCTAGAGTGGAATAAAACTGAAGCATTATTCCAATCAATACAGTGGGATAACTCTGACAAATGGACAAAAAGAGCACTGGACAACTGTCCTGTTCTAACGGAATATTGATGCTGTTTTATACGTGTGTGCAAATCCTTTCCCGTCTGACCTATGTAAAAGGAATCACATTGTTTACACCCAATTTTATAGATAATGCCTGAATTATTGGTAGGGCTATTTTTTACTATGATATTTTTCACAATATTGTTATATGAAAATACTACATTAATATCCAAAAGTTTAAGTACATTAGCAATGCCTAAAAAGCCCGGGAAAAATGGAAGTACTAAAATATTTTTTGACAAAGTACGAGTGTTATTATTGACACGATAGAAAGTTCGTTTTGCCTTGTTGAGACAAGATTCCATAAACACAGATGGATAACACAGATCACTTCCAATACCGTTGATTTTTTCCAATTCGGCATCGATGTATTCCGGACTGGCGATCCTAAGGGCGCGGAGAAACATGATGAAAAAAATGGCCTTCTTAGTGGGGGTGTCATGTCCCGAGTAAAAGTGTACGTAGGACAAATTGTTTGTTGTTTTCCGATAGATACTAAACTTAAAACCTGGGCTTTCCCTATGTACACGCACATCCAAAAATGGGATTGAATTGTCTTGTTCCACTTCTAAAGTAAACTTAATGGAGGGGACTTGATCATTTAACTGAAGGAGGAAGTTATCCAGGTCACGATTCATGGGCCAGATACACAAAATATCGTCGACGTACCGCAACCAACGGATGCCAACCCCCAGGATTCTCGGAATGTAAGTAATTTCGAAAAACTCCATATAAATATTGGAGAGGAGGGGCGATAAGGGGTTGCCCATGGCCATCCCAAACACTTGTTGATAATACTCGTTATTGAGAGTGAATTTACAGTCTTTGATGCAAAGCTTAATAAGTTCCAAAACAATGTGTGAAGGTAGTAGCAGGTCATACTATGTAATTCTTGGGAGAGAAAGTCAAGCATATCATCAATCGGCACTTTTGTAAACAATGAACAAACGTCAAAACTGATCAATCTATCGTTAGTTTCAGTACGTGCATTATTCAATTTTTCAGTAAGATCCATGGATTTTTTTACATGTGAATCAGATATAGTTCCGAGAATGGGGGACAAGACTTTGACAAGCCATTTGGAGAGTTTATAAGTAATAGAGCCCACCGAGCTAACAGATTTAGATAAGAAGGGTAGGGCGCTAAATCTTTGGTAAACTTGTATGCTACTTTATTAACTTTTAATTTTCATTTTATTTATATATATATCGAAACTTGACTATAAAAGGCAAAGTGTTAAAACCCGGGCAGATTTCCAGTATAAATTTGTATTTTTATAATTCATTTGATCTTGTGCTAAAAATCGATATTTTTCCTTACAAATCTGTATGCCTCTCTGTTAATCCTTTAATTTTTAATTTTTATTTTTACTTCTCCGTTTATTGCATACATACATATATATTATATATATATATATATATATATATATATATATATATATATGTATGTATGTATGTTATTTATTTATTCTTTTTGTAACCTATATATAGGCCGTAACCCTTTATGTACTTCAGTGTTCCTGAGGATGTCATTAGACGAAAGCGCTTGAGCACCATTTTGTGTTTCCTTTCCTTCGTGGTTTTATTCATCATAAATATTTTTCACGTGTTACTTTCGTGAAATAATTTTCATATAATGAACACCACGCGTTCCTTCGGCTTGCTGTTCCCTCTCTTGTCTCCGTTTGTGTCCGTGTTTTCTTCTACATTAATGAAGGGGCATGCAATTCGTATCCGACGAAAGTTTCTTACTAATTGTCTAGAGGAGCAAGTTCTTCCCAAATCCCTGCTTCCGATTCGCCTCAGACAAATTGACGACCATCCGTTCAACAACTTCAGCAGATTAATTTTAAAGAAACATATTGAAGTCACCAGACAAAATGAGTGGTCCGCCTTCAAAAATTTAAACATCGCCAAACATAATTTTGTAACCGTTATTCTCCAACCGTGGATCCAACCTTTGTTTGATGAAATTTACAACGAGTTGCGTCGGAGAACTACTTCACTTCGTAACATTTTGGATCGAAAAATTAAAAGTCTCATTCGAGATAGTCAGTGGGGTAAAAAAGCAAGCTCAAAGTGTGTTTTGAACCTTTCTTCGAAAAACATTAGTGACGATGCAAAAAGTGCCCTTGGATATGGTATGTCCTTTTTTATTGTTAAAAAACCTTCGGCTTTACAAATTTGTTACAGTCTCGCGTGTTTTGAAAAACAGTGTAATCTCCCTCAGTATTTGTTTAACATAGTTAAAGGCCTCGTTTATAGTGCGGCGAATGGTAATTACGAAGATAACTTTCCTAAACGTTTTCGCGATGGCCTCTCACAATTAAAAAAAGATGGGGAGCTCCATATTACTAAAGCAGACAAGGCTAACACCGTAGTTATTATGGACAAAGTGGACTACATCGGAAAGATGAACGAGCTTCTCCAGGACCCCGCCACATACAGCAAACTTAGGAAGAACCCGCAGGATGACGTCATCAAATCATTTAATAGTGGCTTGAAACGCATTCTCAAAGATCATAAGGACTTAATTCCGCTTTTCATGTCCACTTCACCTTCTCTGCCCTACCTTTACGGTCTTATTAAAACCCACAAACCTGGCAACCCTATGCGCCCTATTATTAGCTCGGTGGGCTCTATTACTTATAAACTCTCCAAATGGCTTGTCAAAGTCTTGTCCCCCATTCTCGGAACTATATCTGATTCACATGTAAAAAATTCCATGGATCTTACTGAAAAATTGAATAATGCACGTACTGAAACTAACGATAGATTGATCAGTTTTGACATTTGTTCATTGTTTACAAAAGTGCCGATTGATGATATGCTTGACTTTCTCTCCCAAGAATTACATAGTATGACCTGCTACTACCTTCACACATTGTTTTGGAACTTATTAAGCTTTGCATCAAAGACTGTAAATTCACTCTCAATAACGAGTATTATCAACAAGTGTTTGGGATGGCCATGGGCAACCCCTTATCGCCCCTCCTCTCCAATATTTATATGGAGTTTTTCGAAATTACTTACATTCCGAGAATCCTGGGGGTTGGCATCCGTTGGTTGCGGTACGTCGACGATATTTTGTGTATCTGGCCCATGAATCGTGACCTGGATAACTTCCTCCTTCAGTTAAATGATCAAGTCCCTCCATTAAGTTTACTTTAGAAGTGGAACAAGACAATTCAATCCCATTTTTGGATGTGCGTGTACATAGGGAAAGCCCAGGTTTTAAGTTTAGTATCTATCGGAAAACAACAAACAATTTGTCCTACGTACACTTTTACTCGGGACATGACACCCCCACTAAGAAGGCCATTTTTTCATCAATGTTTCTCCGCGCCCTTAGGATCGCCAGTCCGGAATACATCGATGCCGAATTGAAAAAAATCAACGGTATTGGAAGTGATCTGTGTTATCCATCTGCGTTTATGGAATCTTGTCTCAACAAGGCAAAACGAACTTTCTATCGTGTCAATAATACACTCGTACTTTGTCAAAAAATATTTTAGTACTTCCATTTTTCCCGGGCTTTTTAGGCATTGCTAATGTACTTAAACTTTTGGATATTAATGTAGTATTTTCATATAACAATATTGTGAAAAATATCATAGTAAAAAATAGCCCTACCAATAATTCAGGCATTATCTATAAAATTGGGTGTAAACAATGTGATTCCTTTTACATAGGTCAGACGGGAAAGGATTTGCACACACGTATAAAACAGCATCAATATTCCGGTAGAACAGGACAGTTGTCCAGTGCTCTTTTTGTCCATTTGTCAGAGTTATCCCACTGTATTGATTGGAATAATGCTTCAGTTTTATTCCACTCTAGCAACATTGTTAATAGAAATATTCTTGAGTCTGCCATTATCCAACTTTCAAATAACTTCAACATAAGCAAAGGTCTTTTTCAACTCGATCCTGTTGTTTTGAATTCCTTCAAAACAGATTTAGATAAGAAGGGTAGGGCGCTAAATCTTTGGTAAACTTGTATGCTACTTTATTAACTTTTAATTTTCATTTTATTTTTATATATCGAAACTTGACTATAAAAGGCAAAGTGTTAAAACCCGGGCAGATTTCCAGTATAAATTTGTATTTTTATAATTCATTTGATCTTGTGCTAAAAATCGATATTTTTCCTTACAAATCTGTATGCCTCTCTGTTACTCCTTTAATTTTTAATTGTACTTCTCCGTTTATTACATATATATATATATATATATATTATATATGTATGTATGTATGTTATTTATTTATTTATTTTTTTCTTTCTGTAACCTATATATAGGCCGTAACCCTTTATGTACTTCAGTGTTCCTGAGGATGTCATTAGACGAAAGCGCTTGAGCACCATTTTGTGTTTCCTTTCCTTCGTGGTTTTATTCATCATAAATATTTTTCATGTGTTACTTTCGTGAAATAATTTTCATATATATATATATATATATATATATATATAAATATATTGGATAAATGTCAGTATAAAAGGTAATTTCTTAAAAGTTTAGCAAATGCTGGTCACTACAGTTTTTATGGTGGTTGATTAAATTATCAGACGATTTTATTCAGTCTTGGAGACCGATTTCTGTTTAACAAAGGATTACTGAAGATACGATCCTTGCTATACTTACAATTTTAAGCGTTCTTTAAATTTTGGTTGAAAATCTATAATAAAATTATTTACAAATTGTTTCATAATTTATAAATTAAAGAAAAAATCCAGGCGGAAGCCTTTTTCTCAGGAGTGTAACTCGCTTCCATATTAGCCATTGCGCGTTATTCTACCCGCAACATAAAAAAAGGGTCCCAAAACGAGACATCAGTTTGAATATTTATTTTAGTTCTAATGTATGACTTTTGTAAATTTAATTTAAAATAAATTTTCCTGAGACCAGATTTATGGGACACCCTGTGTATTATCAAAGCTCCAGGAATATTCTCTTTTCGTAAAGAATCAATTTATAACTTTTTTTTATTTTGTTTGAATTCTAATTTCAATTTCATACTGAAATTATTTCTGACGAGAAAAAAATCTATTGTTTTGACGACAAATTTAAAAAAAAACAATAAAATTGTTATAGTTTTTTTACTGTTCTCGTTGTGGTTAAGGGTTGTGGATTTGAACAACCTAATTTCTGACGACTATTTTAAACGGAATTGAATGTGAAATTTGGTTAAAATAAGTGATAAGTTTAAGCCTCGAAAAGGACTCAATTCATAGAGAAAATCAACCTTGTAATTTTGGGTTATTATTAAATCTTATATTGTTAAAAATCATTAAACTTTAAATGATATTGTCTCTCTTTTAACCTTTGTGATCACTTGATTGTGCTAGGCTCAAGGGATCGTAATTTTTGTATTCTCTTTCTCTCTCTCTCTCTCTCTCTCTCTCTCTCTCTCTCTCTCCTCATTTCGGAAAACCAGTTTTGCAGGAACTGACCACATTAAGCGTAGACGTTAATTGTGTAAAAGTGTAAGCTGTTGCTAAAATGAAGGTCACCTCTCTGAAGTAGTTCTGGTTTCGGAGGAGTACACAAGGCCAAATTCTAGTTGTTCCTTGGTTCTTGATCTTGGAATTGGTACCCATGAATAGAAGGCCTCGGACCCTGTGACTGTGTCTCATTTTCGACTTTGGGAACAAAAAACTCCTAATTACACTGTACAACAAATTTTCGGTTCAGAAAAAAAACGGGAATAACATTCGGTCATTCTTAATATTTCGAGTGTGCTGATTCCAAATCTGAAATTAGTTTTTTTTCTATCACGTCACGTTTTTTTTGTAATGACTGCTTAAAATCTTCATACCAAAAAATAAGAATATATTGATAAACAGATAGGCTTTATCATATGGAACAGTTTAATTATTGCTATACTTCAACATATATGCACAAAATTAACATAAAACTCTCGTATTATACTGTTTTCAACTCATTATTTGTATTTATGCTGGCGTTTGTGTGATGCTTCTGGTTGGTCACGCTTTAAATTCCAGCAGAAATCGGCCAGCACAGCAGGACTCCACTTCCCTTTGTATCGGCTCTCCATTGCGGCTATATCTTGGTGGAATCTCTCCCCGTGTTCGTCGCTAACAGCAGATGCGTTTTCCGGAAAGAATGAGAGATGTGAATGCAAAAAATGAATTTTCAATGACATCTTACATCCGAGACGTTGGTATGAGTTGATAAGTTGATCCACAAGTGCAGCATAGTTGTTGTATTTAGTCTTTCCTAGTAGACCGCTGCACACGTTTTTGAATGCACGCCAGGCTGCCAACTCAACTTCATCCATCACCGCTTCAAAGTGTTCGTCTAGCATGAGTTGGCGAATTTGAGGGCCGACGAATATGCCTTCTTTAATCTTGGCATCACTTATTTTGGGGAATTTTTCCTTTAGATATTTGAAGGCAGGCTTAACCTGTTTCAACGCCTTTGCAAATTGTTTCATCAGCCCTAGTTTTATGTGAAGTGGCGGCAAGATAACCTTTTCCTTTCGTACTAGTGGTTCTTGAATAACATTGTGAGATCCAGGTGAGGAATTGTCTCGCGGCGGCCATACTGAGCGTGTGTAGTGTTGACCTTGCTCGGCTATCCCACTTGCATAGGAAACACATGTATTTCGTATAGCCAGTTTGCAATCCATTGAGAATAGCCACAAGCCCACAACCTTCAAATCTGCGCAGATAAGCCATTCATGTTCATTGTATTTTATACAGTCCAGAATAAAAGCAACATTGTCATACGTTTCTCTCAAGACGATTGAATGAGCGATTGGAACAGAAGGCATTGTGTTCCCATTGTGTAGCAGTACACCCTTAACACTATACAGAGATGCATCAATGAACAATCTCTACTGATTCGGTTCATAGCACAAACCCAGAGTATCAAACAGACCATGTATATCAATGCAATAACAAAGATTGTGCTTCATTGTGAAATATTCCTGCAAATCCAAGGAGCGCTTTCTGAATGCTGTAATTCGTACGTCTTCCGCCAGCAGATTCCATTCTTGTAGACGTGAGGCCAGCAATTCACTTTGTTGCTTGGTAAGTATTAAATCACGGACCAAAACATTGAGTTCAGGCTGCGTGATGAGATGTTGTTCTTTCTTGGACTCGACTTGAGCTTCATAGCATTCGCCGTCTGATTCCGATTTGTCAGAGTCTGTGTTATCGATCGGCATTTCAGCTGGAGGACGAGGGATGGGTATATCTGTAGAATGTTCCACAGGACGCATAGCAGAACGAAGATTTGGGTAGACTATAGCCTTTTTCACTTTTCTGTTGCAACCTGTAATGTGAGACAATAGACATTGTTGACTACTTAAGATAGCATAACTGTGTAATAAATTATGCAGAGCAGGATATGCTAAAATGTGCTAAAAACACCAAATTTGACGTATATTCAGAAAAATAAAAGATTCAAACCTGTGATGTTCGTTAAGCAGAAATAGCAATCAGTTGAATGGTCCAGCGGCTCTCTCCATACCAATGGGACACCGAATCCCAGACCAGGACCGATGCCTTTGAACCATGCAGATCACGAGCTTGTACATCTCACACAGCAGATATGAGGCGCCCAGTGCTCGTCTTGATCACCAACTTTGTATGCGAAGTATAATTCATAAAGCTTTTTCACATGAGAAGTCAACTTCCTTTTATACTGTTTTAACATTAATGTCCCACAAATATAACAAAAACTCTCTGGCGAATTTTTGCACTCTCTAGGCATTGTAGCACAGGCACGTGCACAGGGGGGGGGGGCTTGGGGTGCTTGAGCCCCTGCCCTTTTTCTTCTTCATATCAAAAGTGCCCTTTTAGTCAAAATTCATAAATATATTGATTCGACATAAATTTGAATTAATTAGTTATATTTTTATTTAGTTACTGCTACTTCAACAGATTTTCAAAACTGGAATTACTTTGATCTATGATTTTTTTATTAGAATAATAAACTTAACATACGGTTACTATTATTTTGTCAATCAGGGAGGGCGTCCCTAGTGGTAACACTGACTGCAGCTGTTCACTGTTGATTGCGTCTCTCGGGTATGTGGGTGTATTGTTTACTGTTTGTTTATTTTACGTTAACCTAAGCTAACTAGTGATTTCTCACTGATAATTATGGTAAGTTGGAATCCAAAGCAGTGTGACATTACTCCAAAAAAGGAAGACAAACTTTTGACAGAATTGAGGATATTTCACTCAGCCTACTCTCTGCCAAAAAATGATCTGAGATCCACCCTCAATTGTTTCAAGGAAAACGATGCCCATTTTGTCTTCCCAATTATGTATGAGTTGCTTAAAATTTATGCAACACTTCCAGTAACAACAGCAACTGTGGAGCGCTCCTTTTCCACGCTCAAGTTAGTTAAGCATAAACTGCGGAGCCTGTGTGGAGAAGAAAGACTCTCCGATCTCATGCTGCTTAGCATTGAGAAAGACATCCCTGTTGATGATGAAGAAGTTATAAACATTTTCAAGCGCATGGCCAACAGGAGACTGCTATTATGATTTATTAAACATGTTGGCTTCCTTATTCTTCAGTATGCATTTCATTAGATGATTAAGAATATAATTTTTGCTTTTGTATTTTCCTGATAAGAATCAATATTTTTCTATTGCTACTTAAGAGCTGTGGCCATCATATTAAATAGCCCACAGTATATTTCTATAAATCTTTAATTTATAGTTTCATATTATTCCATATTTAAATGTATATACAGCAGAATACTGTAATTTATATGATGAGCAAGCTAAAAGTCAATATAAGTAAAATTAAATAATAATTGTAAATACACTCCAATATTTCAATATCTTCATATCTTTTGAAAATCTTGCAATAAAAACATGCCTTTTTACAACAAATTTTCATTTATTTTCTTTAATCAGCTTTATATACAAAAATAATGCATTGAATTTAATGGAATTTAAGAATATTTACCACATACAATTTTAAAAATTTTCTTTGTGTGTGTATACATATATATAGCCTATATGGCATTGCGGATTTCATTTTGAAAAATGTTAGGGGAGTGCCCTTTTTTCAACTGAGCCCCTGCCCTTCTGAAAGTCTGTGCACGTCACTGTTGTAACATCAATAAAAACCTGTAAAATAAGAAAATGATAGATCAATTTGCAATTTCACACAATATAGACGTCGTTGTCGGTGAAATCTATATTATAAATAATAAGAGAGCTGTCCGTCTGTCTGTCTGTCCGTCCGTCACACTTTCAGAAATTGTGAGAAAAAATTGTGAGAAAAAAATTCAGAAATTGTAAAAAAAATTCAGAAATTGTATTATGGCCGGCAATGTGAAGCTCAAGATTTTCATGACTGTGTTCTTTTCTGTAGTTTAGCAATGGGGGAAGGGTGGGGGTGGGGGTAATGGGGGATGGGTGGGGTAATGGGGAGGGGTGGGGGTAATGGGGGAGGGGGTTAGCCCCCAAGTTGTATGAATGGGGGTGAGGAGGTTTTGGGAGATACCAGATTCAGAAATGTTGACACAATGTGAAGCTCAAAATTTTCACGGCTGGGTTCTTTTTTTGTAGTTTAGCCTGTCTAACCGTCAGCGAAGCGGCGGGAACTGTACTAGTATACATAATTTGATAGCTGTTATTCAATAATACTCGCTTATAGCACCGATTTATGATAAAATATGGCTGACAATTTTGTTTTAAATGATTAATGAAAGAAATTTTTCATAAAATCAAAGTGGAAACACAGAGCCGAACACCACCACCACAGCATATGCATGACTGAACAAAATGTAAAAGATGCGTTCAGAGAACCAGTGGTTCTCAAAATGATACAATGAAATAGGGTCATTTTCATAAAATCGGCGGGTGATACAAATAAATGAGTGTTATTTTCGCAATCTACGCATATAATTAGCCTTAAAAATGACGATCTCATTTCCGTTTTTTTTTCACTGTTGTTGTTGTTGTTGTTGTTGTTTAGCCGATCAGCCCACCCTGATCGAGCAAGCCGGCGGCACGCAAGTAACCGATCGCCCTCTCCGGAGTGGACCAGAGGTTCAGCGCACTAGTGATGTTGTGTTGTGTTCGTTGTTGTGCTAGAGCGGTACAGTCCGTCATAATGTGTTCAATTGTTTGTGGTGTGTCTTGGCACAGGTGGCAGGTGTCGTCTATGGAGTTGTCTAGTCTGTGTTTATATGTCGGTAAGTTTGGGTGATGTCCACATCGGAATCGTGCTAAGTTAACTCGATCCGATCTGCTCAGGCTGATCTCTGACCTGTTAATGGGTGGCGGCTTCGCACCTAGGACCGCATTCGGACCGAGTCGTGTCAGTGCTTTGTGGGTTAGATGTGTGTGTATGTGTTTTCTGTACTGTGTGATGTCTGTGGGGCGTGGTATGGAATGGAGTATTTCGTTATAATATCTCTCTGGTGTTACCTTAATGGTGCGAGGTGTTGGTGCATGATTGTACATGTAGTGGCAAGGGTGTTGTGGGTTAGTTGTCGCTGCTGCCATGAATTGTGTTCCCCTCATGTCTAAATGTTCCCTAACTTTTAGTATTTTGTTTCTGTGTGCAGGTGTTCTATTGGTGTTGTTTGAGTGCATCCTGTAATGATACGAAGTGCGTTGTTTTGTATTGTTTGTAAGGTGTTTATGTGTGTGTTTGAGATAATGGGTGCCCAGCATGGGCTAGCATAGTCCATAACTGAGCGAATATATTGTTTGTATATGAGTGATGTTGTTTCCTGCTGGTGTCCAAAGTTTGTGCCTGTTAGTACCCTAAGCGTGTTAAGTCTTGACGTACATTTGGTTTTAATGTCCTGAATGTGGTTTGCAAAAGATAATGATGTGTTGTATGTGACACCAAGTATTTTGGTTCTGTGAGTGTGTGGAATGTTGATGTTGTTTAGTGTAAGCTGTGGAATTACCTGGTGTTCTTTTGTGTTGCTTGTAAGCAAGGTGATGGTTGATTTTGTGGGCGCTACTTTGAGTCTATTGTGTGTGAGCCAGTCTTGTATACTGTTTATGTATGTTTGTAGGTTATTTGTAGCGGTGTCGATGTTGTTGTGGGTGGATGTTAGAGTGATATCATCTGCATATGATGATAAGGTAAGCTTGTTATCTATGGGTGTTGGAATGTCATGCATGTATAAGTTGAAGAGTGTTGGTGAGAGAACAGAGCCTTGAGGGACCCCGTTCGGAAAAAGCTTGTTTTTGGATGACTTGCCATTAAATGTGACATGTGAGTATCTTCCTGAGAGATAGTTGCTCAGCCACCTTTTGGTGTTATTGTGCATGTTTGTGTTGAGTATTTTGTTTATGAGAGGGAAGCGTGGGATAGCATCAAATGCTTTACTAATGTCTATTGTTGCTAATAGTGTACGTTGAGCTGGTCTTCTGGAGTTGATGCCATCCATGATGTGCTGCGTGAGGTTAGTGAGTAATGTCGTGGTTGAGTGGTGAGGTCTGAATCCATGTTGAGTAGGCGATAGTGGTATGTGTGGGTTGGTGATTTGTAAGATTAGTCTTTCTGTTACTTTGGAAGGTGTGCATAGTAAAGTAATGGGTCTATAGGAAGCTGGTTCTGTTGGATTTTTGTTTGGTTTGAGTAGTGTAATAATTTTACCTTGTTTCCATATGTCAGGAATAATACAGTGTTGGTATGAATATGTGCTGATATTTGTGAGAGCTAATATTCCTTGTGGGCCCAAGTGTTTAAGGTGTATGTTAGATATGTTGTCTGGTCCAGTAGCCTTCGAATTCTTAATGTTTTTGATGATCTTGGTGGTCTGGTCTGTATTGAAGGGTGTAATGGTCATGTCGAGTCTGTAGGTTTTCTTGTGTCTGGCTGTTTGTCTGTCTGCATGTTTCTGGTTGTTGTCTCTGTTTAAGTGACTTATCTTTGCGTAGTGATTAACTAGAATGTTAGCTTGTTGTGTGTATGTTGGGATATTATTTTGGCTGCGACAGATAGCCGCGTGTGAGGTGTGAATGCCGCTGTTAGAGTGGGTAATGCTGTTTATAGTCTTGTATAGCCTGTATGTATCTGTGGAGTGGTTTAGTGTTGTTATGAATTCCCTGAATGTTTCTGTTTGTTTTTCTTTGAGTTTGTTGTTTATTTCTGTGTTGAGCTGTTGTATCTGCTGTTTTATGGCTTCTGTGTGTGGTGTTTGTGTGTTATATTTGAGGTTGTTACGTTGCCTTATGAGGTGGGCTATTTCTCTAGTGTAATTTGGGTTGTATTTCCTAATGTTGCCCTTGGGTATGTATTTGTTTGCATTATTGATAATCTGATTAAATGTCTTGAGTGTTGTATCGATGTTTATGATGGGTGTGCTGTTTAATGTGGTGAATTGTTCCTCAGTCTGTATTTTGAACTGTTCCCAATCAGCTTTCTTGTAATTTCTGTAAGTGTGCCTAAGGCTGTTGGGGCAGAGTGTAGAATGTGTTGCAATGATGATGGGCAGGTGGTCTGATGACAGTTGTTTTTCTGTTCTCCATTGTGTATGTGTTGCTAGTGAGGGGGAACAGAACGTTATGTCTGGGGAGGAGTTTGAGTATCCTGCTTGATGTGGTATGTGTGTATGTTCTTCTGTACTGTTGTACAGTGTTATTAATAGCAAAAAGATAATGAAATTAAATAAATATATCATTCAAAATTTGTGTTGTAATTAATGCAAAATTAGTCCAGTCTTTAAAGCAAAATTTAAGTAATTTGTGCACAATTTTTTAGCATTATGTGACATTTTAATCATAATTTATCTCCCCTTCTATCTAACTATTTATTTATTTATTTTATATACAGTGTATATACAGTATATATATATATATATACATATATATATATATATATATAGCATATATAACTGCAATGACCACGCAGTATATAAATGAATAGAAACGACATAAGTGTTAAGGAACGTTTCTGCACACGAGGAGGAGAGATAACGAAATAATGAAAAATGAGGCGAACCGCCCAGGAATCGAACCCAGGGCCTTCCAATTGCCGGTCGGACGCTCTACCATTATGCTACGGACCTCACTCAATCACAAATCGAAATTCTCCCACATAGGGCAGAAACCAATGCCCTGAGAGGGCACCCTCGCAAATCGTGAATATGCGCATATAACTGCAATGACCACGCAGTATATAAATGAATAGAAACGACATAAGTGTTAAGGAACGTTTCTGCACACGAGGAGGAGAGATAACGAAATAATGAAAAATGAGGAGAATTTCGATTTGTGATTGAGTGAGGTCCGTAGCATAATGGTAGAGCGTCCGACCGGCAATTGGAAGGCCCTGGGTTCGATTCCTGGGCGGTTCGCCTCATTTTTCATTATTTCGTTATCTCTCCTCCTCGTGTGCAGAAACGTTCCTTAACACTTATGTCGTTTCTATCATTTATATACTGCGTGGTCATTGCAGTTATATGCGCATATTCACGATTTGCGAGGGTGCCCTCTCAGGGCATTGGTTTCTGCCCTATGTGGGAGAATTTCGATTTGTGATTGAGTGAGGTCCGTAGCATAATGGTAGAGCGTCCGACCGGCAATTGGAAGGCCCTGGGTTCGATTCCTGGGCGGTTCGCCTCATTTTTCATTATTTCGTTATCTCTCCTCCTCGTGTGCAGAAACGTTCCTTAACACTTATGTCGTTTCTATTCATTTATATACTGCGTGGTCATTGCAGTTATATGCGCATATTCACGATTTGCGAGGGTGCCCTCTCAGGGCATTGGTTTCTGCCCTATGTGGGAGAATTTCGATTTGTGATTGAGTGAGGTCCGTAGCATAATGGTAGAGCGTCCGACCGGCAATTGGAAGGCCCTGGGTTCGATTCCTGGGCGGTTCGCCTCATTTTTCATTATTTCGTTATCTCTCCTCCTCGTGTGCAGAAACGTTCCTTAACACTTATGTCGTTTCTATTCATATATATATATATATAAATTTTATATATATATATATATCCCCGCAAGGGGGTTCTAAGCTCGTGCTCTTGAGTGCTCTTTGTGCTCGTTTGTACGTGCTTGTTCCTGGAGGTTTCACGTGCGCCCTCCTGGCCCTAGCACCCAAGGATGATGGGGCTCGACCCTGCAGTCCTTGTCATCCTTGGTCTTTTTCCACTTCGACTGTCCCCTCCACCCTTTCTTTTTCCTCTGTCTTTCCTCTCACTTTTTCTTTGTTTTTCCGCCGAGATATGCCCTTTTAAATAGAGGCGAATCGGTTCTTCCCGAACTTTAAAAAAAAAAAATAAAAAAAAAATTTAAAAAAAAATAAAAAAAAAATATATATATATATATATATATATATATATATATATATACAAAGAAATGCTTCATATGATATCGTAGGTAACGTATCGTACAATTGTGCCACTCCGATGTATAATGCCAAAGTTTAAGGTCAGACGAGTAATACTGGAGGGGGAACGTTAATTTGATTTGGTTCCTAGATTCTTTTCAGTTTTTGTTGGTTTTTTGTCGAGGAAGAATCATAAATCATGAATCATGAACTTACACTAGAAATAAATATATTTAAATGAGAACAACCATGAGGAATTGAGAGTGAGGGTTATGTAAAGGTAATATTACAGTACCATGGTGCTTATAATGTACCTATAAATATGGTTAAATATGGTAATAATAATAAAAATAATAATAATAATAATAATAATAATAATAATAATAATAAAGTAATAGAAATATAAGAAATGTGTGTGTAAATAAGTTTCAGTAATAATTTCTGGTTACACATTTTGTTTATCTTCCTTTAAAGTTGAACGTTTAGAGGAAAATGCGGAATATTCCCGAAGGAAATTTGTGGTCTATTAACAGTGGTTCTTGCACTCTCGATTTTCATTTCCGGTTTATGGCCATCCGACCCATCACAGTGTCCTACCCTTGGTTCAAGGTTATTGGGCACAATTTACTCCTCTTCCTGTAGGTTCGTATAGTAACTGAGGACTTTTTGAATTAGTTGCGGGAACCTCTTTGTTACCTTGAACCCTTTCAGGTCGGGTGGTTTAAGACTAGAACCACCTTTTCAGTCCTAACTTCATCCTAAAACCAGCGCATATACTTCTTTCTCGTCCGTCAAATTATAACGAGATTAACGCATGAAAGAACGCATAAAACTAATAAAAAAATTAATAAAATAAAAATAAAATAACAATATAAAATTTTGCGTGTGTGCCGCAAAGAGTTAAGTGACCTGATGAAGGATTTCCAGCTGCTATAAATACGAATTAAAAAAAGCGACAGCCAACCAACTTCCTTTTTAAAGAAAAGATTAAGCTCATATGCGCCAAATAAATGATGATAAAGAAATAAATGATGATAACAAGGAAAAGATGCAATAAAGGATAAATACTTTTAATTCATGTAAACTGCCTTCTTTGGTGAAAGTTAGAATGAAAAGACAAAGTGCAGTGAAGGAAAGAGATCACTTTCGCTGAACGGAAACCTTTATTTCAGTATCTGGTGGCACCAACCTTTGCACTGACAAATGCTTTAACGATGTATGGCAGAGAATATACAAGATTTTCAATAACATTCAAGTCCAGGTTGCGCCATATCTCTGAAAGTTTCATCAACTGCACCACACGCCCACACGGGAAGGGTGTGGATTGTGCGTTTTCAGCTTCCGATACTGATGTTCTCAAAGGTGTGCAATGGGGTTTGTGTCAAGGATTTGTGGTGCTCAGGAAAAACGTTTAATGTTCCATCTTCCTGGAAAATATACTAGTCAGTGTTAAATTTGCCTTTTGGTACAATGGACATGATGGATTTTTTAAATTTGCACGGACCAAGTGAAATTTAGACGTCCTTTCACGAACATCACATTTCTTTCGTCGTATGCAACTGCCACGAACAACGTGATATCTATAAGTCCGTATTTCTTAATGGGCCGAAGACTAAAGCTGGAAAGATTCAAATGGGCTTTTCGAAGCTCGCATTCGACCTTCAGAACTAAATTATTGAAATTTAGCAGCGTCGGAGAACACCATGTGTGTTCAACAGTGGAGGGCTTTACACCATTTCCGTAAACTAATCCTCTTCGATGCGTTTACGTATTTTAGATAAAAGGGTTTCCTACCTGATAAATGTCTTTCTATAGCCAAGGCTATGGAGATGTTGGCAACGAGATCGGACATGACGAACCAAAGAGTCTCCTTTCTCATAGACTTCCTGGTCGCTGTCTCGCAGTCTATATTTTAAACTGTGTAAAAATGTTGGCAACAGGTGCGTGTCAAATGGCCAGATCCTCAGCAGTCTGTCTGTTACTTCGGTTAAACGGTGAAACATCACGGGAATTGCTTCTCTTAGATATGCTGGTGATGAAAATTCACTATTTATGACTTTAAAATACACAAACTAGGCTTCTGGAATATTCCATGACTATCCAGCTGACCAGAAAACAGGGCGCCAAATACACCATTAGTCAAGAGTAGCCCAGAATTTCAGTAATATACATTATATTAAGTTGACTTATTTTGTTGTACAGTCTTTGTCTTTGAAGTGAAAACTCGTTTTTACTCAGTTCTATTCAAGTATTAAGAACAGTGTATTTACTTAATTAAATTCGAAAAGAACCATTGCCTGGTTTAAAATTTTGACAGAATTATTATGGGCACAAAGACACCTACCAAATAACGCCTTTGCCAAGGACATTATTAACCTGTTTCATAAAAATACAGCATATCAAGGGTCCAAGTAAGCTTAGCTCAAATTTAAAAAAATCAGGAGTCCTCTTCGATATACTGCGATAATCATAAATATTTTTGGCCAATCTTCAAAGTATTTAGTTTCATTTCATCACAACTAATTTGGAGATAAAATTCCTTTCGGACATCTTCCTTTGAAGAACTACCTCGTCGTCAACCCCTTCTGGCGACAGAAAGAAACAGAAATAAGTGACTCCCAAAGATTGGAGTCAAAACTATGCCCAAACTGAGCGGGTGAAAATTCGTGAAGAGAAAAATATTAATTAAAAACTTTCCCATAAAAATATGATCTCTTTCACGCATATCTTCTTACTCTACGTAAATAGTATGATGGAAAAGGGAGTGCTATAATCACATACTTAATTATTTCCTATAGGTTACATACTCTATTTTCTCTCTCTCTCTCTCTCTCTCTCTCTCTCTCTCTCTCTCTCTCAAGTGTCACACTTAAATGTAATCTCGAAAGAAACCTTTTTAATATATATATATATATATACTTGAAGGACATATTTTTTTTTTCTCTTTTAAAAAAGGAACTTCAAATTTTACTTTTTCAACTCCAAAATTTTTTAAAGTATTTTTTTAAATCTCGCTTCAACCTTGATCTTTCTCACTTCGTTTCCGTTCATTTTATGGGTAACACTAGTTCCAATATACGAGTAAACACACACACACACACACAATATATATATATATATAATATATATATATAATATATTATACAGTATATATATATATATATATATATATATTATATATATATATATATATATATATATATATATATATATATATATTACACACACTTTACATGTGTATACTGCTGTATATCTTAAAAATAAGTATATATATGTATATACACACACTCGTGTATATATATATATATATATATATATATATATATATATATATAGTTTAGTAATTTTGATACGGTGCCCTTTTTTCTTAAATTACGAAATGTCAGTCATAACTCGAGCAAATAAAACAAACCCTTTTGAGCAACAGTCGAGCTCAAAATCATTTAAGTGGGGATGCCCGAAGGAACAACGACATTATGCAAACGACGACTCCATTGCGTAGTTCTAACGTCTCTTTGAGGAGGAGCGGGGGGGCGGGGGTGGGTTGGGGGATTGAAAACAAAGGCAAACGCAAAGAAAAACAATGGTTCGGTTTTTTTTGAAGAACGCTTTTCAATCCAATTCTTTCTAGAGAGAACCTTTCTTTTAAAAAATACTTTTACGAATTCAAGTGGGGGGGGGGGGCCAAAAAAACCTTTGTTTACTATAAAAATACGCGTGTATGTAAATAAACAGAGCTAAAGTTTATACGTTCATACATACAGGGTGAGTCAAAAGTCCCGCCTCAAAAATAACTATATAATAAATACTTTTGAGGCAGATTTTTTATTCACCCTGTATATATATTTTGTTCATAAAATATATTTATATGATTTTTTACACTTGCTTTGTGTTTCTGAAAAATATCGACGACCTTTTATATATATATATATACACGCATTTAATTATGATATATTATATAATTATGCGTTTCGGTGGTGTAGTTGTTAGTGTCGCTAACTACGAATCAAGCGGCCCCGGAATCGAGACCCGCTGACGGCAGGAAGCGCGCAGCAAAACCCAACTGTTCATCCTTCCACACAATAAAAAAAAATTGGTTGGTAGATAAATGAGTACCCTGGACAGCCTAGTGGTTAAGACGCTGGGCTGCTGCTGGGGCATGGTTCGGATGCCACGTTAAACTTAGGTCTAAGGTGGAGTGACGAGTTTGACCTTCGTCAGAATGAACATTTCGGGGGGAAACAAAACCAAGGTATATATATATATATATGCACTAAAATCACAAAATAACACGTGATCTTATTAATAAGTAAACAACCACAGGGAAAAGGAAACACAAAGTCCGAGCGCTTTCGTGATATATTCACATTATCCTTGATAATGTGAATATATCACGAAAGCGCTCGGACTTTGTGTTTCCTTTTCCCTGTGGTTGTTTGCTTATATATATTATATATATATATATATATATATATATATATGGGATGAATTTCGCAATTAGACACGTGAAATGAATGAATGATGCAAACCCACAAGGAAAAAGGAAAATGATTGCAAGACCTTTCGTGTATTCAGAAGTGTATTCGTGTATTCAGAATATATATATAGATATATATATATATATATATATATATACTGTATATTTTTATTTTTTAATTCAATGAAAATGATTTTATGATTATGGCTTCCACTAAATGTTATAATGATCAAATATCAAAGAAATATTTATTCAGGTATTGAACATTACCTTTATTTATCTCAAATATAATATTTGATTCATGAAAGGTCAAATTCGAATCCAATAATTATATATATATATCACACACACACAACACACACACACACACACACACATATATATATTATAATATATATATATATATATATATATATATATAATATTGAAACTCGTTATTCAGCCTTATTAGTATATAGGTGTTGTACTGTATTTAATATGAGATAATGTAAGAAAGAGTGACGCTTTGGTTTCGTTACGACAAGAGGGAAGTGTCGGGAATAAATTTACATGCCTTTAAAAAGAGTCTTTTTAACTGAATGTAGTCTCTACCTCAGACGTAGTTTGAAAGAGTATTTTGTTAAAAAACAAAAAACAAAAAAAAGGTGATCGTGTTAACATTATCTTATTCGTAGTTTTTCGATGAGTAATAAATAATGTATGGTCGTGGCCAAGGTGACCTCTTCCAATAAGGTCCACCGTACGGGCACTTCCTGGGCAAATGTCCATTTTCAGAACTAAAAGATAAATTTTCGGCGAAGAAGTTTGAAGCATTATTACGAAACAATTTTGTCCCCCTCAAAAATGATGTATGAAACATTAATTTGGCGCCTAAGACTGAAAAACGTGCGTCAAACGCTGACCAAAAAATGCGATTAAGAACTGGTTCTAAATGTCGGTGCAATTTGATTCTCACTTAGTATGTCATGAACGTGGGGGAAAAAAAAAAATATATATATATATATATATATATTATATATATGCGCCTCGGTGGTGTAGTGCTAGCATCGCTGACTACGAATCCACTGACCCGGGGTTCGGAACCCGGTGATAGCAGGCGGCGCGCAGCAAACCCCTGTTCAACCTTCCACACAATAAAAACTGGTTGGTCGATAAATGGGTACCCTTGGTAGCCTAGTGCAGGGGTTTTCAAACCGTGTTCCGCGAGAACTTGATGGGGTTCCGTGGGGCATGTCATGAGAGACTGAGAAGGAGAGAGAGGTAAGATAAAATAATATCAACTGGCATGGATGAATTTACGATATATATTCTGCGAATTCAGTGATTGTGTTTTGAAAGGCGTAAGCAAAGAGAGAGTGGGAGAGAGAGAGAAATTTAATTCAAACGATGAGATATCCAGAATAAGTGTTGCCCTCTTGCAGCTACAGTAAGAAACATGAATCTTCTATTGAAGAAGATATGCTTATTTGCAAGCCTCTTCCTACCAAAACTACGGGTGAAGAACTATTCAGTTTGATCAATTTATTCATGAAGAAACATGAAATATCCTGGCATTTATGTTTCAGTATATGCACTGATGGAGCCGCAGCTATGGTAGGAAAAATGTCAGGTGCTGTGACACGCATAAAAAATATAGCTCCACATATTGAGCATAACCATTGTTGTCTTCATCGTCATGCACATGCAATTAAACGAATGCCACAAGAACAAAAAGATGTACTCAATGAGGTAGTCAAAATTGTGAATTTTATCAAAGCAAGACCACTCAGTTCCAGGATATTTAGTAGGCCTACACTGTGTGAAGAAATGGGAAGTTTGCATAAAACACTACTGCTTCATACCGAAATGCGGTGATTATCTCGCGGAAAAGTGTTGGCTCGGTTTTATGAGTTGTGAGAAGAGATAAGTCTTTTTTATCGGAACATATTTTTGAACTGGCGCACAAATTAAGTAATAAATGTTAGATACAGAAGGTGGCATACTTGGCTGATATATTTACACATCTTAATGAACTTAATGTTTCAATGCAAGGTATTAATGTAACTAGTTTCAAAGTTCAGAGTAAAATGGATGCAATTCAACTGAAACTAAAACTTTGGTGTGAGTGTGTTTCTATGAACAATTTTGAGTGCTTTCCAAATCTCAATGATTTTTTATTAACAAATAAAGTTTCCCTCGGTGAAAATGTCAAAATTTTGGTGATACACCATCTGTCTAGCTCGCGTACCACAATTAGGGCGTACTTTCCTCCTCCAATAGAAACATTAGACTGGGTTCAAAATCTTTTCGTTGCATCTGGAACTATATCTGAATTACCATTAAAAGAAGAGAAGGAACAACTTCTCGATATTTCGACTGATTTCACATTAAAAAGAAAAATTAATCATGTAGAACTTACGAGTTTCTGGATTCAGATTTTCAAAGAATATACTGAAGTTGGCACACGAGCCTTGAAATATCTTACTCCTTTTGCAACAACGTATCTCTGCGAGAGAACCTTCTCTCTATGCAACAAAAAACAAATATAGAAGTAGATTAAATATAGAAGATGATATCCGCTTGCGGATAACATCAATTGCTCGAAATATTGAACTTTTATCCAAAGAAAAGCAATCACAACCGAGTCATTGAACATTTATTTGTTTGATTAACTATTAAAATTACTCCTCAATAACTGTAAAATTCCTCACTTTTAATTATTTTGCGTTGAAAACTTTAATTTTACAATAAAGATGATATTTTTTATACTTATAATTTCTTTTATGCTGACAGTAATGTGGGGAGGGCAATTTAAAATAAATACGTCAATAAAAGTAAATTTTTTTTTTCCTTGTAAATTTCTAAACTTATATATTTTTTTTTTGTGAAATTCCTATAATTGTATATGTAAATTTCATAAATTACATAAATAAACTGCAATGAGCATAACTTGTGTTTTATTACCATTTGCCTTATATCATTAAAAGTTTACCTGTTGGTCAAGGTTTCGTGAATTTTTTTTTTTTTTAAATAAAAGTTCCGTGGCTTCAAAAAGTTTGAAAAACTCTGGCCTAGTGGTTAAGACGCTGGGCTGCTGATCGGGAGGTCGTGACATCGAGTCCTGGCGAGGACGTCATAATTTCTGACCACCCGTGGTGGGGCGTGGTTCGGATTCACGTTAAGCTGTAGGTCTAAGGTAGAGTGACAAGCTTGACCTTCATCAGAATGAACAATTCGGTCAGAAGGAAAACCAAGGTGTGTGTGTGTATATAAATATATAAATAATGGGGCGATCCACAAAAGGGTGTGAATTTTTTTTCTCCGAAATTTTTGTGTGCTCATAGCCCAAACGTACCCACTAGATGAGAAACTAGCGCACGTGAATTTTCCTTTAAATTAATGAATATTTAGGGTATGCACACGACTGCCTGCCATTTTTAATGCCCTGTAATGCTCGGCTCTGACGTGGCCTATATTGAGGCTATATAGCAGGCATAATTCGGAACGTAAAAAAAAAATTGCGCAATTCGCCCAGTTTCTAAATCCAAATTACGTTTCTAATTAACTAATTAATTAAGTTTACAGTTGGCAACTCTTATTTTTTAATATACTACGATTTGGCATCGTATTTCAAATACTAACGGTTTTCCTCAGTTACTCTCTCGGCAAGAATCGGATACAGTGGCGTATTAAGGGGGGGGGGGCCAGGGGAGGCCAGGCCCCAGGGCCCAGCTGTTTTAGCGGCCGATGTTTATAATGATATCAATGATAAATTTGGAATGCTCAACATTATCTTTCAACTAACTTCAGAGGAAGCATCAAAAGCAACAAAAAATCTGGCTAGTCCATTACCCAAATGATTTTGAGGACAGCTTCCCATTTGAGTTTCAGCATTTTGTACTATTTGTCAAACAAAACGCTTTAGCTAACACTCGCCCACTAGGAGTACTACAGGAAATTTACAAATTGAGGGCTGTTTCCCCAAATGCTTTCATTGCTTATCGCATTTATTTGTGTTTGATGATGTCAAATGCAACTGCGGAGCGTTCTTTTTCTCATTTGAGCATGATTAAAAATGTTAAACGTCAAATGCTAACCCAAAAGAAATTGCAAAGTCTGTCATTGTTATGCATCGAAAACGATATTTTGCAGAATTTAAATACGGAGCTTGTGATTGGAAAACTTAGTGATATGAAGCCGCGCAAAAAAACTTTTGTAGACGGGCGGTGGATGATTTTGTGATCAACTTTTGTAGATTAGTAGTGGACTGGTATTCGTGTAATTGGTTTGGTGTAATCGTAGCAGCTTGGTGTGTATATATATGTAAAACTTGCATTATTTGATTTAAAAATAAATATTTTTATTTAAAAATGGTTTTATTAATTTACGACTCGAAGATTTGTCTTGTTGAGAAGCCCAAGAATACGCCACTGATCGGATAGGGTGTATTAAGTGTTCACGCATCACTGGGAATCATTTATCTTAGCTTGCTTTTTAATGACTTAGGTGAATATTTAATTAATTAATATTTAATTAGTATTTAATTAATAATTAATTAATATTAATATTTAATTAAGGTGAATATATATTCTATATGGTTATAAATTACTATGACGCTTAAAGTTGCTAAATTACTATTGCGTTATTATTTTTGGTTTATGTTGAATAATAATTTTTTTCTGGAAAGAGATGTACATTAGTACAAGTTTAGTCTTAAAGAGTAACGTTAAAACTGTGTATGCTTAAAATTACTATATTTTCTATTGTGTTATAAATTGCTATGACGTTTAAAGTTGGTATATTGCTGTTGCGTTATTTTTTTGGTTTATGTTGAATAATAATTTTTGCTGAAAATTCATGTACATTAGTGCATGTTTAATGTTAAAGTGTGATTTTAAAAGTCTACAAGTTTGAAGTTGCTGTATTTCTACATTATTTCCATATTAATAAAAAATGTCAATTTTTGGTTTCTCTTTCTAGGTTGTGATGATGGCAACTGCATTGCGTAAGAAAACAACTATCTACTTGGTTGACGGCACCATCGAATTGATTCCTAAGTCCCGTCTGCCTACTCTTAGGCAAGTTCTCCAACGTTATTTTCATCTCCTGAAAATGAGTGAGCTAACTCCTACGAAAAACGAGTGCATCAATATGGTGGTGAAGGAAACCATGGATATCTGGGGAATGGCCCGCATCCCTACTCAAGAGGAGGAATATCAAACGAACCCTGAATGGAATTCTGTCCACTTGGGAGAAGTTGAAAAAGGGTTCCAACAGGAGAAGTAAGCCACAAATACAGAAGGAACAAGAGTTCTCAAACAATCTTGAAAAGCTCTTCAACATTAAGCATCATGATGTGGAAAGAGTGATCCGAATAGAGGAAGACAGGTCTTCTTGAAAGATCAAGAGAGGGAACGCAAGTTTCACATGGGACGAGTTGACGAAGCCCTGGCTAAGAAAGAAATGAAACGGAAGTATCTTAAGAAGAAGGCCAGAGATCAAAAGGAAGTAGCAGAGAAGCAGATGCGTGAAGAGCAAGAGACCGTTCAGCTGGAGTCAACCAGCACCTCTTCTGATGATGAAGGCCCTCGTTCATTTCCGAAGATGCCTCGAGTTGGAATGGATCCGGATTTTCAGGTCACTGGCCCGTCAAATGCAGCTCCTCGTACTGCACCTCAAACGAGGCCTAAGAACTTCATGTCCCCTGGTCTCGCTGCCGCCCTGGATAGAACCAACACCAGCGATCGTGAGGCAGTTCACATCGTGGCAGCTACTGTGAAAAGCCTTGGAGGGAACATTGATGAACTGGCCATCAGTCGCTCCACATTCAGGAGAACCCGTATGCGACATCGCAGTGACCACATCACTTCTGTGAAACAAGCTGTCTCATCTTCTGGCGCCAATACTGGAATTGTTGTTCATTGGGACGGGAAACTCCTTCCATTCCTCAGCGAAAATGACTACGTTGATCGTCTCCCAGTACCGATCTCTGGGAAGGATGTTTCGTCATCGTCAGAGGAGAACATCCAACTCCTGGGTGTTCCGAAACGCGCATATGGAACAGGAATTGCGCCAGCAGATGCCGTGGTTGAGGCCTTGAGGGGATTGGAAGGTCGTAGACTGAGTCGTTGCTATGAGCTTTCATATGACTCCAAGTAATACGGGTCATATTGGTGGGGCTTGCATTCTGATTGAACAGCGACTGGGAAGAAATTTACTCCACCTTGCTTGCAGACACCATATCTTGGAGGTCGTTCTCAGAGACATCTTCAAGACAGTTCATGGATCGTCCAGCGGTCCGGATGTTTTCCTATTTCAACGGTTCCAAAAGAATTGGCAGCGGGTCAGTCAAGCAAACTTCAAGACTGGAATGATGGACGACCACATCAGTGCAGTTTTCAAAGAGAACCCTGAATGGGTACAAGAAGCTCTCGACTACTACATAAAAGCTCTTGAGTGTACGCAACCCCGCGACGACTACCGCCGACTCCTGGAGCTTAGTGTAGTCTTCCTGGGTGGGACACCTCCCCGAAGGATTCGATTTGGACTACCTGACCCCATACACCATGCTCGCTGGATGTCAAAGGCAATATACTGTCTCCAAATATTCATGTTTCAACTTCAGTTTAAGGTGTCTCCCAAGGAAGAGAAGTCCATTCGAATCATGGCCTTCTTTGTTGCCCTTGTCTACGGATCAGCATGGTTCAAGGCTCTCATAATCTTTGAAGCTCTGACGAACGATATCTCCTTCCTTAAGAAAATTGGCGGCAGCTACAAAGGCAGTTTCCAATATGGAGAAGCGAGGAATCCTAGAGCCGATGAGTTAAGGGAATGAGAGAAAGATCCACTGAAGAGAATTAAAGTGCCGGAAGAGGACATTCCGTCACTGACGCTGAAGAAGTCGGCATCCAAGAATACCAACCGCTTCTTCCAGACCACGCTACTAAGCTCTGGATTCATCTCTAAAGATCCATCCCAATGGAAGGATGATCCGCAGTTCCTCCAGGCCAAGGAAGTCCTCCAAGATATGCTGGTAGTGAATGATGTCGCTGAAAGAGGGGTGAAGCTAATTCAGGATTATAACTCTTCCATTACGAAGAACGAAGAACAGAAACAGTATCTGCTGCAGGTGGTCGCTACACATCGACGCCAGTTTCTAAGTGCAAGCAAGGCTAACTCGTAATCGTGAGGACGGGAGATTTGTTTTCCTTTTTCAATCAACATTGTTTGTGTTTGGTTTGCCTCTAATTAATAAATTAATCACTTAAATAATAATTTACCTATAGCTATGTAATACTTGCGTATCATTTTCCTAATACAAGAGTCATTCTATAGGGAAAGAGATCAAACAAATGTGAGCTTTCCTTAGTCAGCTTGTACACACCCTAAACAAAGTCATAATGACCTAAAACTTGGTATGCAGTGTTTTCTTGGGGAAAGGAACCAAATAAACACTGAGCACAAAAAAAAATAAACAACTTCGATTTTAAGGACCACACACGAGTATATTAAAATAGGAGGAGATTGTAGACATCAGTCGACCAGGGAAGTACTTCGGGCAGGAGACAGGGAGTGTTGGAACTTTCATTTTTTTGTCATTGTCCTCTTTAGCTTAGCTTTTTCCGGGTCTCATCTACCCTGTGAGTAGTCCAGCATGCTCTCAAACACACACTTCTCCCTCTATTCTTCGCTGCACAAACATACATTTTATACACTACACAATCTTTAAAAACTGTAGTAGTAGTAGTAGTAGTAGTAGTAGTCGCACTAAAAATAGACTTACAAATCCCTCCCAATCGCATATACGTTCCCACTCCCATCACTTAGACCACCCAATTAGATCTAATAACTTTTCAATAATTGCAAAAATTAATAAACATGATCTACCCCTCTTAGAAACAATACTCATTTTCAACCATAACCCAGATATAAATCATCATGCCCCATTCCATAACCTCACTATCCTTCCATAAAATTTTCTTTACCAACCAACCAAATTATTGTCCTTCAACAAATTATATCCATCTTTCTTATCTCTCGTTCTCTGCTGCGTCTGTTATTAAGCAACTTGTATCTCAAATGTACCTCAACGTGAACTTCAAATGCGCCCATGCTACTGGCGTACATAATTTTTCGGTCCGTTTCAAGCGAATACTTGCATTAAAACAAGATTATTCACTTAACTTTATAAACTTGACGTTAAGTTCGAGGCTCACATATGAAGAATATTTACTCAAAGAAAAGGAGTGTTTTTATACTACAGTCTTCCACTGACAGTGAATTCATTTAGTAAATAAAGCAATTAATGAATTTGGCGATTTTCCCGTTATTGTTAACGGTCAATCCACCACACCTTTACACTATTTTTTTAAGGTAAATAATACTGAACAAAACTGCACAAAAAAATTATACATTTTTAATTAAAGGATGGCAAAACACTTTAGATATAATTAACAACACTCTCCACATTTCCGTCACACGACTGATCGAAGAAAGCCAATAACAATTCCGAATTAATTATTTCCAAACACATCCAAGACACATTTACACAATGTGACTATAGCAGGCCTACATTTTTGTTCTTGAACGATAAAGTTGTAAGCTGTGATGGGCGAATGGAGGAGCTTCCGCGCATGATGCAAAACCCTTTCTTCCACTTATTCAGACACCGAATGCAAAGATAAATTTTTTTTACATTTCTTCACATAAAACCTCACCAAATTAGTTTTCTTCTACAAAAGTTTTAAGGAGTGTAACGAAATTCTTTATTGGTTTTAAGGGATTAAGAGAAAAATATCTTGATCAATTTAAAGAAAACATGACAAACATACCTTTGGTTAACCTTTTGGTTAGCTTCCGCCCGAATTGTTCATTCTGACGAAGGTCGAGCTTTTCACTCCACCTTAGACCTACAGTTTAACGTGGAATCCGAACCACGCCCCAGCAGCAGCCCAGCGTCTTAACCACTAGGCCACCACGGGTACCCATTTATCTACCAACCACTTTCTTTTTTTTTATTGTGTGGAAAGATGAACAGCTGGGTTTTTCTGCGCGCCGGCTGCCGTCATCGGGTCTCGAACCCGGGGCCGATGGATTCGTAGTCAGCGACGCTAACCACTACACCACCGAGACGCTGGGTGATAACATAAATTTAACATTATTTTGAAAGAAACACGAGAGTAGGCCTACCAAGTCTTTATTGATTTTGATACTTTGCAAAGCTTCTTTAGCACTCTGATCGATGTTTCTCTCGAATTTCGGTTTTGACTCTTCGAATATTGCAGAGGGCTACTTCAGCTCGTTGTTTGACAATTGCACCCAGATTTTCGTATGGATTTAACTCGGATGAGTTTCTAGGTCATCATCCGAGTTTAACTTAACAAAAATTGCTTAACAAAAATTTATCAAAACCATAGAACCCCCCCCCCCCCTCAAATCGGTAAAGAATTCTGTTAAACCATTTATCTAATTTTTAACATTAACTCCTAAAATCAAATTTTTATGCTTAAAACCTAATCGATGGTGTTATTCCAAAGCCTGCAAGTAGCACAAATAATTTTACAGGAGCTGAAAGCCAACTAATGGCTAAGGTACTGAACATTTACGAGTGTTTCAAACCTAATTATTACGAAGGGAAAGAAATGGAAGTGGATTCTAATTTTCTGTACCATTATACCGGGTGATTACGAATTATCTTTCCGATTTTAAACATTTATTATGAAAACACTAACAAAGCTACTAGTGGGCCGGCCAAAAATTGAAAAGTCCTCTAGAAAAAAACTTAACGGCGTTTTTTGTTAATAGCAGGCACCCACCTTAGATAAGTAATAGTAGGATGCCAAACAAGATGAGGGTGGATGCCACTCTCAATTTTGGGTGTGAAGGTCCCATACAAGGTTACAAAAGTCAAATTCCGATAAATTCCGAATTTTTGCATTTCAGTGGTGGCTCTATGTAACAACGTGTTTAAAGGTGTATCATTAGCACATAAAGCATATTTTTGTGATTTTATGGATAATAATTGAATGTAACTATGACTCTGGCTGCCTTTATTTCCATTAAAACTACATTTAGCATGCTGGGTGAAGTGCGCATGTGCTTACTACTACCATAGTACAAGTAAGAGCATACTTTCACATGTTGAATATTTTCAATGCACTGGCTGGCCAGATATTGGTTTGGTATATGCAATTAAAAGAGTACAGACAGTACCAGCTGGTAAAATAATAATAATAATAATACTGCTAAAGGATAGGTATGTTTCGAATTGTTTCACTATATCTGTGGCTACTACATACTGCCATTCCCACTTGTCTTTGCAGATAGGGAGTTCATCAGCAATGGACCCTGTAGCTGTCATCAAGCGCAAGAGGAAACGTCAGGATGTCAGTGAGGATTTTGCTTCTTCTGCCAAAGCAGCGCTGGTGACCTGCGCACAGCATCAGCAGAAGGAAAAGCAAGAACTATGACTGTGGGCGATGAGAGAAAGAAGCTGGGAGATACCTACTATCTTGATGTTTTACAAAGACTGGAAAGTCATTCCAAGGATGATTTCAATGCATTGGAACTCAAGTGGCATAAATCATGCTACTCTTTATTCACCTCTGAAGGCAAACTCAAAAGGCTGCGAAGTCAGCAGCAGACCATGGGTGCATCGGCGACCACAAAAAGTGCAGGCTCTCAGGCTTTTTCCCCAAAGCGTAGACGTTCAACACTAGTGATTCACTGGACCCTCTGCATGTTTTGCTAAAAGAAGACCACAAAGAAACTGCACAGGGTGGAGACAATGGAGAAGTCAGATGACTTGATCCAGCGTGCCAAACACGACCCTGTCATGAGCATACCGTTGTCAGCGGTGAGTGATGTGATTGCAGTTGAAGGCTGCTATCATCTGACATGTTTGGTGACATTTGAGAGACGTACTAGAAAACAAGCGGTGTCAGCATGGCCGTAACTACCTATGAGGTCACCGAGGTCCGGACCTCGGTAATTATTTCCTAAAAAAAAAAAGAGACTGAACCGTTCTCCGTGTATGAAACGCATATTACCGCTTTTCTTTTGAAAAGAGGGAGCGTCGAGCGTGTATTAAACATTAGAGGGCTTTTATTATAGACAAGGGTTTTGTGTTTAGTGTATAGCTTGGGTTGTGTTTGTAGATGTCATTTTGGTCTGAATTTTGCTCGTCCCACCGCGCTCGAAAAAAATCTGGACCTCACTAATTTCTAAACCCTAGTTACGGCCCTGGGTGTCAGAGGAGCATCAAGGGCCTGAAAATGAGTGCATGACGAAGCTGTGCAAAGACTTGACAGTAGGGCTGTCTCGTGATCAGGGCTGGCAGGTCGGACCCGGACCCGGACCCGGACCCGGACCTGAAAGTAAATTTTAAAATTGACAAAGACCCAGACCCGACCCGAAAGTGAAGGACCCGCATAGCCGGGTTTTTAGTTTACAAAATTTATGTGTGCGCCTTTAGATTTGGCAACAATGTATTGAATTATCACTCCACCCTCCAAATGACTCACTGGAAGTGGAAAGTTAACGGTGACGGAAGAATAGCCTAATCCTAATATATTTTATTGTTTGTTTGTGAGTTGTGTACTGTGTACATTGGTTGGTCTCCAGTGCTTCGTTTGCTATTTATTTCAATTTGCAATGCCTTTACAAGGTCTTTTTTTTCGGTGGTGAGTGGTAACAAAGACACTAGCCTTACAAATGAATATTTTAAATATAATAATATTGATAAAACATCTACATGCCAAATTGAAAAGTGTGGAAAAGTGTATAGTGGCAATCATGTGACAAACCTAAAACGACACCTAAAATTGTGTCACCCAGACATATCGTAAAGTTGAGGATCATGATAAAAGCCTACCTAGCACTAACAGTACTTCGAAAACTCAAATACAAACCAAGGGAATGAATGTAGGCCAAACTAGTGTAAAAAACTTTTTTAAACAAGTTAAAGTTGGAGTTCACCCGCAACTTCAGAAGAAAACTTTAGAAAATGGCCTTATTTCGTGGGTGACAATAGACTGGCGGCCTTTTAGCATTGTAGAAGATATTTGATTAAAAATTTTGGATGAACCATTTCTATCTGCAATGAATATAAACATGAACAGAAAAAATCTTGCTACTTTGACTCTCGATAGAGCAAAAGCTGAAAAAAATAAGTTAAAAATACTTCTTAAAAAAAAATGTTTCATTTAAAAGTAGATTGTTGCAGCCGCTTAGATAGTGCAGAGGATTTTTAGGTATTCAATCCGAATATGACTTTGAAAACAAAATTGAAGTGAAAACATTGGCTGTCAAGGAACTTCACTGCTCGCATACAGGTAAAAATTATTTACATTTCACACAAAAAATTATTTTACATTTCACACAAATATATATATATATATATATATATATATATATATGAAAAATTATTTCTTTATGGTTATTTTGGCTGACATATATATCACTAAGGCACTTTTTATATTTATATTTATTTTTATTTCTTTATTCTTTTGTGACCTGTTCCATAAACAAGCCATTTGAATTTATATTGAAGGTCGGCCAAAGTGCTAAAAGTGTCATTTTTCCCCATACAAATGTGTTTATCCTCCCACAATTTTTCTTTACTTACTATATATATGTATATGTGTATGTGTGTATGTATATATATATATATATATATATATATGTATATATATTTGTGGTTTTTTTTTTATTTGCCGGTTTATTTCTTTATGGTTATTTAGGCTGTGACATATATATCACTAAGGCACTATTTTGTAATTAATTTTTTTTTTCTCAATTTATATTTATATTTATTTTTATTTCTTTATTCTTTTGTGACCTGTTTCATAAACAAGCCATTTGAATTTATATTGAATGTCGGCTGAAGTGCTATAAGTGTCAATCTCCCATACAAATGTTTGCTCCTCCCACAATTTTTTCTATGCTTACTATATACATGTATATATGTGTGTGTATATATATATATATATATATGTATATATATATATATGAATATGTATGTATGTATGTTTATTTTTGTAACCTATATATTGCCTTGATCTGTCCTTTCACTCCAGTGTTCCTGAGGATGTCATTAGACGAAAGCGCTTGAGCACCCCTTTGTGTTTCTTTTTCCTTCGTGGTTTTATTCATCATATATATATATATATATATATATATATATATATCTGCACAAGTTGTATCCATTGCAACAGACAACGGATCCGATATGATCAAGTGCTGTCGCCTTTCCATTTGAGTTCACTCAAAAAAATAGAATTTGTTTTCACAAAATTAATTAAAATTTAGAATAAGGGGGCTGAAGAGAGCAATCATACATCGTACTTTGCCCCTTAGCAATGCATGTATAACTATACCTAGTTACTATGATATTAAATATTAATACAATTGATACACCTACTTTCAAACATTTCCAAAATCGGATTAATTAATATATATGGTTAGGCTACTACCGTACAGCCATATAATGTTTTACTGTTTCAGAAAACATGTTAATGTAGCTACGGTAGCAGTCTTATTACCTATCCTATACCAGATTATAATTATTACATTTTTAATAATGGACCCGACCCAGACCCGGGTCATATACTGAAAGACCCGACAGGAACTGAAAGTGAAGTTTTGGGTCCGACCCGGACCCGGCCCAGGACCCGAAAGTAAATTAGAAAAATGACCCGGACCGGGATCCGGACCCGAAAGTAAATTAGAAAAATGACCCAGACCCGGACCCGACTCGAAAGTGATAGACCCGCACAGCCCTGATCGTGATCACGTATACGATATAGGAGACGTCTGGGACAGATACGAGAGTATGTGTAATGACACCGGCATCACCGTGAAATACTCCAGGAAAACAACGTTTTACGAAGATGTTCAAAGGCTGCTTGGATCAAACGCCAGCTATGTACGCCCATTGTCAAGGGGCCCGCTGCTGATTTACCCTGGAGAGAGCTCAGATTTCATCATCTCCAAAGCACTGACTAAGTCTTGTGAACAAGGTCCTGTCACCTCTGAGTCAGAGTCTACTGAAGATGATGATGCTGATGTCCGCATGTGTGGCACTAGCAGCATATTCCAAGATATGGTACTCGTGGCTCTGAAGGTTCGACAAGATCTTCTTGAAACTCCTGGACACTCTGAGAAATGGCAAGGTCTTGATCAGGAACATGTTGATCGCGTCATACCCGACAGCCTGTACCTGTTTCTACGATTGCTCTTTTTGGGGGAATGGATGCTGTGGATGAGGGAAGTGAAGAGGACCAGAAAGTGAAGCAGAGTGTGTGTAGTATTGCCCAAGACATAGTCTATGCAGTCTCCAACCGACGAAAGTTAACACCAAAGCATGTGGGCTTGGGTCTTACTCTGCACCAAGCCACCCGCTCAGAAGCACTCCTAGATCTGTTTCACGCAGCAAATCACACTATTGGTATCGACACTGTAAGAAGGATAGACACCATCATCGCTCAGAACATCCTGGAGAGGTATGCTGAGAATGGATGTGTCTACATCCCTGACACCATCGTCAAAGAGAGAATGATTCACTGCTCTTGTGACAACATAAATGTCTTGGAGTCAACCTTAGACGGGAAGAACACCTTCCACAGCACTCAACTCATGGTATGGCAGAGAGGTCCCCCTCCACAGCAGAGTCATGGCCAAAAGGGTGGCAAGCACAAGAGATCGAAATCTATCAAACCTGATGACCTACAGGAGTTCCAAAGGCTGGACCAGGCTACCCTCCCATATGGCAAGAGGCCATCTCCTCCTGGCTACGACACTGACATAGACGACTTGTCACATGAACCTGAGAGGGACCGGGCGGCGGGCACGTGCCAAGGACTTGGCCTGGGTGGTGTCACGCAGCCATGATGAAGCGATGTCCGTTCCAAGCTAGGGAGCATTCAATCAATCTGTCAGCACTGCGGATCCACCAGTAACGACCGCCGGGATGTTGCCAATCCTGCAGGCACCAGCAGATGACAATGACACCATGACCACCGTCATCAATCGTTTCATGGCCATTTCTGAGTATGTCAGCCAGAAGTACACCATCATCACTGCTGATCAGCCTCTGTACAGTAGGGGTAAGGAACTAGTCTGGCCAAATTCGAAATTTGCCAACGTGGTCTTGCTCATGGGAGGCCTCCATGTCTGCTTCAACTTTCTGAAAGCTATTGGTCAACACATGGAAAGTGTGGGACTTGATGACTTATGGACAGAGGCAGGGGTGTGCGTGGCTAACACCACTGAGACAATGCTGGACGGCAAAGCCTACTACCGAGCTGTGAGAGGTCACCAGATGACGTATGAGGCACTGTGACGCATCAAGTGGCAGATGTTTGAGTCATGGCTGGCTGCAACTGGCAAAGGAGATGAGAACGTCAAACAGCTTGCCCTCAATATTGCTTCGCTTTTCAAAGACAGAGCTGACATAGATGAGATGCGCGATGCTGTTGACAACTTCTCAGACGTTTTGGCAGATGAGAAATTCCACAGTCTCATGGAGGAATTCAATGACCAGCACTCTGAAAATCCCAACGTCATGCTGTGGTCATCCTACATGGAAATGGTAGAGATCCTACTGGCCTTCATCAGAGCCCCCATCAATTAGAGGGCCCCTCCAAAATGAATTTGTTCTTCGTATTTTTAGTTGCTATAGCATCACCAAACATATAAAAACGACACAAAACCACATAAAAGAATGGCTTCAACAATTTTCCTTTATTTCTTCTTCTTCTCTTATTTATCATTTTATCAAACTATATTTACAATTGTCAATTTTATTTCCCGCCATTGCTTATTATTTTCTCCACACTAAAATCATTTCAAATTTATACTCTACGTTGGAATTTTGAATAGTTCTAATTCTTTAAATAATAAAAAGAGGAACACTGATACTGATTTACCTTCCTGTTATATATTTGTGAAAGATATATATATATATATATATATATATATATATATATATATAAGGGGGCGCCCATATAAGAGCTTGCATAGGGCGCCAAACCCTTGCGCCACGGTGTATATATATATATATATATATATATATATATATATATATATATATATATATATATATATATATATATGAAAATTATTTCACGAAAGTAACACGTGAAAAATATTTATGATGAATAAAACCACGAAGGAAAGGAAACACAGAATGGTGCTCAAGCGCTTTCGTCTAATGACATCCTCCTCCCACAATCCTTTAATGTTTAATTTTTTTTTTAATTCTCCGTTTATTGTATATATATATATATATATATATATATTTTTTTTTTCTGTAACCTATATATAGGCTGTAACTCTTTATGTACTTCAGTGTTCCTGAGGATGTCATTAGACGAAAGCGCTTGAGCACCATTCTGTGTTTCCTTTCCTTCGTGGTTTTATTCATCATATATATATATATATATATATATATATATACTAGGGGCGCTCAATATATTTTGTCTCACCCTTTTTTCTTAGCTAAATAATAGGCCATGGGGCTGAAATATCTTTTGGGCCATAAGTTTGAACTTTCTGTGCTTCACATAACTGCATTTTTCTAGTTTGAACCTCTCCTCCTTGTATAAAACCGCTTTTAAACGCCCTTATATAAAACCGATAGTTAATACGGTTTCGAAAATGGCGTCTGACAGTGATGTGCGTCGTAAACAGAGAGCTGTTATCGAGTTCTTGTTTACGGAGATGCTGTTGTTGATCAAAGCACAGTTGGACGCTGGTCTAAACGCGTGAGATCATTGGAGAGAGGGAGAGCCAGCCTCGATGATGAGCCACGCAGCGGTTGCCCGGCATCGGCTGTGACATCTCACACTGTACAACGTGCTAACAGCATCATTCGATCAAATCGGCGCGTCACATACAAGGAGCTATCATTGGAGCTAGGAATTAGTGAAGGAAGTGTGAATACGATAATTCAGCAACTGGGATACTCAAAAGTGTGTTCACAGTTTGTTCCTCGCGAACTGACTGAAGATCACAAAGCCCAAAAGAAGAAATTGCTTCCGAGTCGTTGGTTCGATACGAGACAGAAGGGGATGACTTCCTTTCACGAATTGTGACTGGGGATGACAGTTGGGTACACCACTTTGAACCTGAAACAAAACGCCGCAGACTCGCCACTCAAGAAAAAGTTCAAAATGGCTCCCTCTGCAAGAAAGGTTATGGCCACCATCTTCTGGAACAACATGAAAGGGGTGATTCTGGTGGACATTATGAAGAAAGGACAAAATCAGCTCAGAGGCATATATTGCTACCCTAAAGAGATTCCAGAGACGTATAAAGCGAGTTCGACCGGAGAGAAAATTGGAAGACGTCCTTCTTTTGCACGGTAGCACAAGACCACACAACAATTTGCAAACAAGAGAGGCCATCACAAAAATGCGCTTGACTGTGTTACCCCACCCTCCATACAGCCCGGATCTGACACCTTCAAACTTCCATTTGTTTGAGCCAATGAAGGATGCTATTCGTGGAAGAAAGTTTCAAAGTGACGATGAGGTTGTTGAAGAGGTTAAGAGGTGGCTCTAGCGGAACCCATCGGACTTTTATCAGCAAGGAATAAAGGCTCTTGTTCCGAGGTGGAGGAAAGCCGTAGAAAAGGATAGAGACTATGTCGAAAAATAAAAACTTGTAAAAAAGTATGTAATTACTTGTATACAAAATTTCTGGAAGTTACAAGGAAACTTGGAAAGAAAAAAAAGGTGGGGCAAAATATATTGAGTGGCCCTCGTATATATAATATTGGGTGTTTGCTTTTATGAAGATGATGTCCTCATAGAAAACCAGAAACATATGTGGGGCCCTGGGAGGATTGTGTAAGGAATGGGGGCCCCCAACCATCTTTCACAGGGCCCCTCAGAAGCTAGGACCGGCCCTGGCTCAGAGAGATGGCATGTGGAATCTCCACATAGAAGCCTTTGCTGCAATGCTGCCTTAGCTAACTATCTATGACCACACAAACTATGCACGTTGGGGGCCGGTCTACTTGGCTGATATGAGAGGTCTTAAGAAATCAGCACCAGAAGTTCATGCAGAGTTCTGTAATGGGAACTTTGTCGTCAAGAGGACGGCGAAGCGCTTCAACCAAGTTCCAGCTGATCAGGCAACCGAATGGATAAATCGTACATGCAAGATGCACAATGGTATCATCGGCATCACAAAGAATGACCAAGCAAGAGACAGGTTCTGCATCACATGGTCAGAGCGGTTACGCATCTCTCAAGACACAAGATGCCTCTTCAATTTTCAAGATGATGATGGGGAAGCCACCTTCACTCGGGTTGACAGTCTGCCTTCTCGCACTAGGCGTGACGCTCATGATGTCATGAAGCTAGTTCAGCAGTTGAAGCAGTTTGACATCTTCAGAGTTCAAGTGAGTGAAGCAGGAGATACAGATGCCGCCACTAACATCCCACTTGTTTCACTAGCAACCAAAGACACTGCACCCACAGATGTTGTGGAGAACCTGCTGACAGCTCAGGATCGAGGAAAGCAGCATGTAATCGGCTTCATGAAGGAGAGACTGATTGAACAGATAGTAGGCTTCCATGAAACGATGAAGAAACATCGGTCGAAAACCTTCGTTGATGTGTACAAAGTTACAGTTTCCACCAAGCAGAACATGCAGAAGACCATCAAAGCTGACAGAAAGCTACTACAGCGGCTTCTGAATGCCGCGACCGCAGGTCGCATGGTGGAGATAGTCAACGTCTTGAAGCATGAACTGTCCCCAGTCCCATTTAGTCTGGCGAAGGCAGGAGGAGAGATGAATTCAACATCGAAATCTGAGCTGATGAACATCCTGATGGCTCAGCAGACCATAAGCTCAGAGGTTCCAACCTCTGATCTGAAGACCTGTGTGATGATAGATGGCCATGCACTCATCCAAGCTCTTGGCAAGCCTGGCGGCTGTCGGACATTTGACGACTATGCTGAAGTGTTCTTCAAGGCCGTGACGAGTTATTTCAATGAACACACAACAAGAGTTGATGTCATTTTTGATCGGTACGCAGGGGAAGGATCGATCAAAGCAGTTACCAGGACAAAGCGTGCAAGCAAGAAGAAACCGATTCGGAAAGTCATTGATGGCCCACAAGTTCCACTGCCTGAAGTGTGGAAAAACTTCATGGCCCTGGATACAAACAAGGCTGACCTAGCCTTGTTTCTGTCTAACGACATCACTGAGAAGGGCAGAGATCTTCAAGAAAGATGTCAGCTGGTAACAGGGGGTGGCTTCTCTGAAGTTACTGAAGTACGGTCAACTAGGTGACATGACGTTCCACTGCATAGCAACCATGAAGAGACAGACACCAGGCTCATCCTTCACTCATGTGATGCAGCGTCCCAGGGCTATGAACGAATACTGGTAGTGTGCAGAGATACTGATGTAATGGTGCTGCTGATTCACTTCGTTTGCACCAAGGTCGCTGAAGTGTGGATGATGTGCGGAACGGCCAAGAACCGAAAATGCTACCCCGTGCACGATGTATTCAAGAGTTTGTCGTCCCCAGTCAGGGACAACCTGGTCAGCTTCCACGCTTTGACCGGGTGTGACACAGTCTCGTCCTTCAGTGGTCATGGAAAAAAGAAGTGTTGGAAGGTGTTCAGTGACCACCCACTCCTGCTGTACGCCATTGGTCGAGATGGGGATATCGCAGATGTTGGGAAGGCCAAGAAGACTCTGGAAATGCTCCCACCGACAAAGGATGCCCTGGAGCTCCACGCCAAGCGGGCAAACTATCAGGCCAAAATATGGCTCCAGGCTGACAAAGAGCACGTAGATGTTGAAGATCCGGTGGACACTTCAGCCTGGAAGTTGGAAGATGGGATCCTCCTACCAGTGTGGACAAGACTTCCTCCAATCCCTGAAGCCTGCCTGGAGCTTGTTGCTTGTGGTTGCAAGAAATAGTGCAAGAAAGCTAGATGCAACTGCTTCAGGAAAAGGATGAAGTGTACGACAGCTTTTGGTTGTGACGATAGCGGTTGCTGTAATCCAGCTGGACAGTAGATCTATGTCTCTCTTCCGGGCTGAAATCGAGAGAAGCTGGAATGTGCTGTAAGGAACTAATAACTCTGTTCTTAAGTCATTGCAATCCACATAACTGTGACTGTCAGTGCAGCATTTCGGTGCTGTTCATCAAGAAACGTGAACTTGTAGATGATACTAGTGTGTAAACTGTATAGTTATGGGGCTATATTTACTGCTTTGTGATTTAGTTGTGATAATTCTGTTACTGTGAGTACTTAATTCATGCCATCAAACTTATTAGGCACTAACCATGTTAAAATAAATTGTTTTGACAAACAGATTTGCTCAATGTTTTTTTTCGCCAATTAAAATAAAAAATCACAAATTTTTAGCACAATTTCGGTCGTGATTAACTTGAATTTGACCTTGAGTTGGTAATTCGGATGGAATAAGCGTGTCATCATACTTCTTTATCACTAAGTGTGGAAAAATGAAACATTTGGTCAAACCAATTGGCTCAGAATATTTTTTTTAAACTAAAATTAGAAAATATAATTTTTTTGCACAGTTTGACCTCGAAAATGACCTTCAAAGCCAAAAACGAGAGTGATATCCATCTGCATTTTATTCCTCACCCACAGGTACATTGATTTAGCATGGGTGCCAGCTATTAACAAAAAATCGCCGTTCAAGGTCGATTTTTGAATTTTGGCCGGTCCAATATACGACAAAAAGCAAGATAGACAAATAAAGAAGGACTCAAAATATTTTATTTATAAGGTACACGTATGAGCTCCTTTTGTGGCTCTGCAGACATCAAAGCGGTATTCTGTTTCCCTCCAGACATTTTGTAACATATCATACTGAACTTTTCTAACAGCCTCACGTATCCTTTCCTTCAAATGTTCCAAAGATGTTGCCATTGGTGGAACAAAAACTTAATTTTTGACATAGCCCCAGAGGAAGAAGTCAAGGGGGTTCGATCGGGCGAACGATCCAACGATTAAAAAGTTGCTCATTCAGGATTGATGTAAATTCAAAAGGAGGTCATATTGAACTTCAATAGCTTGGAAATAAACTTATTGAATTCTTCTTTATTTGTTTATCTTGCATTTTGCTGTAGCTTTGATAGTTTTTTCATAATAAATTTTTAAAATCGGGAAGATCATTTGTAATCACCCTATATACAAATACGAATTAAAGAGAAAAATTCAAAATTCCGCCCCAGAAAATTATTCAATTTTCTGGTGTATTTGACTGAATCCACTGATCTGGAATTTAAATTCTTCGTTGCTTCAATGCTTCAAATATGTTCATTCCGGAATTAAAAAATATGATTTCAACCTATGAAACATGTTTTGTTTTAATGTTAGAATTTACACAAAGAGATGACAAATAACTAAATTACCACCAGTAAAGTTTAAAAAAATTGAAACCCTCAAACTATATATAGTACAGGGTGGGCCGTAAGTTTCCATACATAGGAAAAATAAACATTTTTTTATGGACAACCATTTTTATTTATATAATATGCTCTACATGGTTGCCATTGTTTTGAAAACACATTTCAATACGTGTTCCCCACTGTTGATGAACACGCATTAGCACAGTTGACGTTATGCTTGTAATGGCGTTGGTGATACGTTCCTTTAGATGATTTATGTCTCGTATCTTTTCCTGATACACCATGGCCTTCAAGTGCCCCCAAAGATAGAAATCAAGGGGGGTGAGATCTGGGGATCTGGGAGGCCACTCCACAGGACCACGCCGACCAATCCAAGCATCCGGAAACTGCTGATCCAAATACCGACGCACGTGAAGACCATAATGAGGTGGAGCTCCATCTTGCTGGAAGTAAACTGGGAAGTTACCTTCCTCGTTTAGCAGGGATGGGAAAATCTCTTCTTGCAACATGTTAAGATACCTTTCGGCATTAAGATTTCCACTGACAAAAATTGGTCCAATAATTCTGTCACCCCATATCCCGGCCCACACCATCACTTTACCGGCACCTTGCATCTTCGTCGGACTCAGCCAGTTAGGGTTAGCATTACTCCAATAACGTATGTTTTGCCGATTAACCTCTCCATTGACGTAAAAATTTGCTTCATCAGTAAACAAGATCTTACGTCAAACGCATATTCTTAGGGTATCTGAAACATAAAAACAAACGTTTAATTTTTCCTATGTATGGAAACTTACGGCCCACCCTGTAGTATATATATATATATATATATATATATATATGTATATATTTAGGAAATTGGGATCATCACAGGCTCAGGCTCCCTCACCCCAACAGGCCATTAGAAGCACTAACATTACCAAAGGATACGTATCATACTTTGCAAAATTAATTGTATGATTTTTCTTTTTTTATGCAAGTTCCATGTTTTATTGTAATCCCTACCTATTTGGGCTAAATACCATAATAAAATCTAGATTAAACCTGGAATAAAAAAATAGCCTATAAATACTAATAACAGCTTAATAAGTACTTAATAACAGCTAATAAATAAATATATGAAATTATCTTATAACTTTCTGATCCTGAAATTATAATATGATATAAGGCTAGCATTTCTCCAACTTTTACAAGCTATTATTTTTTTTCATTTTGCCCGAATGCAGAGCCAGTTTGCCCGAATTCAGTCCCTCCTCAGTCCCCCCAGCCCCCCCGGCTTGGACACCTATATATATATATATATGTTGCCACGTATATAAAAGGTCAACGTACTGACAAAGTTTCCGTAAGTACTGAACGGACGCATTTCCTGAGCTCTCTGATTTTGCATCTACTTTTGTATATTGCTGAGAATTTTACTTTTGGATAGTTTTGAATTTTATATACTTGCGCTTAAATTTACGTTGTTATAGTTAAGGAATTGAATATTAGTGGTTTTTAGCGATTTAGAAGTTTTCATAGCGTGCCGGCTTAATTTAACTTATACCCGTGACGGTTTAAACTAATTTTTAACTGCGCGATGCCGTCGCAGAAAGCGTCGTGTGTTAGGTGTAGGGTAAACCGGTGGTATTCGGAATTTAAGGATTATAACGGCGGTCCAATGGCGATTCCCGATAGATCAGTTTGTTTCTTTTGCGAGTTCATGGAGGAATTAGTTGATATAAAACGCAGTGTACGTGAGGTAGCGGAAAGACTTGCAACGCTTGATGAGGGCAGGGGTAGGGCTACGGTTGAAGGAAGCCGACCCAATACTAACGTTGAAGACGTTAGTAATTTGAAGGGTGAGGTGCGTAACCTAGTTTCTAGTTTAGGTAGCTTGTCGGGAAGGTTAGATAGAGTTGAGGAAGAGGTTAAGGTTAGTCCGAGAGTAGTAGATAGCGAGGGATTTAGAGAGGTTAAGGGTGGAGCTAGGCCGCGTACGTTAGGTGATAGGAATCCCCCCCCCCCCTATCGAGGTTTCGAACCCTTTCGCCCATTTGGAAAGGGACGTGAATGAGGGGGAAACTATTTTAATTGGGGACTTTAGTGCGCCACATGGACAAAGAGTTCGTTAAACGGAATCCAACCAAGAGGAGGAGGGTCTGTCTCCCAGGGGCCAGGGTTGACAGAGTTAGAGACGAAGTGGATAGGATTGACGTTGCCTCCCGTCACTCAATGTTGGTGACGATGGTAGGAGGCAACGACTCGTATAGGCCCGATACGAGAGTGCCTGACCTTTTGGAGAGATATAGGGGGTTAATTAGGTCCCTGAAGGCGAGGTCAGATGGGTCTTTAGTTCTAGGTATTACCCCTAGGCACGGGTTGGGTCTTAGAATTACGTCAAAAACAATATTTTTGAATAACAAATTAGAAGAGATTTGTGCTGAGGAAAATGTACCCTTCGTAAAGCTGTGGTCCGAATTCAGTGATCCTAGCCTTTTTATAAAAGATGGGGGTGCATTTTAATGAAATAGGTAATGCTAGGCTAGGTAGGTTAATAGACGAAAACGTGCGAAAGCTGTATAGGTCGAAGCCTTCTTTAAACGTTGTGGGTCCGGGGAACGCGGGCCCGACGTGATAAATAGTTTAAACCGTGGGCCCGTGGTAAAAAATAACTTAAATGTCTTTTATTGTAACGCGCGTAGTATTAGAAATAAATTAAATGAATTTAAGGCGATAATTTATTCCGGCAACTATGATATAGTTGCTATCACTGAAACTTGGTTAAATACCGTGACTCGGGACTTGTTGGGGGAACTTGATATACCGGGTTTTAAACTCTTTACTAATGATAGGTTACATAGGTTTGGTGGAGGCGTTTTGCTGTACATTCGTAATTCCCTTAGGGCTATCGAGGTTAAAGTTAGATTTCCCGGCAGCAATTAATGCGATATGTGCTGAAGTTAGGGCGCGTAGTATTAGTTTTAATTTTGTTGTTGTTTATAGACCTCCCGTTCAACCACTCGACACAGATGTAAGATTTTACTCACTTCTTGGTAATTTTATTGACAATCGGAATAGTATAATTGTCGGAGACTTTAACTGACCTAATGTTAATTACGAGAATTTTACTGGTAATGAGGAGGGTTTGAGATTGGTTGAGTTTATGGACGATAACTTTTTACGACAGATAGTTACCGAACCAACGCGCGGTGACAATATTTTAGATTTGGTGATGACGAACGGCGAGAATATAGTCGAAGGTTTAGAAGTAGGCGAGAGTTTAGGATGTAGTGATCATCAAATTCTTAGGTTTAAGTTAGTGATAAAAAATACTCAGGATAGTAACGTAATAGAAGTCCCGGTGCTACTGTAGTATGCGGTCTACCTACGATTGGTTAGGTTTAATCATGATATTTTCGTTAAAACTAACGAAAATATCATGACTAAACCTAACCAATCGTCAAGGGCGATTGACAATGGGATGTAAACAAACAATTAGTAAACAAGATAAGAAGCTATAATTAAAAGGTAGACCGCCGAATCGTAGGTAGACCGCATACTACAGTAGCACCGAAGTCCCTGATTTTCGTAGGGCTAATTTTGATAATTTTGCTGATAGGATGAGAGTAGTGGACTGGGATAACTTATTTATGGGCAATGACACAAATTTGCGTTGGGTGGCGTTTAAAGAAAGTTTTAGGAATATTGAAAGGGAGTTTATTCCTCGTAGGCCCAAGCGCGCTAGAAATCGTGGTAGGCCGAAGTGGTGGACTAGGGAAATAGGAGAGTTTATAAACGAGCGTAATAGAGCGTATAGACTTAGTAAGCGCAATGGCACGGCAGCTAACTTTAATAGATATATCGAGCTTAGACGTCAGGTTAAAAGATCAGTTAGGAATGCCAAACGTAATTTAGAGATACTTATAGCTGCGGATAGTAAACATAATCCAAAAAAGTTTTTTGAATACGTAAATAATCGTAAGCCGGTAAAAGATAAAATAGGCCCTCTAGTGGATGTTAATGGCGCTTTGGCTTCTGACGCTCAGGCGATGGCGGGTATTTTCAATAACTATTTTGCGACAGTATTTACCGTAGAAGACATAAATAATGTCCCCGACGTGGACGATATCGTTCCATTTAGTAGCGAGACTATTTTGGATGAAATAACTGTTTACGAGGCTGAGATTGCGCATTATATCGATAGGCTAAAAGTTAGCAAGGCTCCAGGCCCTGACGCTTTTTATCCCAGACATTTGAAAGATTTGAAAGAAGTTATCGTAGGCCCCTTAACGAAGATTTTTAATCAGTCACTCGAAACCGGGATTATTCCTGAAGACTTCAAATTAGCTAACGTCACGCCTATTTTTAAAAAAGGCGACTGCGCAGTAGCTAGCAATTATAGGCCCATTAGCTTAACGTCAATTGTCGTTAAACTATTGGAATCCGTAGTTAGGGATCGTATCATCGATCACTTAGAAAGTAGAGATTTGATTAATAGTAGTCAGCATGGGTTTCGACGCCATGGGTCTTGTTTAACTAATTTGTTAGAATTTTATAACGAAATAGTGCGCGAATACGATAGGCATAGAGCAGCTGACGTTATTTATTTAGATTTTAAAAAGGCGTTCGATACAGTTCCGCATAGGAGACTAATTGCGAAGGTTAAAGCGCACGGTATACGCGGTCAGGTAGCTAACTAGTTAGAAGAATGGCTTCGTGCTAGGAGACAGAGGGTCGTAGTTAATGGTAGTGAATCCGGGTGGTTAGATGTAGGTAGCGGTGTCCCACAGGGTTCAGTGTTAGGCCCATTGCTATTTGTAATTTACATTAACGACATAGATGTAGGATTGACTAGTAACGTGTCAAAATTCGCGGACGATACTAAAATAGGCGGTAAGGTTGTTAACGAGGACGATAGAAATAGGATCCAAGACGATGTAAATAGAATTATGGAGTGGACAGATAAGTGGCAGATGCAATTTAACGTAGACAAATGTAAAGTTTTGCATATAGGTTCTCGCAACAATAATTACACGTACACGATGGATGATAGGGAGTTAGTGAGCGTTGACGAGGAAGTAGATTTAGGCGTACGCGTATCTAAGGATTTAAAGGTTAGGAACCAGTGCCTGGAGTCTTGCGCGAAAGCTAATAGGATGTTAGGCTTCATAGCGCGTAATTTCGAATTTAAATCGAAGGATATTATATTGCCCCTTTACAAGTCCCTAGTCAGGCCTCATTTAGAATATGCAGTTCAGTTTTCGTGCCCGTACTTGCGTGAGGATATTGATAGGTTAGAAAGGGTTCAGCGTCGTGCCACGAAACTTATTCCGTCATTGCGCAATAAGCCTTATGAAAATAGGATTAAAGAGTTAGACCTGTATTCACTCGAAACTAGAAGATTAAGGAGGGAGCTTATTGAAGTTTTCAAAATCGTTAATAACATTGATAACGTAAATTTTGACAAATTGTTCACTTTCGATAATAGTAATACTCGCAATAGCGGATTTAAGTTGCGTGGCAGACGTTTCATTACTAATATCGCTAAAAACTTCTTTACGTTTAAAGTAATTGATAAATGGAATAATCTTCCCGCGTCAGTCGTTCATTCTACCAGTGTTAATATGTTTAAGAACCGTCTTGACAGACATTTTAAAAGTATTAACGTTGTTTACTGTAATATAAAAAACAAAGTTAGCAACAGGAGCTCTGGTGGTGGTGCTCGAGGATGAGTCTGTTGACGATGAATGTCAGCTTGTGACATGCCAGCGTGTGATGCCAGCAAAAAAAAAAAAAAAAAATTAGACTAACACGAACGTAGATGTAGCTCGTAGCGTAAACTAACCCACTTTTTGTTTAACTTTACCTACTTTTTTTACTTTGCATCTCTGTAACTCTCTTTTCTTGCATGTTTGTAGTTTGCATGGTATGACTGTGAGTTAAGACTGTGTTTGCATGGTTTGTAAGCGTTCTTATTTCACTTCTTTTCATCTTTCACCCCTCTCCTATTCTCTCCGACTATTCTTCTGACTTGTCGGCAGTGGCCGGCGGATGATGATGGTGAGTCTTTTTTCTCTTTTTCTGAATGAATGTTAACCCACGAATGATAGGTGTTGCTCCTTACTTAACCCCTTATTCTCTTCTCTTCTCTTAACCCCCTACTCTTTCCGGACGTTTTCCAGTTTATGTACCGTTTTCTACAATGTTGGCTTTTATGCAACTTTCTAGTGTTTCTTTGCTTCTGTTAGGCACAGCATAGAGTAAAACAGAAGGTTAGGTTAGGTTAGGTTAGGTTATCAAGAACTTACCTCTCTTAAAAAGTTGTTATAATCGACGGCGGTTGTATGACCAATCAAAAATAAATTATATGAAAAACGGTACACAAACTGGAAAAGGTCCCTCTTTCCTTTCTCTCGGGCTAACCTTAGAGTGGATCTTAGGGTCTTTGTTAGCCTTAGCTTCTGTAGATCTGTAGACTATCATGTTGGAAAGGGATCGAACGGAGGTGAATCCTAAACAGTTGTTCTAAATCACCAAAAGTAAAATATTAATATATTTAAAGGCGTGTCATCAGTAGTAATAAAGAATAATGAAATAAAATCCTTCGAAAACAAAGTCAGTGCGGTGAATGCCCGACTCAGTTTAGCTTAAATTGCTTCATCACTCTCCCTCAATAAATTAAAAAAACTATTTGCTTTTTATCACCATGAAGTATCTCTCTCTCTAAATATAAATTACACATTTGTGTAAATTACGTTAGGTTAGTTTTTCTTCAAAAGGCGGGGAGAAGTCGTATATATGTTATTCCCTTTCGTTGGAATTCTTAAATTTGGGTGTGCTGACCAGCTAGAGGTGCCTCTCGATCAATAGTCCCTTAGCTAATTAATTCCAGTGCGAAAGATGGCAATGTAATTAATTAATTTTTAAAAGTAAGTCTCTGGGCACGATGGCCTTGGCATTCATCGGAGAAATGACACAGTGATGACATAATGACTTCTTGTATGTAACAAATAAATAAAAAAGCTTTAAAAAATGCATAGTATAGGTTATATTAGATAGTCTAGACTTTCAGTCTATCCTTTATTTTCTACTGTCTCTAATGCGTGGTTGGTTGGGTGCGCGAGATAAGTATACGCATGGTGTGAATGAACTTCAAAGTCATTAGTTTCATTATACTTTTTTCCTACTTTCCTCTAAATCTACTTTCAGAACAATTTTTGGTCAGCAATGGCTGGCGGAGGAAGGAGAGCCTTGTCTGTTCTATACTTTGCTATTACTACCGATATTCCTAATCCTATGTTAAAGCTTTACACATCTATAAGCGTATATTATGCGAATTTTTAGTAATTTTTATCGTCATCTGCATTTTTTTTTCGTCTACTGTACTTTCTTGGGGTAGCTTTGAGTGGCTCCAAGAGTCTCTCTCTCTCTCTCTCTCTCTCTATATATATATATATATATATATATATAGGCCACCCTACTATACTAGTACCCTATATACTAGGCCACCCTAAGTGGCCTAGTGGTTAAGACGCTGGGCTGCTGATGGGGCGTGGTTCGGATTCCACGTTAAACTGTAGGTCTAAGGTGGAGTGAAAAGCTTGACCTTCGTCAGAATGAACAATTCGGGGGGAAGCTAACCAAAGGTTAAAGGTGTGTGTATATATATATATATATATGTATATATATATATATATACCAGGGCTGTGCGGGTCTATCACTTTCGGGTCGGGTCCGGGTGTGGGTCATTTTTCTAATTTACTTTCGGGTCCGGATCCCGGTCCGGGTCATTTTTCTAATTTACTTTCGGGTCCTGGTCCGGGTCCGCGTCGGACCCGAAACTTCATTTTCAGGTCCTGTCAAGTCTTTCAGTATATGACCCGGGTCTGGGTCGGGTCCATTATTAAAAATGTAATAATTATAATCTGGTATAGGATATAGGTAATAAGACTGCTACCGTAGCTACATTAACATGTTTTCTGAAACAGTAAAACATTATATGGCTGTACGGTAGTAGCCTAACCATATATATTAATTAATCCGATTTTGGAAATGTTTGAAAGTAGGTGTATTAATTGTATTAATATTTAATATCATAGTAACTAGGTATAGTTATACATGCATTGCTAAGGGGCAAAGTACGATGTATGATTGCTCTCTTCAGCCCCCTTATTCTAAATTTTAATTAATTTTGTGAAAACAAATTCTATTTTTTTGAGTGAACTCAAATGGAAAGGCGACAGCACTTGATCATATCGGATCCGTTGTCTGTTGCAATGGATACAACTTGTGCAGATCCCGAGTCGTACTCGGTTAACACAGACTGAATGGTTTGTTTCAAAACATCTCCTATGAAATTAATTATTTATTACTGGTTAAGATTTAAAGTAACATTCTTTTACATATACTGAAGTTCCTTGACAGCCAATGTTTGCATTTCAATTTTGTTTTCAAAGTTATATTGGGCTTGAATACCTAAAAATCCTTTATCTAAGCGGCTGCAACAATCTACTTTTAAATGAAACATTTTTTTTAAGAAGTACTTTTAACTTATTTTTTCAGCTATTGCTCTATCGAGAGTCAAAATAGCAAGATTTTTTCTATTCATGTTTATATTCATTGCAGATAGAAATGGTTCAACCAAAATTTGTAATCAAATATCTTCTACAATGCTAAAAGGCCGCCAGTCTATTGTCACCCACGAAATAAAGCCATTTTCTAAAGTTTTCTTATGAAGTTGCGGGTGAACTCCAACTTTAATTTGTTTAAAAAAGTTTTTAACACTAGTTTGGCCTACATTCATTCCCTTGGTTTGTATTTGAGTTTTCGAAGTAAGGGGTTCCAAAAAACCTTAGCCCCCCCCCCCCCCCATTTGCAGCTTACATGTTTACTTATATCGAAATAGTTTTTAGTGATTATAAAAATATATAAAATTCTTTATTTATTGCAGGCATTAAAATTACTCTAGCTGATAAAGTGATAATATAATGGCTTCTCAATTAATTGGTGATTCGGAGAAGCAACGTGTGATAGATCGCATACGAGCAATAACATTTCGGGAAGCTTGTGATGCTGGAACCACCTTTATAATACGTTCATGGGTTGCCAAAAAGTTGCGAAGAAGTGAGGACTTCGTCAAAAGAAATTGGAATAAAACTTTGGATGAATGTGAAATGGATAAAACCAAATCTGGGCGCCCAAATTTGCCACTCTCTCAGGAAACAAAGGACATCATTGAAAGCGGTACGCGTAAGCGGAAAAACAGCTGTGCTAAACTTTCTAGAGAGATCGAAGTGGTGAGAGGAAAGATCGTTAGTGGTGAGATCATTCGACTGTACCGTCATAGGCAAGGTTTAAACCCTTGGCATGAACTTCCAAAGCCAAGAAAAACTCAATTTAACATCGATGACAGAATGTAGTTTGCCCATTATCTTGAAGATTGGGATGTGGATGATTTCATGCATTTAGCTGTCTCCGATGAATTTTTTGTTTACGTAACACGTCGGCCTAACTACCAAAATGATCGAGTGTGGGCCACAACACCAGATGAAATCGATGACAATGAACATTATCGCGAATTATTAAAAAGTCCAGACTGTGTTGGTGTGTTTGTTTTGTTCACTGCAAAGAAGCTCATGTGGGTGCTGAAGCCAAATGGTCAGAGGTGGGATGGACAGTATTTTCGTGATATTATTCTATCCCAGCATGTCATTCCTTTTCTAAGAAACCCAAACAATGTTATGGGTGTCGATCAGGTCACACTTCTGCACGATAAGGCCCCCTGCTTTAAGGCATTAGCCACTCGACAGTTGTTGCGGAACCATGAGTTCGATTTCTTTGGAAATGAAGAATGGCCAGGAAATTCTCCTGACCTGAACGTCTGTGAACACATTGGATCAGTTATAAAGGACAAGGTTGAATGTCTCTTGTTTCAAGAACCTGCAGCAAATCGATTTTCGAAGGATACAATGACGCAACACACTGAAACTGTTTTAGCAAATTTGCGTAACGATCAAGATCTATTCACGTCACTTTTGGCAAGCTACCCAAAGCGAATTCAGGCTGTCTTGGAAGCCAATGGCGGGAACACCAAGTTTTAATTGTTTCTCATTAAATGCAGGATTAAATTCTCTTTTGTAAGGTATGTTTAGTTTTACTGTACCTCTAATGGTTTAGGCCATGGGCGGGGGGCTTGAGATCTATCTTTGCTTGAGATCTATCTTTGCTTGAGATCTATCCCCGCCTTTATATACAGGGTGTCCCAGAATTAACTATCTATTTCAATGAAATCGGACAAATTTTTAAAAACACACTTTTATTTATGTTTATCATGTTTAATATGTGTTAAAAATGTATAAATTTCTAAATTTTTTTCATAATTTTATTTTCATAATTTTTTCATAGTTTTTCATAGTTTTATTTTCATTCTCTTTCAGAACCCTATTAATAATGAATACACAAGAACGCATCTTTGTTGTAACATCCCGTATCAAAGGAATGCAATGTAATGAAATCAGAGAAAAATTTACAAGAAGATTCCACAGAACCGGTCCTACAGACAAAGCGATTCGTGAACTTGTGAACAAATTTAAAAGAACTGGATCCGTACACGACGAGGTGGGAAGAGGACGCCCAAGGACAGCACGTAACAGTACCGAACAGGTACGACAATTGTTTGAGGATGAACCAACAACTTCGGTTAGGGAGGCCGGTCGAAGACTCAACATATCCAAGACAACAGTTCATAGAATCTTGCGTTCGACACTGATGAAAAAGGCTTATCACATTCAAGTACTGCATGCCCTAAATGAAGAGGATTATCCAAATCGAGCAGCAAGGTGTGCAGAAGTTGTGGATCAAATCGAAAATGAAAGTTTATTGGATAACATCTTATTCAGTGATGAGGCGACTTTCCACACGTGTGGTAAACTCAATCGACACAACTGTCGTATCTGGTCCAATGAAAGACCGTCTGAAGTCATAGAATGGCAAAGAGACTCTCCAAAAGGTAACGTGTGGCTTGGAATGACCAAATCCAAAATTTATGGCCCATTCTTCTTTGCGGAAGCAACTGTAACAGGTACCGTCTACCTTGATATGCTTCAGCAGTTTCTCGAACCACAGCTTCTTGATGATGGCATTCTTGATAATGTTGTGTTTCAACACGATGGAGCACCATGTCATTATGCTCTAATTGTTCGAGAATACCTCAACAGACGCCTTCCGAATCGGTGGATTGGACGTGGAGGACCTCGACCTTGGCCTCCGCGTTCTCCGGATTTGACACCCCTGGATTTCTTTGCATGGGGTTTCATAAAAACAAAGGTTTATCGCCAAAAGATCAATAGTTTAGCTGAACTTAAAGAACGCATCCAGTTGGCAGTGCGGGAGATAACACCTGAAATGCTTCAAAATGTGTTTCGCAGCGCTGAGGATAGATTTGAAATTTGCAGAGATACAGACGGTGCACATGTTGAAACTTCTCAATAAAGTTTTGACTTATGATTTATAAATCTATTTGTTTTTGTATCATAATTTAGTAATAAACACAAAATTATGTCAGTTTTTATTAAATTTGTCCGATTTCATTGAAATAGATAGTTAATTCTGGGACACCCTGTATAAGGACACTGTTTGCTCTTTTCAAGATGCTCAGTATTTCCCCAGTGTTTAGGGATCTTCTCCATATCCAGTATAAGGGTGTAGCTATTTCATTTTTGCAGTTTTTAATTAATAGCGCGTTCCATTTGTCCGGACTTGCAGCTGAATGAATGATTTCATTTGGCCTATAGCTCTCGCTACATCTTCCAGGTTAAAATCAAAGTCTGTTATACATTCTCCTTGCAATTTCTCTTCGAAGAAGGCATGTATGTCAGGTATCGCTTTGTCACTTTTTGAGGTACTGAAGATCGATTCATACTGGGCTCTCAATGTTTCAGATATTTCTTTTAGATCGTCTGTTAGTTCATTATTTCCTTTCCTTAAGGGCCCGATAGTAGCGCGCGTTTTTGTTTTCCTTTTCGTATCGCTGTAGAAGTATTTTGGTTTTTTCTTTATTGCTTCTACCGCCTTTTCCTCTTCCCTCTCTGTATGGCCCTTTATCAGAGTTTGTATTTCCCTATCGATTCTCTCCAGTTTTTCTTGTATTACTTTCCTGGCATTGTTGTCTCCGTAATCAGCTAACTTCGTCACTACTCTCTTTCTTTTGCGGAATATTTCTCTTTTGCCTCTCTAGCCAGTTCCTCTTTCCTTTTGTCTGTGCTTTCGGAGTATATTTTCCAAAATTCTCAGCGTATTTTCTTCCAAAGCTGTTAGCATTTCTTCATTTGTTTTATTCTCTAAAACTGTTCTCCACTCTATTTGGGCCATATGTGATCTGATTTCCTCCCAATTTATGGTCTTGGAGTTTAAATTAAAAGCCCCAAATTTGCTTCTTCCTTCCGTATGTGTATTGTCTTTTAAATTTATCGCCATATTCGTTGATAACTCGATTATATTGTAGTCTGAGATAATAGTTGGGGGTTATTTTTATATCGGCAATCAAGTTCGTGTTATTTGTGAAAACCAGATCTAGGCAGTTATTTTTCCTGGTATTTTCTGTCATCTCCTGTGTTAGCATAAACTCGTTTGTGAGAGCCATCAGCATTTTTTCTTGTTCCTGCTGGTCCTCTCTTATGCCCCCCTTATCTTGCTGTATAAATGTATTTCTACCCACCTTTTTGTATTTTATAAATAGGAAATTAAAATTGCCGTAGAGTATTATATTAGGGGCTGGAGAGTTTACAGACTTTATTAGGGTTCTGATATCATTAATGGCATCCGAAAATTTTTCATTTGGAGAGTTTGGAGGTTTATAGATGACTATCAGTACCACGTTTAGTTTCTCTATTTTCACTGCAAGGGTTTCCACGAAGCTGCTGCATTTATTTATTACCGTCTCTGTCATATGCCTCTCATGTATATAAACAGCACAGATACCTTTACGTCTCGCTATTCTATCCGCTCTTAGTAAGTTGAATCTATCGATATGCAATTCTTTCTTATCGATAGAGTGTTCGCAGTTATCGCAGTTTTCTTGGCAATCTTTAAGATGTGTTTCTGTGAGGCATGCGATGTCCGCCCTTGTTTCGTTCATAAAACCTTTCAGGTACGAAACTTTGTTTAGTGAATTGTTCGGTTTTATTCCTTGAATATTTGCCAGGACAATGTTTATGTTCTTTGTTTTGCATTGCCCCTTGTGCATTTTAAGTTCGTTGTCCTTTGATATCGCGTGTTTTGTAGCCTTGTGGTCCTCCGAGATGGATCCGTTCCCGCCTACCTGTTGTGGTAGCTTCTTGCCATGTAGCGGTCCGGCTCGAGGGTTCCCAGCTGTGTCTGCTGCACGTGCTGTATAAGACTTAGCAGCCGTATTGTGTCCGAGCTGTTAAAAAAATTGTTTCGTGTTTTGTGTGCTATTTGGATGCATATTTTTTTTTTCACATTCCTTCTGTTGTCATTTGAAACTTGTCCTTTGAACTTGTCGGGAGAATATATATATATATTATATATATTATAATATATATATATATATATATATATATATATATATATCAGTGGCGTGCATTCATGGTAAGCTAGGTAAGCGCCGCCTACCCTAATAAAAATCATATTAAAGATATTAAAGACAGTACCGTATTTTTCAGAATAGTCTACAGTATATACCCACTAGCCAGTTATGAAGTTTATCATTAGCTACTATAATTACTATAATTATATAATATGTACATATAGTGCGTGCGCTCGCACGCAATACCGCTTAACCTGTAGACGTACCCACCGCACGTCACATATATATACACACAACACTTATTAGAGTGCACCCTAATATAGAGGTTGGGAGTAGGATATAACTTTAAAATTGCTTCCGATTTCAACATTCCAAATAATACTTTTCTGTCGAATTCTTGGCAATCCAAACTACAATTGTTGTACCAGTTTTGGTCTGGTAAAAACTCAGATGGGAACCGGGTGAGCGGCTTTGGATCATCTCGAGAGACGTAAAATTCAATATTTTTCTTCATAACTGTAACCATTATTATTGTTATTATTATTATTATTATTATTAGTAGTAGTAGTAAAGTTAGAATAAGATCTATAAAATAAATGTTAATGAAATCTCTGCCCTTCGTCCCCTTCTTAATTACAGATTATTTATTACAGAGTTGAGATGTTAATTTGATCATACAATAAGATAAAACATCACCATATTTTATTGCATACATCTAGCTATCACTAACTACGTACCTACGTACATATACTTTGTGTATATATATATATATATATATATATATATATATATATATATATATATATATACAGGGTGTCCCATAAGTCCGGCATCATAGGAGAAATTCATATGTTTCTATTTCTACAAACCATAATTCATATTTTTCTTATGCTCGGGATGCCAATTTCCCGTCCACCATTCTGTTCAGTGACGAGGCTGTTTTTTATGGAAATGGTGAGGTAAATCGACAGAACACCCGCTACTGGTCTCAAAACAACCCTCACACTGGTATACCTCTTCAAAGGAACAAGGTATGGCATTTGGAAGGATCGCATTATAGGCCCCCTCTTTTTCGATGAACATGTCACTGGAGGCACCTACCTACGTATGCTCAAGGAAGAAGCATTTCCCAGTGTCTTGAACGAAGAAGGAAATTTCCCAACATGGTTCCAGCAAGACGGCGCTCCCGCACATTACAGCACCCAAGTAAGGGAATACCTGTATCAACAATTCCCTGGTCATTGGGTAGGACGTCGAGGGCCTGTGGAATGGCCAGCTACAAGCCCGGATCTCACGCCACTACATTTTTATCTCTGGGGCCACTTCAAAGCGCTGGTATACGCAGAGAAAATTAGGAGTGTTGAACATTTGCGGCAGCGCATTATTGGGGCATGTAACACCATTACTCCTGACATCATTCACCGTGTGCTTGCTGACTGGGTATCACGTCTGAATTTGTGTATTGAAAATAATGGTGGACATATTGAGCACGTTCTGTAAATAAAAGCTTTTGTTTTGCCTTTTTTTATATTTTTTCCTATGATGCCGGACTTATGGGACACCCTGTATATATTATATATATATCGTAAAGAACGACGCTTGTATAGGAGAATATTCCGCGCAAGATGAGGAGGGAGAACGAAACAAATGAAAAAATGAGGTAACCACCCGGGAATCGAACCCGGGATTAGGTACTCCGGCTTGCCGGGCCGAGGGGCCTCGCACACCTCGTAGGTTGTTGGGGTTTTCTCAACTCCTCGCGGGGTGTGGGCGAAGAGTTACCTAGTTGCGTTTTTTTTTTCCCCCCTTCCTTTTCTTTTTGTTCCCCTTTTTTTCCATATCTCCCGGAATTTCTTTTGTCTTGACTCGGTCTTGGGCTTCTGTCAATTGCAGTATCCCCCCCCCTCTGTTTCTATTTTGCAGTCTTGGGGTCATCGGGTGCACCCGCTGGGGGGCATCGCTCCGTGGCTGAGCCGTGCTCTGGGGACGGTACGGGCGCCCGAACCGCTGCTGCGTCTGGATTGGGTCTTTGCTAGGCTCTTAACGGACAAATCTCCGTAGAGCCAATCTGCTGTTTTAAAACGACAGTCAGGTTGGGGGGCGGGCTACCCGGGACGTTGGGCCTGCGCCTTGAAGGATGCAGCGGCGGATGGTGCATTGCCTTGGGTCCGAGGCTGTCTTTTTTGTAATGCTATTGTTTATGGGTTCAATTTCAAAACTTCAATCCCCTCTGTTGACGACTCTGGCCCGTCCTTGGATTTGGATAAGACTTCTACTTCTGGTCGTTCATCGGCCTTTGCCTCCGCTGAATTGACCTTAAAGCCGTATGGCCCCTTCTCGTCCTCTGCGGCGTTTGGCTCTCGTGGCCGGAGTCGTGGTGGCCGTAGGGCGGGGTCTTCGCTACCCTCGTTCTCTCGCCCACTCTCGGTTACCGTCACACATAGACCTGTCTCTGCTGTCAATTTCTGTCCGGTGGACAGGTTCCTTGTTCTCCGCCCTTCCGCTGGCTCCCTTCCGGGCAACTCGGAACGGGTGTTTCAGCGTCTTAAGACGGTGGGGGTTCCCTGTCGTTATGATATCCGCCCTTTGAAGGATGGATCTCTTCTTTTGAAGTCCCGTTCTTCGGGGGTGACTGAGTCCCTTCTACAATTGCAGGATGTTCTGGGTTGCAGAGTTTCTGTGACTCCCCATCCGCAACTGAATAGCTGTCAGGCAGTGATGGGCATCGATACATGAAAATCGCTAAAGCGATACCGATACATCGATACATGAAGAACGTCTTAGGCGATACCGATACGCCGATACTTTCTAGATGTCTTAAGCGATACCGATACCGATACATGCATCGCCGGTACATTTTTATAATTATTCATTTAATATGTAGGTATTAGATATTATTGTTTATACTAGTAATTTGTACGCACTGTAAGTAAAATCAACGACATTTTAATGGGTTTTATAGATGTAAATAAAAACAATTGCTTTATTTAATGAAAGTATGTTTTAATTTTGTAGGATACATGAATGACTGAAAATATTACACTAACAATTAAAAGTAATTACTATTACCCTTCAAAAATACCAGCTGGCTAAACATCTGGTCAGACAGTCTATTCCTTTTGGAGCGTGAATGTGACCAGCCAAACTAAACAACCGTTCTACAGGAGCAGAGGATGGTAGTGGTGTGTTATACTTCAGGAAGACCCGTAGAATTCCTGGGTACTGCCTCAGAGATTGGAGAGAATGACTTCCGTCACCCAGATACTGTAAAACTTCCATCTCAGTGGAATCTTGGGTTCAGAGACATTAGTGGAAGCAGACTCATAACAGAAGAAATCATCTGCACTTCCGTCAGATAAATATTTAATAATATTATTATTTATGTATATTCATAAATATAACTCAGTTGTCTTCATATTATAACATCTATTTAAATATTTTAAAATTCTTATTAATGTATCGATGTATCGAAGTATCGATTTTTTCGATACAATTAAGAAAATTGACCTTAGCGATACCGATAAATCGATACTTTTGTCAAGTAGCTAAAGCGATCCGATACCGATACAAAAGTATCGATCGATACGTATCGGCGATACATGTATCTAGATACTGCCCATCACTGCTGTCAGGGCACCATTTTCGCTTCTCGTCTGCTGTCAATCCCGGTTGGCGAGTTGCAGGAGGATCTTGCCCCCCAGGGGTTAACGAAGATCTTCCGCTTTTCGTCGCGCCGGGATGGTGCTCTTACCCCGTCCGCTAGTCTGCTCCTGACCTTTGACTCCCTTGTGCCTCCGGCCCAAGTGTTCTGGGGCGTGGGTGATCGCCGGTCGTGTGAGTTTTCGGTGCGATCGTATGTGCCTGACCCGGTTCGCTGCTTTGGCTGCAACCGGTTCGGCCATGTTAGCTCTGCGTGCCGCCGTGAGGGTGAGCTATGTGTCCGCTGCGGTGGGCCTGCGCACCCTCCTCCATGCGCGAAGCCCCCGCGGTGCTCGAACTGCTCGGGGGCCCACCCTTCCTCGTCTCGGGACTGCCCCGTTTTCAAGTTTGAATTCGAGGTGCGGTCCTTAAGAACTACCGAATTCCTTAGTGCGCGGGAGGCGCGTGATAGGGTCCGTGACCGGGAGCCGCGGCGGGGTTGTCTTATGCTGCGGCTCTTGGCTCCGGCGAGTCCTCGGGCCCCTCCCGTGCTACCCCGGCGCCTACCGGAGTGGTGCCCCCCCTGGAAGTTCCTGGGGTTGGTGGTCCTCCTGGCGCTGCGGGACCTTCTTGTCCCTCTGCCTCACTTTCAGTCATCCCGTCTGATTTCCTGCCTACATGTGCCCCTTCTCCCTCTCCGGCCTTGGGGTCTGGACCCTTGCCTACCCGTCTCTCGGGTGGGGAAGGTGATGCCCCGAAGGGGAGGAGGAGGCGTCGCCGTGGTCGGAGTCCTCCAGACACGATCATAACCACTGCTCGCCCTGCTTCCCCTTCTTCACCGGAGGGGAAGCGGCGCGCCGCTCCTAATCCGCTCGGGACTACCCCCCCCTATACGGAGGGCTGGTGGGGCGTCACCTCCCAGTGCCCCAACTACTGTCCGGGTGTCGGTTGATGTACACCGCCCCATGACACCCTCGATTACTGACTCGGTTCCCACGGTGAACCCGGTCGAGAGGGGCCTGGCCCTTCTTCATGGAGTCTCTCTCCCTTCAGCTCCTGCTGAGAGTGGTCGAGTCTCTCTCCTGGATCTACCTTTCCCACCTGTGGTGGGTCTTTCCTCCTTCCCCCCTCCGTCAGCACTTGTCTAGTGTGACGAGCCCTCGAACATCTGGTTCTCCCTGCATCCCTCTGGTGGGGAGTCGGGGGTTTCGGCTGGGCCCGTCTCGTCGTCTCCTCTCCCCCCTTCAGGGGAGCCCCCCTCTGAACTCCCTGTTCCACTTTCCCACTCTCGTTCTACTACGGGTGAAGCAGCTGCGGAGTCGGTGGTCCCCCCCCCCCGTTCGGGGTAAGTCAGGGAAGCCGATTCCGTCCCTGGTTACGGACCGTTGAGTTTGCTGCTCAGTTTGGTCTGTGGCTATTTCTCTGTGTTCTCTGCCTTTTATTCTGCCCCTTCCCCCTACAGTTCCATTTTGCATTGGAACTGTAGAGGGCTTTTAGCTAACTGGGAGAACCTAGCCTCTCTGCTGGAGAGCGAGCGGCCTTCCTGCGTTTGTCTCCAGGAGACTATCCTGGCTGCGCGGGGGCTCCCTCGCCTCTCTGGCTACGTTGGTTTCCCTTGCACCCCGGATGAGCACACACACCGGCGGGGTGCGGCGATTTATGTTCATCATTCGTTACCATCGCGCGGTGTGCCTCTTCGTACTTCTTTGCAGGCTGTGGCTGTGCGGCTCTTCTTCGATCGCCAGTACACTGCCTGCTCGATCTACATTCCTCCTCATGACCCTCCTTCTCGCGACGCGGTTCGCGAGTTGGTGGTGCAACTGCCTCGGCCGTTTCTCCTCCTCGGGGACTTTAATAGTCGCGACCCGGCTTGGGGAGATGTCCGGTCGACAAATGTGGCTGGTATGTTGCTCTCCTTAATGGAGGAACTTTCCTTTACTTACCTCAATTCTGGCAGACCTACCTATTTTCACGAACCCACGGGTTCATTTACCTGTATTGATCTCTCCTTGGTGTCCCTCGATGCCCTACTCGATTTTTCGTGGAGGGTGTTGGGGGACTCTTATGGCAGTGATCATTACTCAGTCTGTCTTGAGCCGGTCGGACTGCAACCGGGTGTCTCGTCTCGACCGAGGTGGTGCCTGGCGCGGGCTGACTGGCCATCCTTCAGAGCTCGTTCCGTCATTGCCCGTTCGGTTTTGGACTTTGGCTCTGTGGATGAGAGCTTGGAATTCTTCGAGCGGGTGGTGATGGGCGTAGCGGAGGACTGTATTCCTCGATCTTCCGGTAACCCGCGGACGCGTAGCGTCCCGTGGTGGACTCCGGCATGTCACCAGGCGGTGTGTGAGAGGAAGAGGGCAACGCGCTGCTTGCACCGCACCCGGCGCACGGACCACTTGATTGAGATGCGGCGGGCGAAGGCTTTCGCCCGCCGGACTCTCAAGTTGGCCCGTCTGGCCTCTTGGCGTGCTTTTGTATCTGGCATTTCCTCGTCTAACCCTTCTACTGCCGTGTGGTGGAAGGTACGTAGTATCGAGGGGAAGCCGGTCCCTGCTCGTCGCCCTGTCCTTCGGGAGGGGGACGGCTTCCTTTCGGATCCTACTGCTGTGCCGATCGGCTGGCCGTGGTTTTTGCTGCGGTTTCCCGTTCGCCTTCAGCTGCTGATCGTCCTTTATCGGATGTTACGTTCCCGCCACCTGGGAACGAGCCCTATAACCGTCTCTTTAAGACGCGGGAACTTCGGGCTGCCTTGGCAACCCGTCGTTCTTCCGTCCCTGGTCCTGATGACATTCGTATGACTTTCTTCGGAATCTGCACCCGATGGCCCTACACTTCTTGCTGGATCTTTTCAACCGGATGTGGGTTGAGGGGTCGTTCCCTTCCAGTTGGAGGGAGGCGATTGTGGTCCCGATAACTAAACCGGGGAAGGATCCGGCGGAGATGGCGGGCGATCGGCCTATTGCCTTGACAAGCTGCTTATGCAAGCTCTTGGAAAAAATGGTGGCCGTCCGACTTTCATTTACATTGGAGTCGCTTGGTTATACCCCCCGACCCAGTATGGCTTTCGTCGGTTTCGGGGTTCTCTGGACCCCCTTCTCCTTGGTCATGATATACAGGAGGCCTTTTCCCGCCGGAATCTTGTTCTGGCCGTCTTTTTCGACGTCCAAAAGGCCTATGACACGACCCGTCGGGGAGTTGTCATGGACCGTTTGAAGTCTCTTGGTTTCGTGGGCCTTTTGCCCACGTTTATTCGTAACTTCCTCTGCCGTCGCACTTTCCGCGTCCGTAATGGGGCGGCCCTATCTGACCTGTATGTTCAGGAGGAGGGGGTGCCTCAGGGGTGTGTACTGAGCGTCTTCTGCTTCAATCTGGTCATGTCTGCGCTACCGGGGACCCTCCCGCCCTCGGTGCGTTGTTCCGTCTACGCCGACGATCTGGCTGTCTATGCCGCGGGGACGAGCTCCCCCTCGTAGAGAGGCAAGTCCAACTCGCGGTCAGTCGGGTTGAACGTTGGGCGTCGTCGGTGGGCTTTACGCTGTCTTCCCCAAAGACTTCGTGTGTGGCCTTCCTTCCGTCGAGGAAACGGGGCTCCTGCGCCGTCCCGGCCTTTAATCTTACACTCGGGGGTCAGCCTCTGGCCCTCGTTCCATCAGTGCGTTTTCTGGGTATGGTCTTCGATAACCGTTTGAGCTAGGTCCCCCACCTTCGCAGGCTGCGCGAGACCGCAAGACGTACCCTGGATTTGCTGGGACATTTATCTCACGCTACATGGGGCGCGGATAGGCGGACACTCCTCCGTTTGTACGTGTCCCTAGTACAATCAAAATTAGACTATAGGAGTGTGGTGTATGGCTCCGCCTCCTGTACGGCCCTTCGGATACTGGACCCGGTCCTCTCGAGAGGACTGCGCATGTCCTCTGGCGCCTTCCGCTCCTCTCCGGTTGATAGCCCTGCAGGTTGAATGCGACATCCCTCCCTTGGAGGATCGGAGGTCGTTCCTCATTGCCAAGCACTATCTCCGGATCCTCCGTCTTCCCAACTCTCCTCTGTTCCAGATGGTGGAGAAGGCGTTCTGCCGGGATGGGGGTTGGTATTTCACCGACACGGTGACCTCCCTCCTCGATGGTATGGGCACTCCTCCTCCATCCGTCATACCGGTCTCTTTCAAGGATGTTGCACATGCTGTAGGGCGTTGCGCCCAGTTCGCAGGGCCGATTCTAACTCTGCCTTGCTTCGGTCCCTGTTCCTTCAGCATACAGCGTGTCACTCTGCATGTGTTGCAGTCTTCACAGATGGCTCGAGGTCGTCGGGGGGCGTTGGGGCTGCGGCTGTTTCCCAGTCGTCTGCCCTTGCTCCCCGATGTACCCGCCTCCATGATGAGGCTTCCGTTTTCATGGCGGAGCTCTATGCCATTCTGAGCGCTCTGGAGGTGGTGCGAGAGCATCCGGATGGGTCGTTTGTTATCTATTCGGATTCCCGCAGTGCCCTGGATGGCTTGGAGTGTTTCGACCCCATCCACCCTCTGGTCCGACGTATCCAGTTACTGTGCCATATCCTTGTCACTTCTGGTGGCAAGGAGGTGGTATTTTGCTGGGTTCCTGCACATGCTAACGTGGCTGGAAATGAGGCTGCCGATCAAGCTACCCGTTCCGGGTGCCGACTACAGGTTTCACCCGTGTCCCTCCCCTTTTCCGATTATATCCCTGGTTTTCGTAGGTTTTTGCGTTCCCGGTGGCAGAGTCGCTGAGATGGCGCTACAACTAACAAACTCTGCAAGATTAAACCCAAATTGGGATGTTGGGCCTCTTCCTTCCATCGGTCGTGCCATAAGGAGGTGGCTCTTACCCGCGTCCGTATTGGCCACACCCACCTGACCCATGGCTATTTGATGGCCGGGTATCGGGTGCCCCGATGTCCCAATTGTAACGTCCCACTTACAGTTGGCCACCTCCTGGAGGAGTGTCCGCTTTACTCTGAACTGCGCGCAGACTATTTTCCCTGTTTGATGAGCGTCGGGCCTTGTGATTGGCTCGGCGCTATTCTCTCTGAAGGTCCCTACTTTTCGGTAACCGGGTTGTTCTCCTTCCTCTTTTGTTCCCGACTTCTTTACCAGCTGTGACTCCGCTATGATTTTTCTGTATCTTTTTTTTTGTTTCCGTCTGTTGTTCATTTCCGCTGGCTGTTTCATAGTTTTCGTCCTGTGTTCGCTCTGCTATCCACCTTTCTTTTGGTGGCCATGAGCGGTCATACTTTAAAATATATATATATACATATATATATATATATATACAGTACATGTGGGTGTGGGTGTTAGTATCATTGCTCATCATCTACAGTATATAGGATTAGTATAAACTGATTTGTACTTACCAGTTCTCAAAACGTAAAAGTTAACTGGAGCATTAATAATAGTTCAAGGAAACATATATATATATAATTATATTTATATATATATATATATAATTATATTTATATATATATATATATATATATATATATATATATATATATATATATAATATATATATACAGGGGCGTAGACGGGGGGTGGGGGCTACGGGGATTTCACCCGCACGAAATAAAATCATAGGTTTGATATTTCTATGCATTTTTTTGAAATTATAAGTACATTACAAGTAAGTACGCCACACCAAGTACATTCAGTATATGTTTAATTATTGCAATACATTTATGAATGTTTTTTACTCATTTACACACTTTTAATAATAATAATAATAATAATATATATATATATATATATATATATTATATTATATATATATATATATATATATATTATATATATATATATATGTGTGTGTGTGTGTGTGTGTGTGTGTGGGTGATATCGTTATTATTAAGAAATGTTTGTGGGCTTCATTTCCTGTTCTCTTCCATAGACGACATAAGGTGAGGTGAAAAATTACCTTTACTTCCGCTCAGAGATTATATATACATCATAGGTCATCGTCGATTACTTTACCTTATGATATATCGCCATAGGCTGTCACGAATCACTTTTCCCTCGTCGTTAAGAAGACTGAAGCGGGCATTAGCGTTCAAGAGCCACTCTGCAACAACATTTCATGTAAGTGATTCAAACCGGAATTAGGGGTAATTAAGAGAAGGGAGATGCTATGGGGAGACCTGCCCGCCTCCCCCTCCTCTTCTCACCCTCTCTTTTTCCATGTTGCCGCTCTCTTAGCTCAGAGACAAGTGCTCCACTTCCTGCATGATCGCAGAGACAAAAAGTGCAACCTTGAATGGTCGAAGGGCGGGAGGCGGAGACGCCTTCTGAGCCTCTATAAAGATCGAACTGCGGCAGGAGAAGTCAGTTCCAACAAGATGAAGACTCTAGTAAGTTAACTTCTCGTGCCTAGTCTTCATTAGATTAACATTGGAAAATTTAAACGTTATACATTTCTATTCGAGTGACATTAGCGATGATAAATCGGTATATGAGTGATGCAGTTTTAAAAAATGAGTTTTCAATACGAACTTTTTTTTTATTGATTTCAAAAGGTTATTTGTCATGAATAACAAATTTCAGTGCAAATCAAAATGAAAGTTAAATGCTACGAGGTGCAAATTCTATAACTTATACCAGATTAAATACCTAAAGCAGACTAACTTCTTAAATTAAAGGAATTAATTTCAATAATTTTTAGAAATTATTTTAATTTCTTCCAAAACGTATCACTCTTTCTTTTGATTATTCTTCTCTTTCGAAACTCGAAATTCCTCTTGATCTTTCTTGTTTTTCACTTCCTTGAGTCACTTAACTCGCAACCGAGGATCAGTTGCGAGATTTAGTGTATTCAATTTGCCATTTGTTGATATTGTTAAAATCTTAAATCTTGACCTTTATTTCCTCGTCGAAAGTATAATTAAAACTACTTTCAATCAATAGGCGTGCATCCTCATTTTAGTCACAGTAGCAGCTGCTCTGCCCCAAGGCCCCGCCCAAGCGGCTGAGGGTACCCCCTTAGCCCAAGAACCTACTGCTCCTTCTCCTAATGTTGGATCGCCTCAACCCACTCAGCCCACTCAACCCGCTCAGCCCGGGCTTGGACCCAGATTTTATGGACCTGGTTTGAATAACATTCGCGCCTTACCCACAAATCAAGAACAAATTAAAATTGCCAGACAAATTTTTGCATCAATTCCAAATGTCCTTGCGGTAAGTCATTGATTTCATTTATAACTTCCATTATTTGTCATAATTTTCTTGTCGATAAAGTGCACCAATGAGGTATGCGAATCTAATTACATCTTAAGATTTGTACTCGTGTCGTTAACAATTCGTTTTCGCTCTCCCACAGCGTGTTCTCATTAATGGACAAATCGAATTAACGGACCAACACGGTCAACCACTAGAGATTGTTGATAAATTTGGAAATGACCCACTAGAGTTCATTGACGCTGAAGAAAGGTTCGAACTGGAGCAGGAACAGAGGGAGAGAGACTTCAAATTCCAACAGCTGCAACAGAGGCTCCAAAGAGAACAACAACAACAACAACAACTGAAAGGTGGTCGCGGTGGCGCCAACGGTCAACAGAATGCGTTTAGCATCTTGGCTTAAATGCTTTTCCTTCCTTCATTTCTTTTTTTAATTCTTTCCGTCCCCCTTTTCTTCCATCTTCATTTCAAAGGCATAAATTTGCCTGAAATACTTTTGTACAATTTGATGAGGAGTTTATTACATAGATATTTATTAAATATTAAAGGTATACTTTAATAATTATTTGTTTGGTTCTTTTCATCAACGAAACGAGATAAAATACTGTCGACAATAGTTACGTTCACTTATGCCATTGGCATTCGCGACCCGAAAGTAGGTTGAACATAACCTTGGCAAACTTGACTTAATTTAATGGAATCAAATATCAACCTAACTTGTACTTAACCTAAATTCGAGGATGAGAACGGGAATGGCGTAAAGTGGGAAGAGACGTCCATAGTTTGCCCTTGTTACTGGGGTACAGCGTTGCCACTCATGAAAAGCAAAATTTTCAAGACATACAGTACTTGCGATTATTTTCGAGATGGATAATAATTTTTCAAGGTACTGCTAATTCGCTACTATGTGATTATTTTCATTAGAACTTTAAAATAAAAAACAGGCTGCAATACTCATTTATACCGACTGGTTTTGGCAAAGGATTTTAAGATTTAGTAAAATTTTTTAGTGGCAACGCTGTTGGGGTACTTGCGAAACGAGAAAGTCTTCCCCAGGGCCGTAGCTGATGGTAATATCCAGGGGAGGCTACATAGACTGTATTACTCAAACTTATTCTCACCCTCTTTTCCATGTTGCCGCTCTCTTTGCTCCAAACCTAAATTAACTTATTACTCTTACTTACCATTAAAACCTCAAATTTGTTGTTACTCGATAACAACCAGTCAAAATTACACGTTCAAAATAGTAAACTCAAAATAGTAAACTCGTAAACAGCAGCACATAAGGACTTATTTCACCTTTTTAAAATGTTAACTAGAAACTAACCATAATACCGAATTAAATAACGTGGAAGTTTTGTTGAAGTACGTTACATTTTTATTTCAGCTATTATTATGAATTACTAAGAAAGTAAATGGCTAATATAGGGGCCTACAGAAAAGGACTGCTCCTAGGATCAGATAATCGACTATACTTTTATAGACCTATTTTTGACGATGGTTCCAAATATGATAGTCGTTTTGGTATTTTTCCGTTATACCCCAAGAAATGACGATTGGTTAGGTTTAGTTGTGATATTTTCGTTAAAATTAACGAAAATATTATGACAACCTAACCAATCGTCAATATATATATAATGATACACACAGGCCGTAATTGGAAGAAGGAACTCTTCTGAAAAAATACAAAAAAAAATAAAATTATATTTATAATGAAAACTAAGTTACTAATTAAATGGGTATAACAAAAGGATATATAATTAAACTATACGGAAATTAACTTAAATGAAGGGCTAAAGTGACTAAACATAAATGACTAAAAGAAGAGGTAAACGATATATAAATATGGGCAGAAAAGCTTATTGTTCAAATTAGGATATAAGTCAGGACTAGAGGCCAAAAAACCCCAAACCCAAAATGGAATCTAGTGGATGCTGAGATGTATCCGACAGCCTCCAAGTGTATTTCTCTTAGTGAATTATTTACAAAAGAACGTTTTTTTCTTTGCCGATGTGGTATCGGAAAGTACCAGCATTCAGAAAGAACCTTTTAAGAATAAGAATTATGAATACAAGTTATATTGAAAATTTGAAAAAGACATTTATATTACACAATTAAAGCAACAAGAAACAAGAATCACGATAGTACAAATATTAAAACATCAAATTCTAAACAATAAAAAAAGAAGAAAAGTTGCATAACAAGTCGGGCTGTACTCACCAGAAGGTAATGTATCTCAAACAGAAGGGAGGTTAGAGACGACTCGTCATACAAATAACATATCGCTTCTCCGGAAACGAATTTATGAACACATACATTCTGCTCGTTTAGAAAGGGTCAATGTGGGGTAGAATTAAGTTGCAATGTTATAAGGATTAATCCTAGCCAAGAAGAGTACCTTCTTGACAATATATAAGCGATACAAATGAAGTGGAGGCCTTGCAGAGGGAAACAAACAAAATATACACATGGTCAGAAGACAACAATATGACATTTAACACCGAGAAATTTCAGCTCTTGAGATATGGTAGAAATGAGGAACTTAAACAAACTGCATATTATGCTCCAGATGGACAGGAAATTCAGAGAAGCACGAAAGCGATCGACTTGGGGGTAATAATGACTGATGATGCCAAATTCGAGACACAAAATCAGATAGCAATAAACAAAGCAAAAAGAGTTGCGGGACAGGTACTAAGAACGTTCAAAAGGAGGGACAAGACAGTAATGATTCCCCTGCTGAGAACACTGATCATACCAAAACTTGAATACTGCTTAGTTTTGACGTCCCCATATAAAAAGGAAGAAACTAATAAACTAGAAGAAACGCAAAGCCATTTCACAGCCAAGATTGATGGCTGCAAAGAGCTCAACTACTGGGAAAGACTACGTAAACTAAATCTGTACTCCCTGGAAAGAAGAAGAGAGAGGTACACCATAATGTACATATGGAAAATGATCGAAAAACTGGCACCAAACCTCAAACTAAACCTCCTCAACACTAAAGGAAAATAGCTTGGTTGTCAGGGGGCCAAGACTTTTAACCAGCTTCCAAAGGACTTCAGAAACGTCACAGAGGTCAAAGTTGAAGTCTTCAAAAGGGGACTAGATGCCTGGCTCAGGATGGTATCAGATGAGCCGGGTGTACCTGGCTATGTGCGGTGGAGAGCGCAAGATAGAAACTTGCTCCTCCATCAACCCAGGCCTAGAGGCGGGGCCACCAACTTAACCTTCGTGTGAAGAGAGACCGACACACGAAACCGAAAAGAGGTTAACGAGGTGCGTGTGTGTGCATATATATATATATATTTTATTTTATTTTTTTTTAATTGGGGTTGTTTAACCTCCTTCGCAATATCTAAGGTCATATGACGGAGGGGACCTACAGCTTTACGTGGAATCCGAACCACGGGTCGCTACATAATCTGGGCACAGAGGACGGTCTCCCATCCAACTACTACCCAGACCCAATGTCGCTTAACTTCGCTGATCTCCTGGAAGCGGTGTTACGACATCGGTCACGACGTAGCCCCATATATATATATATATATATATATATATATACCGGGTGTACATAAAGTCAGGATCTATTTTTGTGAAACACTTGGAAATTATATGGAATTCAATCATAAAATGATAAAGTGGTAACATTTATTAAATAATTAAGAGTAGGATTCGACGTGACGCCCATCAGTATCCCTGCACAGCTCAAATCGTTCCGCAGCATTTCTAAACACATTCTGGAGCATTTGCGGGGTTATGTTATCTGCAGCAGTTCGTATACGTGTACGTAAGTTTTCAAGACTCGTAATCTTCGTCTGATAGACGTGCGATTTGATAAAGCCCCATGCAAAGAAATCTAAAGGGGTTAAATCTGGTGATCTCGCTGGCCAAGGTCTTTTGTTGCTTCCGCGTCCGATCCAGCGATTTGGAAAACGTCCATTTAGATAATCCTGAACAATTTTGGCATAGTGACAAGGAGCACCATCATGTTGATAGACGACGGGGATAGGATTGTTAGTACCGTCGTCTATCAACATGATGGTGCTCCTTGTCACTATGCCAAAATTGTTCAGGATTATCTAAATGGACGTTTTCCAAATCGCTGGATCGGACGCGGAAGCAACAGACCTTGGCCAGCGAGATGACCAGATTTAACCCCTTTAGATTTCTTTGCATGGGGCTTTATCGAGTCGCACGTCTATCAGACGAAGATTACGAGTCTTGAAAACTTACGTACACGTATACGAACTGCTGCAGATAACATAACCCCGCAAATGCTCCAGAATGTGTTTAGAAATGCTACGGAACGATTTGAGCTGTGCAGGGATACTGATGGGCGTCACGTCGAATCCTACTCTTAATTATTTAATAAATGTTACCACTTTATCATTTTATGATTGAATTCCATATAATTTCAAAGTGCTTCACAAAAATAGATCCTGACTTTATGTACACCCTGTATATGGTGTCTCATAACATGTCGGACGCACTTTCAGGATGGATTCAGGGCCTGAAAACAATAAAAAAAAGTTTATATAAGCATATGTCCGAAATCCCTTTGTTTCCGAGTTACAGCCTTATCTTTAAAAGAAGTGCTCAAAATGACCGTCTTGCGCTTGAATACACCCTTGAACACGCCTCGTCATAGACTGCCTGACGCGTTCAAACATTCCAGGTATGGTTCGGATTTTCTGGTATCCTTGTTCTACACGTTGGCGAAGCATTTCAACGTTGTCAATGGGTGTCACGTAAATGATGGATTTCAGATGACCCCACAGGTAAAAATCGAGTGGATTCAGGTCCGGGGAGCGAGCAGGCCACGCAATAGGTCCTCCACGGCCTATCCACTTATCAGGGAAATGGTCATCCAAATAGTCTCTGGCTACTCGACGAAAATGAGGTGGAGCGCCGTAATGCATAAACCACATACGACGTCGGACACCAAGACGAACTTCATCTAGTAAATCGCATAATTCATCCCTTAAAAAATTGGAATAGGATTCTCCTGTTAATCTTTCATGCAAAACAAAAGGACCGATTAAGTTGTCAGCAATAAGCCCTGCCCCTACATTGATACTAAATTGTTGTTGGTGCCTTGACTGGATGATGGCATGCGGATTCTCTTCGGCCCAGTAGTGAGTGTTGTGAAAAATGATCACGCCATTTTTTGTGAAGGCAGCCTCATCAGAAATCAACACGGAGGCTAGAAAAAGAGGATCGCGAGCACACTGTTGAAGGGACCAAGTACAAAAAGCCTCTCGTGGTGGGAAATCAGCTTCACTAAGGCCTTGTACTCTCTGAATGTGATATGGGTAAAGTGTTGTTTCCGTAAAATTCTCCATACAGCTGTGTATCTTACACCCTCTGCTGCTGCTATCCTTCGGGTGCTGACACCAGGATGTTCCTCCACGCGATTAAGGACCCACTCCCCCAACTCAACAGTTCTGGCGCTGATTGGTCTACCACCATCTGAAACTCGCTTGTTGAATGATCCTGTATCACCAAGATTCGTCTATTCTCTGAAAGGTCTTCTTATCTGGCAGACGACGATTCGGAAGCCTTTCCGCATACAGACGTCTTGCTGCGGCCGCATTACACTCGGCAAGTCCATACATGAGATGCATGTCTGCTATTTCTCTGTTTGACTAAGCCTCCATTCTCACTTCAAATGCACATTATTAGTGAATAGCACAAAAACTTTTAAGGTTTTTTCACTGGAGTGCACTTATTCACGGTAAGAAGTTACGAATACGAACAGTGAAACACCGCGATGCACCTTTGACTGACTGATGGCTCTACATTCAACGATGTTGAAACATGTCATAGAGTGTACGAAACATTAAAATCGGCAAAGCCATACATGAAATAAGTCTCGTACACACTCACAAACATTGTCGGCAAGCAGTGTTTGTAAACAGTTTGCGGAATGAATTGCTGGACCACAAAATGGGCTGTAACTCGGAAACTAAGCAATTTCGGGCATATGTTTATATAAACGTTTTTCATTGTTTTCAGGTCCTGAATCCATTCTGAACGTGCGTCCCACATGTTATGAAACACCATATATATATATATATATTATATATATATATAATATATATATATATATGATGAATAAACCACGAAGGGAAAAGAAACACAAAGGGGTGCTCAAGCGCTTTCGTCTAATGACATCCTCAGGACACTCCAGTGTCATTAGACGAAAGCGCTTGAGCACCCCTTTGTGTTTCTTTTCCCTTCGTGGTTTTATTCATCATAAATATTTTTCACGTGTCACTTTCGTGAAATAATTTTTCATATATATATATATATATATATATAATATATATATATATATATATATAATATACAGGGTGTCCCATAAATCCGGCATCATAGGAAAAATAATAAAAAAGGCAAAACAAAAGCTTTTATTTACAGAACGTGCTCAATATGTCCACCATTATTTTCAATACACAAATTCAGACGTGATACCCAGTCAGCAAGCACACGGTGAATGATGTCAGGAGTAATGGTGTTACATGCCCCAATAATGCGCTGCCGAAAATGTTCAACACTACTAATTTTCTCTGCGTATACCAGCGCTTTCAAGTGGCCCCAGAGATAAAAATCTAGTGGCGTGAGATCCGGGCTTCTAGCTGGCCATTCCACAGGCCCTCGACGTCCTATCCAATGACCAGGGAATTGTTGGTACAGGTATTCCCTTACTTGGGTGCTGTAATGTGCGGGAGCGCCGTCTTGCTGGAACCATGTTGGGAAATTTCCTTCTTCGTTCAAGACACTGGGAAATGCTTCTTCTTCGAGCATACGTAGGTAGGTGCCTCCAGTGACATGTTCATCGAAAAAGAGGGGGCCTATGATGCGATCCTTCCAAATGCCACACCATCCATCACCCGAGATGCACCTTGTTCCTTTGAAGAGGTATACCAGTGAGGGTTGTTTTGAGACCAGTAGCGGGTGTTCTGTCGATTTACCTCACCATTTCCATAAAAAACAGCCTCGTCACTGAACAGAATGGTGGACGGGAAATTGGCATCCCGAGCATAAGAAAAATAAGAATTATGGTTTGTAGAAATAGAAAAATATGAATTTCTCCTATGATGCCCGACTTATGGGACACCCTGTGTGTATATATATATATATATATATATATATATATATATATATATATATCAAAACTATTGATTTCTCCTTAGGGAAACGGAGCTTACAGATGAAAAGAAGGACCAACACAACAGCAAACATTTCCGTTTATTTTTTATACTTCAGACGTTTCAACAAATCTTTTGTCATCATCAGTGAATTATAAGTCTTAAAACCTTAAGACAAAAATGAGAATAATGAAAATTACATCAATACACAATTAAAATCATTAAAATTACATCACTACAAAAAATTAAAATCATTAAAATTAAATTAAAATTACCTCAACTGATAAATACACAATGTTTACATCAACCTCCATACTTGGCAGAAACAGAGAAAACTGTATGGTCAGTAAATTAGAAGGTATGAAAATGTCTATGAAAATCGGTTGGTTAGTCAAAAGAGCTGTAATTTGTAAGATGAGCTATTATTGTTAATGGAAGATTTGTTTCTATAGATGTACAAAGATTCTAAAATTCGGAGTTATGTAAGGCTATTGGATCTGGTTAGAATTTCGAACTGAGTTTTGTGAAGGGGATGGTTGTTTTCATTACTATGGTTTCTGATTGCGGATTGTGGTGGACTGAGGGGACGGTTAGTACGGACTGATAAGCACAAATGTTGAGAAAGGCGTACCTCCAGTTGGAGTTGAGTACTGCCAATATACGCAGCCTTACGGCTGTCGCAAGTGTATTTGTAAACAACATTAGGGCACTAAGGGCATACAGTTTTGGGGAATTTGTCTTTGAACTTTAACAAATTTGATAATTTAAGTGGGTTAACGAGGGCGAATCTAAAATTTATTTGGGGATAACTAGACTTCAGCAGTTTCGACACTTCACCTCGAATAAGCAGTGATAAATGGAAATGCATTTCTTTGCCATTACGAAGAAATTTGGTTGAAAAGTTGTCCTAATAGTTTTAAACCCGTATATTACAGAAGATACGTGGATGACACTTTTTTAATATTTAAACATTCTTCACACGTAGAATTTTTTCTTCATTATCTTAATAAACAACGTAGTAATATTAACTACACATGTGAAAACGAAACAAATAATAGTTTACCTTTCCTGGATGTTCTAGTTAAACGGGTTAATAACAAGTTCCAGACCTCACTATTTAGAAAACAAACTTTTACTGCTTTAGGAACCAATTATTATTTGAGTTGTATGTTTTATAAGTATAAGATTAGTGCTATAGTAACATTATTAACAAGAAGTTACCGATTTGTTCAGATTACTTTTCATTAAACGAAGAATTTAATTTTTTAAAACAGTACTTTATTAATAATTACTACCCTTCTAATCTTTTTGACAACCAATTAAATAAATTTTTAAATAACACTTTTAATACTAAACTCCCCATAACTACAGTAAAAAAAGAAACCAGATATATTAAATTACCTTTTTATGGTTATTTATCATTGCTTATTCGAGGTGAAGTGTCGAAACTGCTGAAGTCTAGTTATCCCCAAATAAATTTTAGATTCGCCCTCGTCAACCCACTTAAATTATCAAATTTGTTAAAGTTCAAAGACAAATTCCCCAAAACTGTATGCCCTAATGTTGTTTACAAATACACGTGCGACAGCTGTAAGGCTGCGTATATTGGCAGTACTCAACTCCAACTGGAGGTACGCCTTTCTCAACATTTGGGCTTATCAGTCCGTACTAACCGTCCCCTCAGTAGCCCACCACAATCCGCAATTAGAAACCATAGTAATGAAAACAACCATCCCCTTCACAAAACTCAGTTCGAAATTCTAACCAGATCCAATAACCTTACAGAACTCCGAATTTTAGAATCTTTGTACATCTATAGAAACAAACCTTCCATTAACAATAATAGCTCATCTTACAAATTACAGCTTTTTTAACTAACCAACCGATTTTCATAGACATTTTCATACCTTCTAATTTACTGACCATACAGTTTTCTCTGTTTCTGTTAAGTATGGAGGTTGATGTAAACATTGTGTATTTACCAGTTGAGGTAATTTTAATTTAATTTTAATGATTTTAATTTTTTGTAGTGATGTAATTTTAATGATTTTAATTGTGTATTGATGTAATTTCAATTATTCTCATTTTTTTTTAAGGTTTTAAGACATAATTCACTGATGATGACAAAGGTTTGTCGAAACGTCTGAAGTATAAAAAATAAACGGAAATGTTTGCTGTTGTGTTGGTCCTTCTTTTCATATATATATATATATATATATATATATATATATATATATATATATATACACACACAAACTCAGAATGGTCCCCTGAGAAACTTATATGTTAAACACAGACTGTGCATGGAACAAGGAACTCTTCTGGGAAATTACATCCACTATAGTTCGAATAAGTAATGATAAATGACAAATACTATAGTTTTTTCTTTTTCATGATGGAAAGCCCAACGTGGGCACCGGGTTACTCGCAAAGAGGCCCCAAAATATAACTTCCCTCACCAGCTATCTGCAAAGCAGATAGGATCCAGCTTTGGGACAGGATCTGCTTTGCAGATAGCTGGTGAGGGAAGTTATATTTTGGGTCCTCTTTGCGAGTAACCCGGTGCCCACGTTGGGCTTTCCATCATGAAAAAGAAAAAACTATAGTATTTGTCATTTATCATTACTTATTCGAACTATAGTGGATGTAATTTCCCAGAAGAGTTCCTTGTTCCATGCACGGTCTGTGTTTAATATATATATATATATATATATATATATTATATATATATATATATATATAACACAATGAAATTATCACGACTAAATCTAACCAATGGTTCAAGGGCGATTGACATCGGGGATTTATTAAAATTTCGGGGGTATAACAGAAAAGTACCATCGTTTCTTGTGCAAATGCTCAGTTTTTAAGTTATGTCCTGTACAATTTTTTGGCCAATGACCTGACAGTATTTAATCACGTTATGGAAAAACTATATATGCTTACAATATGGTATCGTATGTGATACATTTATTTCTTAATTAAATACAAATTATTAATTCATTGAATTAAAATATCTACAAAATTGCCTCGGGATTGACGACATAGCCTATTGGGAACGAAAATAATTGCCATACATAGAGCTAAATATGAAGGCAATGGGTCCTGGGTCCAGCCGCCGTCCACATAACAACAAGAAAAACGAATTATTTCGTGTCAAAATTTTCTATTGTTGTCTTCTGAAAAATTACTTCGAGAGAAGAGTGAACGAACTTTGTAAAGTCAATGAACTTTGTAACATCAGCGAATTCCTATGAGAAAGATTTATATTTGCGGCACTGAGAGCTGCTTATGTTAAGCAATGCTTTTAAGCAAGGAAGGAGTGCTTAATCTTCCTATAAGTTCTGAGTGAATAACGAGTAATATAAACCTAATAACTCAAAAGGACAGGCCTATACCTTCAGGAATTTAAATATAGTGATTCCCTATATTAACTAAATCAAATCAACTCGTTGTGTAACTCCATCGTGTAGCGGCTCTACATCGTAAAAGATCGTCGCGCCTACAACCAGAAGCGAGATCCAACGAAATAATGTAAGGTAAGGTAATTTCTTTCTTTACCATTAGGCAGCGCTAAAATACCGAAGGCAAATAAATTTAACATTAACTGATAGTAACACTACTTAACGAGGTCCTTTGAAGACCTCCACATGCATAACTCTTTAACGAAAAAACGTAGGGCTTTTGTCGTTAACTCTCCATTGAAATCTGTTGGAAATTTCCAACGGATGAGAGGTATCAGGCAATCAACCCATAGCCCTACATAGTTTTTTCAAATGGTGGTCCATGTGTGGGGAAGGGAACCGACCCATCTAAAATTTACACAAACACAAACTTTGCCTTTACACTAACCGTAACTCTACCGTACCTAACGTAATAATCGGCGAAGGCTAAGGCCGATGATAACAGTAAACAAAACCTTGTTCATTTAACAGGCTGAACTCATTTAGGTCCTATAAAAAATAGGCCAATTTCAACCTAAGCCTATTTAGTAGGCCCACTTTACTTTATCTTAACTAATAGTCCTAATATACTCTGTTATGTATGGGGAATGAATCATAAGGTTAATTAATTACTGGTTAATTATTAATTAAACCACAAATGAATTGTTCAAGCAAACGAATAAATTGTATTGTGTGTATAATTGTTCATATAAACGTATATATGAATAAGTATGGTAACCACCAACGGGAAAAATTCATATGAAAGCCAAGCAAACAAAAACTCTTCGTCAAAGGACGCGGGACATTTCGTATAGTCGGGTGGAAACGAAACATAAACATAAAACATAACTGTTAAATATGCATGTAATTTGGGGAGAAAGACATGAATTCAATTGTCTATGTAATTCTGAATAAGGTCGGACAAAAATTACCCTATGAAGGATACTGCGATACTAAGGAAAATAAATTAATATAAAGAATTTAATTTTCAAACGAAACGAAATTATTCCTTCACACGGCCCGCGTTCCTCCGTTCCCTCAAACGAAGGAAGGAGGCGTTTTAAAAATTACCGTTCATTTACGTATAAAATGAAAAGGCGTTTCAAAAGTTAACGTTCATCTAAGTATAAAACGTTTGGGCAAAACGAAGTTTTATAAATTTGAAGCGGGAAGATGCCCACCTCGAAAGAGAAATAGGGTTTGAGACAAAAGGCGAGAAAACCGTTAGTTAGTGCATTCCAAACAGTGGTCGAGTAAAGTCGTTCTCATGAACCCTGTGTTTTCAAATTAAGTAAGAATTAAAATTAATTCTTCCTGCAAGAACAAAAACACGTTCTTCATAAAAAGTTAGTTCATGTATAAATTTATAAAAACGGTGCCTTCGAAATAAAGGAAATTTCGGGTAGCACTTAAAAGTGAAACAGTTTCAGAAATCCAGTAAAATCTAGTAAAGAAAGCGAAACGAAAAGTTGCGTCTGAAATAATTCAACTCAGTCTTCCTCTAAAAAGACAAAGAAAACGAACTAGCTAAAATAAGACGTAAAATGGTCTCTCCTTAAAATTTCTCTTAGAAAACGGGAGAGACACAAAGCTTCACGGTAAATTCAAATTAAGTAAGAATAAGCGAAAGTATACGTACATAATTACAAGGAATTAAAAACCATACCCTAAAAATTATCTAACGTTTTGTAATTATTGACATTATACATTCATTTGTATCTTCTTATCGTATACATTATAACCAGTTATTTAATGGTCTTGTATTAATATTGAATCTCAGAATTCTTAAGACAAAGGTTAATTGTCTCAAACATCTTTTATTTAAAGGAAGTAATTGATGCTAAAGTCCATATAATTGAAAGGGTAGGGAACCGATAGTGTTCTAAAAAATTAAGTCTCGAGTTAAATTTGTAGTATGTGCGCGACTAATCAATTTTTATTACCTGGCATACAACAATAAGACGGTATTCAGTTAAATAACTACCAATTGTAGATTCAAATTGTCTATCAGTCAAATGTAAATTGTTTATGCATTTTAATTAATTGACTTATGATTAAGTGTCATTCTTTTCATGGTAATTGATTCCATGCCAAAACATTTGGCCAACAGTCATATTTTGACTGATTCATGTTAATTCTAAATATCAAATTCTTGAAGTAAGAATTAATGTCTCAAGTGTCATTTCCATAAACAAATCTTTATTACTGTCAAATTTGTTATTTGCATTATAATTGGTTTTAAGGTCTTGAATATATTAATTTTGTAAAGGTGTATAATTATCCCCCTAAACTGAATTGACAAAGAAACATTTATAACCTTGGGTAAACGTATATGACGTGGTTTAAATGACATCAGGTCAAAGAAAGGTATAATTAATATCAATAAATACAGAAAGTATTATATAAAATAAAACACCTCGTCGAAATCAACGTCATTCAAATTTATACGTAATAACACCCACTAAAGGCCGACTTCAAACACTACAATTTACAATTTAGACACTTCACTTGAAGCCTACCTCTCAAAGTAGGCTCTACTCTTTACACTCAAGGCCTATCCTAACTAAAAACACTTTGTAAATTTTTAATTCAACCTGTGGTGTAGGTTATAAAATTTATTTCAGCAATTTAACTTACTCATAAGACTCATTAACATCACAAAATTAAACTCAGAACTTCACCATCACACAGACCAAAAGCAATTGCACGAACTCAAACCTACACCCACATAACACCTATTCTAAGACCTATTTCACATATAGGCGCAACCCATTCTAAGTCCTATTTAACATACAGGCGTAACCTATCAAGTCCTATTTAACATACAGGCGTAACCTATCAAGTCCTATTTGACATACAGGCGTAACCTATCAAGTACTATTTGACATACAGGCGTAACCTATCAAGTACTATTTGATATATAGGCGTAACCTATCCTAAGTCCTATTTGACATATAGGCGTAACCTATCCTAAGTCCTATTTGACATATAGGCGTAACCTATTCTAAGTCCTATTTCACACAGAGACGCAACCTATTCTAAGTCCTATTTCACATATAGGCTATGGAAAACTGATACGTGTGGATAGTTGAGATGTAACGAAAATGGTCCACTGAGTAGGTAGGTACTTAATCTAACAATTATTGAATTCCTTTTATGTCAATAACTGGGTGGATGAAACCAATTGGTTGCTCACCAGAGTTATTCTCCACACTAATATTTATATACTGTGTGATAGAGCATGCTCGGTAGTAGACATACACTACCGATCAACCAACAAACAAAAAGGACGCTGGTGGAAAAAATAGCCGGGGAACAAGGGACTTGAAGGAAGAACGGCATGGTGAACGAAGTGGTTTTAAAACAGAAAAAGATCTCCACCAGCAAGTACGCTCTCAAAAATTAAGCAACTAGAAGGAAGACTCCAAGAAGAAATCAGGACTTATCTAATAACACTCAGTAAGTGAACAATTGTATTTCTAAACCCCAGTTTAGTGATAACATATAAACTAGGTCCAGTTAAATTAGGCCTACATTGTGGTCTAAGACTTAGCATCAACTCATAGCTTAACAAAGGCTAAGGTAAATTATCCTAACCTAATTTGGTGAGGAATCCTACTGTGGACCTCAACTGTAACAGGTACCGTCTACCTTGATATGCTTCATCAGTTTCTCGAACCACAGCTTCTTGATGATGGCATTCTTGATAATGTTGTGTTTCAACAAGATGGAGCACCATGTCATTATGCTCTAATTGTTCGAGAATACCTCAACAGACGCCTTCCGAATCGGTGGATTGGACGTGGAGGACCTCGACCTTGGCCTCTGCGTTCTCCGGATTTGACACCCCTGGATTTCTTTGCATGGGGTTTCATAAAAACAAAGGTTTATCGCCAAAAGATCAATAGTTTAGCTGAACTTAAAGAACGCATCCAGTTGGCAGTGCGGGAGATAACACCTGAAATGGTTCAAAATGTGTTTCGCAGCGCTGAGGATAGATTTGAAATTTGCAGAGATACAGACGGTGCACATGTTGAAACTTCTCAATAAAGTTTTGACTTATGATTTATAAGTCTATTTGTTTTTGTATCATAATTTAGTAATAAACACAAAATTATGTCAGTTTTTATTAAATTTGTCCGGTTTCATTGAAATAGATAGTTAATTCTGGGACACCCTGTATAAGAACACTGTTTGCTCTTTTCAAGATGCTCAGTATTTCCCCAGTGTCTGGGGATCTTCTCCATATCCAGTATAAGGGTGTAGCTATTTCATTTTTGCAGTTTTTAATTAATAGCGCGTTCCATTTGTCCGGACTTGCAGCTGAATGAATGATTTCATTTGGCCTATAGCTCTCGCTACATCTTCTGGGTTAAAATCAAAGTCTGTTATACATTCTCCTTGCAATTTCTCTTCGAAGAAGGCATGTATGTCAGGTATCGCTTTGTCACTTTTTGAGGTACTGAAGATCGATTCATACTGGGCTCTCAATGTTTCAGATATTTCTTTTAGATCGTCTGTTAGTTCATTATTTCCTTTCCTTAAGGGCCCGATAGTAGCGCGCGTTTTTGTTTTCCTTTTCGTATCGCTGTAGAAGTATTTTGGTTTTTTCTTTATTGCTTCTACCGCCTTTTCCTCTTCCCTCTCTGTATGGCCCTTTATCAGAGTTTGTATTTCCCTATCGATTCTCTCCAGTTTTTCTTGTATTACTTTCCTGGCATTGTTGTCTCCGTAATCAGCTAACTTCGTCACTACTCTCTTTCTTTTGCGGAATATTCTTCTCTTTTGCCTCTCTAGCCAGTTCCTCTTTCCTTTTGTCTGTGCTTTCGGAGTATATTTTTCCAAAATTCTCAGCGTATTTTCTTCCAAAGCTGTTAGCATTTCTTCATTTGTTTTATTCTCTAAAACTGTTCTCCACTCTATTTGGGCCATATGTGATCTGATTTCCTCCCAATTTATGGTCTTGGAGTTTAAATTAAAAGCCCCAAATTTGCTTCTTCCTTCCGTATGTGTATGTCTTTAAATTTATCGCCATATTCGTTGATAACTCGATTATATTGTAGTCTGAGATAATAGTTGGGGGTTATTTTTATATCGGCAATCAAGTTCGTGTTATTTGTGAAAACCAGATCTAGGCAGTTATTTTTCCTGGTATTTTCTGTCATCTCCTGTGTTAGCATAAACTCGTTTGTGAGAGCCATCAGCATTTTTTCTTGTTCCTGCTGGTCCTCTCTTATGCCCCCCTTATCTTGCTGTATAAATGTATTTCTACCCACCTTTTTGTATTTTATAAATAGGAAATTAAAATTGCTGCAGAGTATTATATTAGGGGCTCGAGAGTTTACAGACTTTATTAGGGTTCTGATATCATTAATGGCATCCGAAAATTTTTCATTTGGAGAGTTTGGAGGTTTATAGATGACTATCAGTACCACGTTTAGTTTCTCTATTTTCACTGCAAGGGTTTCCACGAAGCTGCTGGATTTATTTATTACCGTCTCTGTCATATGCCTCTCATGTATATAAATAGCACAGATACCTTTACGTCTCGCTGTTCTATCCGCTCTTAGTAAGTTGAATCTATCGATATGCAATTCTTTCTTATCGATAGTGTTCGCAGTTATCGCAGTTTTCTTGGCAATCTTTAAGATGTGTTTCTGTGAGGCATGCGATGTCCGCCCTTGTTTCGTTCATAAAACCTTTCAGGTACGAAACTTTGTTTAGTGAATTGTTCGGTTTTATTCCTTGAATATTTGCCAGGACAATGTTTATGTTCTTTGGTTTGCATTGCCCCTTGTGCATTTTAAGTTCGTTGTCCTTTGATATCGCGTGTTTTGTAGCCTTGTGGTCCTCCGAGATGGATCCGTTCCCGCCTACCTGTTGTGGTAGCTTCTTGCCATGTAGCGGTCCGGCTCGAGGGTTCCCAGCTGTGTCTGCTGCACGTGCTGTATAAGACTTAGCAGCCGTATTGTGTCCGAGCTGTTAAAAAAATTGTTATTCGTGTTTTGTGTGCTATTTGGATGCATATTTTTTTTTTTCACATTCCTTCTGTTGTCATTTGAAACTTGTCCTTTGAACTTGTCGGGAGAATATATATATATATATATATATATATATATATATATATATATATATATATATCAGTGGCGTGCATTCATGGTGAGCTAGGTAAGCGCCGCCTACCCTAATAAAAATCATATTAAAGATATTAAAGACAGTACCGTATTTTTCAGAATAGTCTACAGTATATACCCACTAGCCAGTTATGAAGTTTATCATTAGCTACTATAATTACTATAATTATATAATATGTACATATAGTGCGTGCGCTCGCACGCATTACCGCTTAACCTGTAGACGTACCCACCGCACGTCAAATATATATACACACAACACTTATTAGAGTGCACCCTAATATAGAGGTTGGGAGTAGGATATAACTTTAAAATTGCTTCCGATTTCAACATTCCAAATAATACTTTTTCTGTCGAATTCTTGGCAATCCAAACTACAATTGTTGTACCAGTTTTGGTCTAGTAAAAACTCAGATGGGAACCGGGTGAGCGGCTTTGGATCATCTCGAGAGACGTAAAATTCAATATTTTTCTTCATAACTGTAACCATTATTATTGTTATTATTAGTAGTAGTAGTAGTAAAGTTAGAATAAGATCTATAAAATAAATGTTAATGAAATCTCTGCCCTTCGTCCCCTTCTTAATTACAGATTATTTATTACAGAGTTGAGATGTTAATTTGATCATACAATAAGATAAAACATCACCATATTTTATTGCATACATCTAGCTATCACTAACTACGTACCTACGTACATATACTTTGTGTGTGTATATATATATATATATATATATATATATATATATATATATATATATATACAGGGTGTCCCATAAGTCCGGCATCATAGGAGAAATTCATATGTTTCTATTTCTACAAACCATAATTCATATTTTTCTTATGCTCGGGATGCCAATTTCCCGTCCACCATTCTGTTCAGTGACGAGGCTGTTTTTTATGGAAATGGTGAGGTAAATCGACAGAACACCCGCTACTGGTCTCAAAACAACCCTCACTGGTATACCTCTTCAAAGGAACAAGGTATGGCATTTGGAAGGATCGCATTATAGGCCCCCTCTTTTTCGATGAACATGTCACTGGAGGCACCTACCTACGTATGCTCAAGGAAGAAGCATTTCCCAGTGTCTTGAACGAAGAAGGAAATTTCCCAACATGGTTCCAGCAAGACGGCGCTCCCGCACATTACAGCACCCAAGTAAGGGAATACCTGTATCAACAATTCCCTGGTCATTGGGTAGGACGTCGAGGGCCTGTGGAATGGCCAGCTACAAGCCCGGATCTCACGCCACTACATTTTTATCTCTGGGGCCACTTCAAAGCGCTGGTATACGCAGAGAAAATTAGGAGTGTTGAACATTTGCGGCAGCGCATTATTGGGGCATGTAACACCATTACTCCTGACATCATTCACCGTGTGCTTGCTGACTGGGTATCACGTCTGAATTTGTGTATTGAAAATAATGGTGGACATATTGAGCACGTTCTGTAAATAAAAGCTTTTGTTTTGTCTTTTTTTATTTTTTTTCCTATGATGCCGGACTTATGGGACACCCTGTATATATATATATATATATATATATATATATATATATATATATATCGTAAAGAACGACGCTTGTATAGGAGAATATTCCGCGCAAGATGAGGAGGGAGAACGAAACAAATGAAAAAATGAGGTAACCACCCGGGAATCGAACCCGGGATTAGGTACTCCGGCTTGCCGGGCCGAGGGGCCTCGCAAACCTCGTAGGTTGTTGGGGTTTTCTCAACTCCTCGCGGGGTGTGCGCGAAGAGTTACCTAGTTGCGTTTTTTTTTTCCCCCCTTCCTTTTCTTTTTGTTCCCCTTTTTTTCCATATCTCCCGGAATTTCTTTTGTCTTGACTCGGTCTTGGGCTTCTGTCAATTGCAGTATCCCCCCCCCTCTGTTTCTATTTTGCAGTCTTGGGGTCATCGGGTGCACCCGCTGGGGGGCATCGCTCCGTGGCTGAGCCGTGCTCTGGGGACGGTACGGGCGCCCGAACCGCTGCTGCGTCTGGATTGGGTCTTTGCTAGGCTCTTAACGGACAAATCTCCGTAGAGCCAATCTGCTGTTTTTAAAACGACAGTCAGGTTGGGGGGCGGGCTACCCGGGACGTTGGGCCTGCGCCTTGAAGGATGCAGCGGCGGATGGTGCATTGCCTTGGGTCCGAGGCTGTCTTTTTTGTAATGCTATTGTTTATGGGTTCAATTTCAAAACTTCAATCCCCTCCTGTTGACGACTCTGGCCCGTCCTTGGATTTGGATAAGACTTCTACTTCTGGTCGTTCATCGGCCTTTGCCTCCGCTGAATTGACCTTAAAGCCGTATGGCCCCTTCTCGTCCTCTGCGGCGTTTGGCTCTCGTGGCCGGAGTCGTGGTGGCCGTAGGGCGGGGTCTTCGCTACCCTCGTTCTCTCGCCCACTCTCGGTTACCGTCACACATAGACCTGTCTCTGCTGTCAATTTCTGTCCGGTGGACAGGTTCCTTGTTCTCCGCCCTTCCGCTGGCTCCCTTCCGGGCAACTCGGAACGGGTGTTTCAGCGTCTTAAGACGGTGGGGGTTCCCTGTCGTTATGATATCCGCCCTTTGAAGGATGGATCTCTTCTTTTGAAGTCCCGTTCTTCGGGGGTGACTGAGTCCCTTCTACAATTGCAGGATGTTCTGGGTTGCAGAGTTTCTGTGACTCCCCATCCGCAACTGAATAGCTGTCAGGCAGTGATGGGCATCGATACATGAAAATCGCTAAAGCGATACCGATACATCGATACATGAAGAACGTCTTAGGCGATACCGATACGCCGATACTTTCTAGATGTCTTAAGCGATACCGATACCGATACATGCATCGCCGGTACATTTTTATAATTATTCATTTAATATGTACAGTAGGTATTAGATATTATTGTTTATACTAGTAATTTGTACGCACTGTAAGTAAAATCAACGACATTTTAATGGGTTTTATAGATGTAAATAAAAACAATTGCTTTATTTAATGAAAGTATGTTTTAATTTTGTAGGATACATGAATGACTGAAAATATTACACTAACAATTAAAAGTAATTACTATTACCCTTCAAAAATACCAGCTGGCTAAACATCTGGTCAGACAGTCTATTCCTTTTCGGAGCGTGAATGTGACCAGCCAAACTAAACAACCGTTCTACAGGAGCAGAGGATGGTAGTGGTGTGTTATACTTCAGGAAGACCCGTAGAATTCCTGGGTACTGCCTCAGAGATTGGAGAGAATGACTTCCGTCACCCAGATACTGTAAAACTTCCATCTCAGTGGAATCTTGGGTTCAGAGACATTAGTGGAAGCAGACTCATAACAGAAGAAATCATCTGCACTTCCGTCAGATAAATATTTAATAATATTATTATTTATGTATATTCATAAATATAACTCAGTTGTCTTCATATTATAACATCTATTTAAATATTTTAAAATTCTTATTAATGTATCGATGTATCGAAGTATCGATTTTTTCGATACAATTAAGAAAATTGACCTTAGCGATACCGATAAATCGATACTTTTGTCAAGTAGCTAAAGCGATCCGATACCGATACAAAAGTATCGATCGATACGTATCGGCGATACATGTATCTAGATACTGCCCATCACTGCTGTCAGGGCACCATTTTCGCTTCTCGTCTGCTGTCAATCCCGGTTGGCGAGTTGCAGGAGGATCTTGCCCCCCAGGGGTTAACGAAGATCTTCCGCTTTTCGTCGCGCCGGGATGGTGCTCTTACCCCGTCCGCTAGTCTGCTCCTGACCTTTGACTCCCTTGTGCCTCCGGCCCAAGTGTTCTGGGGCGTGGGTGATCGCCGGTCGTGTGAGTTTTCGGTGCGATCGTATGTGCCTGACCCGGTTCGCTGCTTTGGCTGCAACCGGTTCGGCCATGTTAGCTCTGCGTGCCGCCGTGAGGGTGAGCTATGTGTCCGCTGCGGTGGGCCTGCGCACCCTCCTCCATGCGCGAAGCCCCCGCGGTGCTCGAACTGCTCGGGGGCCCACCCTTCCCTCTCGGGACTGCCCCGTTTTCAAGTTTGAATTCGAGGTGCGGTCCTTAAGACTACCGAATTCCTTAGTGCGCGGGAGGCGCGTGATAGGGTCCGTGACCGGGAGCCGCGGCGGGGTTGTTATGCTGCGGCTCTTGGCTCCGGCGGTCCTCGGGCCCCTCCCGTGCTACCCCGGCGCCTACCGGAGTGGTGCCCCCCCTGGAAGTTCCTGGGGTTGGTGGTCCTCCTGGCGCGCGGGACCTTCTTGTCCCTCTGCCTCACTTTCAGTCATCCCGTCTGATTCCTGCCTACAAGTGCCCCTTCTCCCTCTCCGGCCTTGGGGTCTGGACCCTTGCCTACCCGTCTCTCGGGTGGGGAAGGTGATGCCCCGAAGGGGAGGAGGAGCGTCGCCGTGGTCGGAGTCCTCCAGACGATCATAACCACTGCTCGCCCTGCTTCCCCTTCTTCACCGGAGGGGAAGCGGCGCGCCGCTCCTAATCCGCTCGGGACTCCCCCCCTATACGGAGGGCTGGTGGGGCGTCACCTCCCAGTGCCCCAACTACTGTCCGGGTGTCGGTTGATGGTACACCGCCCCATGACACCCTCGATTACTGACTCGGTTCCCACGGTGACCCGGTCGAGAGGGGCCTGGCCCTTCTTCATGGAGTCTCTCTCCTTCGGCTCCTGCTGAGAGTGGTCGGGTCTCTCTCCTGGATCTACCTTTCCCACCTGTGGGTCTTTCCTCCCCCCCTCCGTCAGCACTTGTCTAGTGTGACGAGCCCTCGAACATCTGGTTCTCCCTGCATCCCTCTGGTGGGGAGTCGGGGGTTTCGGCTGGGCCCGTCTCGTCGTCTCCTCTCCCCCCTCAGGGGAGCCCCCCTCTGAACTCCCTGTTCCACTTTCCCACTCTCGTTCTACTACGGGTGAAGCAGCTGCGGAGTCGGTGGCCCCCCCCCCCGTTCGGGGTGAGTCAGGGAAGCCGATTCCGTCCCTGGTTACGGACCGTTGAGTTTGCTGCTCAGCTTGGTCGTGGCTATTTCTCTGTTCTCTGCCTTTTATTCTGCCCCTTCCCCTACAGTTCCATTTTGCATTGGAACTGTAGGGCTTTTAGCTAACTGGGAGAACCTAGCCTCCTGCTGGAGAGCGAGCGGCCTTCCTGCGTTTGTCTCCAGGAGACTATCCTGGCTGCGCGGGGGCTCCCTCGCCTCTCTGGCTACGTTGGTTTCCCTTGCACCCCGGATGAGCACACACACCGGCGGGGTGCGGCGATTTATGTTCATCATTCGTTACCCTCGCGCGGTGTGCCTCTTCGTACTTCTTTGCAGGCTGTGGCTGTGCGGCTCTTCTTAGATCGCCAGTACACTGCCTGCTCGATCTACATTCCTCCTCATGACCCTCCTTCTCGCGACGCGGTTCGCGAGTTGGTGGTGCAACTGCCTCGGCCGTTTCTCCTCCTCGGGGACTTTAATAGTCGCGACCCGGCTTGGGGAGATGTCCGGTCGACAAATGTGGCTGGTATGTTGCTCTCCTTAATGGAGGAACTTTCCTTTACTTACCTCAATTCTGGCGGACCTACCTATTTTCACGAACCCACGGGTTCATTTACCTGTATTGATCTCTCCTTGGTGTCCCTCGATGCCCTACTCGATTTTTCGTGGAGGGTGTTGGGGGACTCTTATGGCAGTGATCATTACTCAGTCTGTCTTGAGCCGGTCGGACGCAACCGGGTGTCTCGTCTCGACCGAGGTGGTGCCTGGCGCGGGCTGACTGGCCATCCTTCAGAGCTCGTTCCGTCATTGCCCGTTCGGTTTTGGACTTTGGCTCTGTGGATGAGAGCTTGGAGTTCTTCGAGCGGGTGGTGATGGGCGTAGCGGAGGACTGTATTCCTCGATCTTCCGGTAACCCGCGGACGCGTAGCGTCCCGTGGTGGACTCCGGCATGTCACCAGGCGGTGTGTGAGAGGAAGAGGGCAACGCGCGCTTCCACCGCACCCGGCGCACGGACCACTTGATTGAGATGCGGCGGGCGAAGGCTTTCGCCCGCCGGACTCTCAAGTTGGCCCGTCTGGCCTCTTGGCGTGCTTTTGTATCTGGCATTTCCTCGTCTACCCTTCTTGCGTGTGTGGAAGGTACGTAGTATCGAGGGGAAGCCGGTCCCTGCTCGTCGCCCTGTCCTTCGGGACGGGGACGGCTTCCTTTCGGATCCTACTGCTGTGCCGATCGGCTGGCCGGTTTTTGCTGCGGTTTCCCGTTCGCCTTCAGCTGCGGATCGTCCTTTATCGGATGTTACGTTCCCGCCACCTGGGAACGAGCCCTATAACCGTCTCTTTAAGATGCGGGAACTTCGGGCTGCCTTGGCAACCCGTCGTTCTTCCGTCCCTGGTCCTGATGACATTCCGTATGACTTTCTTCGGAATCTGCACCCGATGGCCCTACACTTCTTGCTGGATCTTTTCAACCGGATGTGGGTTGAGGGGTCGTTCCCTTCCGTTGGAGGGAGGCGATTGTGGTCCCGATACTAAACCGGGGAAGGATCCGGCGGAGTGGCGGGCGATCGGCCTATTGCCTTGACGAGCTGCTTATGCAAGCTCTTGGAAAAAATGGTGGCCGTCCGACTTTCATTTACACTGGAGTCGCTTGGGTTATACCCCCGACCCAGTATGGCTTTCGTCGGTTTCGGGGTACTCTGGACCCCCTTCTCCTTGGTCATGATATACAGGAGGCCTTTTCCCGCCGGAATCTTGTTCTGGCCGTCTTTTTCGACGTCCAAAAGGCCTATGACACGACCCGTCGGGGAGTTGTCATGGACCGTTTGAAGTCTCTTGGTTTCGTGGGCCTTTTGCCCACGTTTATTCGTAACTTCCTCTGCCGTCGCACTTTCCGCGTCCGTAATGGGGCGGCCCTATCTGACCTGTATGTTCAGGAGGAGGGGGTGCCTCAGGGGTGTGTACTGAGCGTCTCTGCTTCAATCTGGTCATGTCTGCGCTACCGGGGCCCTCCCGCCCTCGGTGCGTTGTTCCGTCTACGCCGACGATCTGGCTGTCTATGCCGCGGGGACGAGCTCCCCCCTCGTGGAGAGGCAAGTCCAACTCGCGGTCATCGGGTTGAACGTTGGGCGTCGTCGGTGGGCTTACGCTGTCTTCCCCGAAGACTTCGTGTGTGGCCTTCCTTCCGTCGAGGAACGGGGCTCCTGCGCCGTCCCGGCCTTTAATCTTACACTCGGGGGTCAGCCTCTGGCCCTCGTTCCATCAGTGCGTTTTCTGGGTATGGTCTTCGATAACCGTTTGAGCTAGGTCCCCCACCTTCGCAGGCTGCGCGAGACCGCAAGACGTACCCTGGATTTGCTGGGACATTTGTCTCACGCTACATGGGGCGCGGATAGGCGGACACTCCTCCGTTTGTACGTGTCCCTGGTACAATCAAAATTAGACTATAGGAGTGTGGTGTATGGCTCCGCCTCCTGTACGGCCCTTCGGATACTGGACCCGGTCCTCTCGAGAGGACTGCGCATGTCCTCTGGCGCCTTCCGCTCCTCTCCGGTTGATAGCCCTGCAGGTTGAATGCGACATCCCTCCCTTGGAGGATCGGAGGTCGTTCCTCATTGCCAAGCACTATCTCCGGATCCTCCGTCTTCCCAACTCTCCTCTGTTCCAGATGGTGGAGAAGGCGTTCTGCCGGGATGGGGGTTGGTATTTCACCGACACGGTGACCTCCCTCCTCGATGGTATGGGCACTCCTCCTCCATCCATCATACCGGTCTCTTTCAAGGATGTTGCACATGCTGTAGGGCGTTGCGCCCAGTTCGCAGGGCCGATTCTAACTCTGCCTTGCTTCGGTCCCTGTTCCTTCAGCATACAGCGTGTCACTCTGCATGTGTTGCGGTCTTCACAGATGGCTCGAGGTCGTCGGGGGGCGTTGGGGCTGCGGCTGTTTCCCAGTCGTCTGCCCTTGCTCCCCGATGTACCCGCCTCCATGATGAGGCTTCCGTTTTCACGGCGGAGCTCTATGCCATTCTGAGCGCTCTGGAGGTGGTGCGAGAGCATCCGGATGGGTCGTTTGTTATCTATTCGGATTCCCGCAGTGCCCTGGATGGCTTGGAGTGTTTCGACCCCGTCCACCCTCTGGTCCGACGTATCCAGTTACTGTGCCATATCCTTGTCACTTCTGGTGGCAAGGAGGTGGTATTTTGCTGGGTTCCTGCCCATGCTAACGTGGCTGGAAATGAGGCTGCCGATCAAGCTACCCGTTCCGGGTGCCGACTACAGGTTTCACCCGTGTCCCTCCCCTTTTCCGATTATATCCCTGGTTTTCGTAGGTTTTTGCGTTCCCGGTGGCAGAGTCGCTGAGATGGCGCTACAACTAACAAACTCTGCAAGATTAAACCCAAATTGGGATGTTGGGCCTCTTCCTTCCATCGGTCGTGCCATAAGGAGGTGGCTCTTACCCGCGTCCGTATTGGCCACACCCACCTGACCCATGGCTATTTGATGGCCGGGTATCGGGTGCCCCGATGTCCAGCCAGATTTAACCCTTTTAGATTTCTTTGCATGGGGCTTTATCAAATCGCACGTCTATCAGACGAAGATTACGAGTCTTGAAAACTTACGTACACGTATACGAACTGCTGCAGATAACATAACCCCGCAAATGCTCCAGAATGTGTTTAGAAATGCTGCTGAACGATTTGAGCTGTGCAGGGATACTGATGGGCGTCACGTCGAATCCTACTCTTAATTATTTAATAAATGTTACCACTTTATCATTTTATGATTGAATTCCATATAATTTCAAAGTGCTTCACAAAAATAGATCCTGACTTTATGTACACCCTGTATGAAAAGCATTGACCAAAATTTGCAGTATATTGAAAGCCTGGAGTATGTCTAACAAACAACTTCTTATACTACTGAGTTTGTCTCTGTATAAATTATATTCTACAGTTCAATATAATTTCGTCAAACATTTTCTAATTGTCATAAATATTAAGGAACGGGTGTGGACTAGCGTTTCCGAGACACAGTCTTCGTATATACGAGATCATTCCACATCATACGCGTAGTTAATATTTGTAAATGAAAAATTTCCGTCTGGCTTAAAGATAAAATGCTGAAATATCAGTAATGAATCAATAATCTATAATATTAAATTAATACTCTTTAATTCCAATAATTTTCTAAAAATCTTAAACCTGCTGCAAGTGTAAACTCCAGCCATTTATTCCCCATTATGAGCCATCAATTTAGCTAAAAGTATGGTAGTTTGTTCGCGAGTATGATTAAAATTCAAATCTAGGGTCCCTGAATTGACACTGCTCACTGACAACAATGGTTACCTTAGTAACGGACATTCTTACCTTTTGTTTGTTGGGGAAGCTGCAACATCTCGTATTGCGAATTCTCTCTCTCCGACAGCTCGTCATTCCTTTCCCTCTTGTCGTACCTCGTTCGATAAGTTGTTCGAATTAACTGTGGATTATTAAACAATTTTAAACTCAAAACATTTACAGACTCTTTATGGGTAAGAGTCCACCCACTGATGAACTAAATTTAATACATAAATTCATTCTCCATCCCTGAAACATCCATATAATGTTATTCCATTCACCGACACCACTTCATTTGGGTATATTGCATCCTAGAAACATCCGAACAATTTTGGATTATTATGCCAGCAGAGTATTTTCCCTGTTTGACGAGCGTCGGGCCTTGTGATTGGCTCGGCGCTATTCTCTCTGAAGGTCCCTACTTTTCGGTAACCGGGTTGTTCTCCTTCCTCTTTTGTTCCCGACTTCTTTACCGGCTGTGACTCCGCTATGATTTTTCTGTATCTTTTTTTTTTTTTTTCCGTCTGTTGTTCATTTCCGCTGGCTGTTTCATAGTTTTCGTCCTGTGTTCGCTCTGCTATCCACCTTTCTTTTGGTGGCCATGAGCGGTCATACTTTAATATATATATATATATATATATATATATATATATATATATATACAGTACATGTGGGTGTGGGTGTTACTATCATTGCTCATCATCTACAGTATATAGGATTAGTATAAACTGATTTGTACTTACCAGTTCTCAAAACGTAAAAGTTAACTGGAGCATTAATAATAGTTCAAGGAAACATATATATATATATATATATATATATATATATATATACACAGGGGCGTAGACGGGGGGTGGGGGGCTACGGGGATTTCACCCGCACGAAATAAAATCATAGGTTTGATATTTCTATGCATTTTTTTGAAATTATAAGTACATTACAAGTAAGTACGCCACACCAAGTACATTCAGTATATGTTTAATTATTGCAATACATTTATGAATGTTTTTTACTCATTTACACACTTTTAATAATATATATATATATATATATATATATATATAAGCAAACAACCACAAGGAAAAGGAAACACAAAGTCCGAGCGCTTTCGTGATATATTCACATTATATATATCACGAAAGCGCTCGGACTTTGTGTTTCCTTTTCCTTGTGGTTGTTTGCTTATTAATAAGGTCACGTGTTATTTTGTGATTCTAGTGCATATATATATATATATATATATAAATTATATATATATGTGTGTGTGTGTGTGTGTGTGTGGGTGTGGGTGTGTGAGATATCGTTATTATTAAGAAATGTTTGTGGGCTTCATTTCCTGTTCTCTTCCATAGACGACATAAGGTGAGGTGAAAAATTACCTTTACTTCCGCTCAGAGATTATATATACATCATAGGTCATCGTCGATTACTTTACCTTATGATATATCGCCATAGGCTGTCACGAATCACTTTTCCCTCGTCGTTAACAAGACTGAAGCGGGCATTAGCGTTCAAGAGCCACTCTGCAACAGCATTTCATGTAAGTGATTCAAACCGGAATTAGGGGTAATTAAGAGAAGGGAGATGCTATGGGGAGACCTGCCCGCCTCCCCCTCCTCTTCTCACCCTCTCTTTTTCCATGTTGCCGCTCTCTTAGCTCAGAGACAAGTGCTCCACTTCCTGCATGATCGCAGAGACAAAAAGTGCAACCTTGAATGGTCGAAGGGCGGGAGGCGGAGACGCCTTCTGAGCCTCTATAAAGATCGAACTGCGGCAGGAGAAGTCAGTTCCAACAAGATGAAGACTCTAGTAAGTTAACTTCTCGTGCCTAGTCTTCATTAGATTAACATTGGAAAATTTAAACGTTATACATTTCTATTCGAGTGACATTAGCGATGATAAATCGGTATATGAGTGATGCAGTTTTAAAAAATGAGTTTCAATACGAACTTTTTTTTTATTGATTTCAAAAGGTTATTTGTCATGAATAACAAATTTCAGTGCAAATCAAAATGAAAGTTAAATGCTACGAGGTGCAAATTCTATAACTTATACCAGATTAAATACCTAAAGCAGACTAACTTCTTAAATTAAAGGAATTAATTTCAATAATTTTTAGAAATTATTTTAATTTCTTCCAAAACGTATCACTCTTTCTTTTGATTATTCTTCTCTTTCGAAACTCGAAATTCCTCTTGATCTTTCTTGTTTTTCACTTCCTTGAGTCACTTAACTCGCAACCGAGGATCAGTTGCGAGATTTAGTGTATTCAATTTGCCATTTGTTGATATTGTTAAAATCTTAAATCTTGACCTTTATTTCCTCGTCGAAAGTATAATTAAAACTACTTTCAATCAATAGGCGTGCATCCTCATTTTAGTCACAGTAGCAGCTGCTCTGCCCCAAGGCCCCGCCCAAGCGGCTGAGGGTACCCCCTTAGCCCAAGAACCTACTGCTCCTTCTCCTAATGTTGGATCGCCTCAACCCACTCAGCCCACTCAACCCGCTCAGCCCGGGCTTGGACCCAGATTTTATGGACCTGGTTTGAATAACATTCGCGCCTTACCCACAAATCAAGAACAAATTAAAATTGCCAGACAAATTTTTGCATCAATTCCAAATGTCCTTGCGGTAAGTCATTGATTTCATTTATAACTTCCATTATTTGTCATAATTTTCTTGTCGATAAAGTGCACCAATGAGGTATGCGAATCTAATTACATCTTAAGATTTGTACTCGTGTCGTTAACAATTCGTTTTCGCTCTCCCACAGCGTGTTCTCATTAATGGACAAATCGAATTAACGGACCAACACGGTCAACCACTAGAGATTGTTGATAAATTTGGAAATGACCCACTAGAGTTCATTGACGCTGAAGAAAGGTTCGAACTGGAGCAGGAACAGAGGGAGAGAGACTTCAAATTCCAACAGCTGCAACAGAGGCTCCAAAGAGAACAACAACAACAACAACAACTGAAAGGTGGTCGCGGTGGCGCCAACGGTCAACAGAATGCGTTTAGCATCTTGGCTTAAATGCTTTTCCTTCCTTCATTTCTTTTTTTAATTCTTTCCGTCCCCCTTTTCTTCCATCTTCATTTCAAAGGCATAAATTTGCCTGAAATACTTTTGTACAATTTGATGAGGAGTTTATTACATAGATATTTATTAAATATTAAAGGTATACTTTAATAATTATTTGTTTGGTTCTTTTCATCAACGAAACGAGATAAAATACTGTCGACAATAGTTACGTTTCACTTTATGCCCATTGGCATTCGCGACCCGAAAGTAGGTTGAACATAACCTTGGCAAACTTGACTTAATTTAATGGAATCAAATATCAACCTAACTTGTACTTAACCTAAATTCGAGGATGAGAACGGGAATGGCGTAAAGTGGGAAGAGACGTCCATAGTTTGCCCTTGTTACTGGGGTACAGCGTTGCCACTCATGAAAAGCAAAATTTTCAAGACATACAGTACTTGCGATTATTTTCGAGATGGATAATAATTTTTCAAGGTACTGCTAATTCGCTACTATGTGATTATTTTCATTAGAACTTTAAAATAAAAAACAGGCTGCAATACTCATTTATACCGACTGGTTTTGGCAAAGGATTTTAAGATTTAGTAAAATTTTTTAGTGGCAACGCTGTTGGGGTACTTGCGAAACGAGAAAGTCTTCCCCAGGGCCGTAGCTGATGGTAATATCCAGGGGAGGCTACATAGACTGTATTACTCAAACTTATTCTCACCCTCTTTTCCATGTTGCCGCTCTCTTTGCTCCAAACCTAAATTAACTTATTACTCTTACTTACCATTAAAACCTCAAATTTGTTGTTACTCGATAACAACCAGTCAAAATTACACGTTCAAAATAGTAAACTCAAAATAGTAAACTCGTAAACAGCAGCACATAAGGACTTATTTCACCTTTTTTAAAATGTTAACTAGAAACTAACCATAATACCGAATTAAATAACGTGGAAGTTTTGTTGAAGTACGTTACATTTTTATTTCAGCTATTATTATGAATTACTAAGAAAGTAAATGGCTAATATAGGGGCCTACAGAAAAGGACTGCTCCTAGGATCAGATAATCGACTATACTTTTATAGACCTATTTTTGACGATGGTTCCAAATATGATAGTCGTTTTGGTATTTTTCCGTTATACCCCAAGAAATGACGATTGGTTAGGTTTAGTCGTGATATATTCGTTAAAATTAACGAAAATATTATGACAACCTAACCAATCGTCTATATATATATATATATATATATATATATACAGTATATATATATATATATATATATACACAGGCCGTGCATGGAACAAGGAACTCTTCTGAAAAAATACAAAAAAAAAAAAAATTATATTTATAATGAAAACTAAGTTGCTAAATCCGACAGCCTCCAAGTGTATTTCTCTTAGTGAATTATTTACAAAAGAACGTTTTTTTTCTTTGCCGATGTGGTATCGGAAAGTACCAGCATTCAGAAAGAACCTTTTAAGAATAAGAATTATGAATACAAGTTATATTGAAAATTTGAAAAAGACATTTATATTACACAATTAAAGCAACAAGAAACAAGAATCACGATAATACAAATATTAAAACATCAAATTCTAAACAATAAAAAAAGAAGAAAAGTTGCATAACAAGTCGGGCTGTACTCACCAGAAGGTAATGTATCTCAAACAGAAGGGAGGTTAGAGACGACTCGTCATACAAATAACATATCGCTTCTCCGGAAACGAATTTATGAACACATACATTCTGCTCGTTTAGAAAGGGTCAATGTGGGGTAGAATTAAGTTGCAATGTTATAAGGATTAATCCTAGCCAAGAAGAGTATCTTCTTGACAATATATAAGCGATACAAATGAAGTGGAGGCCTTGCAGAGGGAAACAAACAAAATATACACATGGTCAGAAGACAACAATATGACATTTAACACCGAGAAATTTCAGCTCTTGAGATATGGTAGAAATGAGGAACTTAAACAAACTGCATATTATGCTCCAGATGGACAGGAAATTCAGAGAAGCACGAAAGCGATCGACTTGGGGGTAATAATGACTGATGATGCCAAATTCGAGACACAAAATCAGATAGCAATAAACAAAGCAAAAAGAGTTGCGGGACAGGTACTAAGAACGTTCAAAAGGAGGGACAAGACAGTAATGATTCCCCTGCTGAGAACACTGATCATACCAAAACTTGAATACTGCTTAGTTTTGACGTCCCCATATAAAAAGGAAGAAACTAATAAACTAGAAGAAACGCAAAGCCATTTCACAGCCAAGATTGATGGCTGCAAAGAGCTCAACTACTGGGAAAGACTACGTAAACTAAATCTGTACTCCCTGGAAAGAAGAAGAGAGAGGTACACCATAATGTACATATGGAAAATGATCGAAAAACTGGCACCAAACCTCAAACTAAACCTCCTCAACACTAAAGGAAAATAGCTTGGTTGTCAGGGGGCCAAGACTTTTAACCAGCTTCCAAAGGACTTCAGAAACGTCACAGAGGTCAAAGTTGAAGTCTTCAAAAGGGGACTAGATGCCTGGCTCAGGATGGTATCAGATGAGCCGGGTGTACCTGGCTATGTGCGGTGGAGAGCGCAAGATAGAAACTTGCTCCTCCATCAACCCAGGCCTAGAGGCGGGGCCACCAACTTAACCTTCGTGTGAAGAGAGACCGACACACGAAACCGAAAAGAGGTTAACGAGGTGCGTGTGTGTGTATATATCTATATATATATATATATTTTATTTTATTTTTTTTAATTGGGGTTGTTTAACCTCCTTCGCAACATCTAAGGTCATATGACGGAGGGGACCTACAGCTTTACGTGGAATCCGAACCACGGGTCGCTAAATAATTTGGGCACAGAGGACGGTCTCCCATCCAACTACTACCCAGACCCAATGTCGCTTAACTTCGCTGATCTCCTGGAAGCGGTGTTACGACATCGGTCACGACGTAGCCCCATATATATATATATATATAACGGGTGTACATAAAGTCAGGATCTATTTTTGTGAAACACTTGGAAATTATATGGAATTCAATCATAAAATGATAAAGTGGTAACATTTATTAAATAATTAAGAGTAGGATTCGACGTGACGCCCATCAGTATCCCTGCACAGCTCAAATCGTTCCGCAGCATTTCTAAACACATTCTGGAGCATTTGCGGTGTTATGTTATCTGCAGCAGTTCGTATACGTGTACGTAAGTTTTCAAGACTCGTAATCTTCGTCTGATAGACGTGCGATTTGATAAAGCCCCATGCGTCCGATCCAGCGATTTGGAAAACGTCCATTTAGATAATCCTGAACAATTTTGGCAGTGACAAGGAGCACCATCATGTTGATAGACGACGGGGATAGGATTGTTAGTACCGTCGTCTATCAACATGATGTGCTCCTTGTCACTATGCCAAAATTGTTCAGGATTATCTAAATGGACGTTTTCCAAATCGCTGGATCGGACGCGGAAGCAACAGACCTTGGCCAGCGAGATGACCAGATTTAACCCCTTTAGATTTCTTTGCATGGGGCTTTATCGAGTCGCACGTCTATCAGACGAAGATTACGAGTCTTGAAAACTTACGTACACGTATACGAACTGCTGCAGATAACATAACCCCGCAAATGCTCCAGAATGTGTTTAGAAATGCTACGGAACGATTTGAGCTGTGCAGGGATACTGATGGGCGTCACGTCGAATCCTACTCTTAATTATTTAATAAATGTTACCACTTTATCATTTTATGATTGAATTCCATATAATTTCCAAGTGCTTCACAAAAATAGATCCTGACTTTATGTACACCCTGTATATGGTGTCTCATAACATGTCGGACGCACTTTCAGGATGGATTCAGGGCCTGAAAACAATAAAAAAAGTTTATATAAACATATGTCCGAAATCGCTTTGTTTCCGAGTTACAGCCTTATCTTTAAAAGAAGTGCTCAAAATGACCGCCTTGCGCTTGAATACACGCTTGAACACGCCTCGTCATAGACTGCCTGACGCGTTCAAACATTCCAGGTATGGTTCGGATTTTCTGGTATCCTTGTTCTACACGTTGGCGAAGCATTTCAACGTTGTCAATGGGTGTCATGTAAACGATGGATTTCAGATGACCCCACAGGTAAAAATCGAGTGGATTCAGGTCCGGGGAGCGAGCAGGCCACGCAATGGGTCCTCCACGGCCTATCCACTTATCAGGGAAATGGTCATCCAAATAGTCTCTGGCTACTCGACGAAAATGTGGTGGAGCGCCGTCATGCATAAACCACATACGACGTCGGACACCAAGACGAACTTCATCTAGTAAATCGCATAATTCATCCCTTAAAAAATTGGAATAGGATTCTCCTGTTAATCTTTCATGCAAAACAAAAGGACCGATTAAGTTGTCGGCAATAAGCCCTGCCCCTACATTGATACTAAATTGTTGTTGGTGCCTTGACTGGATGATGGCATGCGGATTCTCTTCGGCCCAGTAGTGAGTGTTGTGAAAAATGATCACGCCATTTTTTGTGAAGGCAGCCTCATCAGAAAACAACATGGAGGCTAGAAAAAGAGGATCGCGAGCACACTGTTGAAGGGACCAAGTACAAAAAGCCTCTCGTGGTGGGAAATCAGCTTCACTAAGGCCTTGTACTCTCTGAATGTGATATGGGTAAAGTGTTGTTTCCGTAAAATTCTCCATACAGCTGTGTATCTTACACCCTCTGCTGCTGCTATCCTTCGGGTGCTGACACCAGGATGTTCCTCCACGCGATTAAGGACCCACTCCCCCAACTCAACAGTTCTGGCGCTGATTGGTCTACCACCATCTGAAACTCGCTTGTTGAATGATCCTGTATCACCAAGATTCGTCTATTCTCTGAAAGTTCTTCTTATCTGGCAGACGGCGATTCGGAAGCCTTTCCGCATACAGACGTCTTGCTGCGGCCGCATTACACTCGGCAAGTCCATACATGAGATGCATGTCTGCTATTTCTCTGTTTGACTAAGCCTCCATTCTCACTTCAAATGCACATTATTAGTGAATAGCACAAAAACTTTTAAGGTTTTTTCACTGGAGTGCACTTATTCACGGTAAGAAGTTACGATACGAACAGTGAAACACCGCGATGCACCTTTGACTGACTGATGGCTCTACATTCAACGATGTTGAAACATGTCATAGAGTGTACGAAACATTAAAATTGGCAAAGCCATACATGAAATAAGTCTCGTACACACTCACAAACATTGTCGGCAAGCAGTGTTTGTAAACAGTTTGCGGAATGAATTGCTGGACCACAAAATGGGCTGTAACTCGGAAACTAAGCAATTTCGGGCATATGTTTATATAAACTTTTTTCATTGTTTTCAGGTCCTGAATCCATTCTGAACGTGCGTCCCACATGTTATGAAACACCCTATATATATATATATATATATATATATATATATATATATATATATATATATATATATGATGAATAAACCACGAAGGGAAAAGAAACACAAAGGGTGCTCAAGCGCTTTCGTCTAATGACATCCTCAGGACACTCCAGTGTCATTAGACGAAAGCGCTTGAGCACCCCTTTGTGTTTCTTTTCCCTTCGTGGTTTTATTCATCATAAATATTTTTCACGTGTCACTTTCGTGAAATAATTTTTCATATATATATATATGATGAATAAAACCACGAAGGAAAAAAGAAACACAAAGGGGTGCTCAAGCGCTTTCGTCTAATGACGAAAGCGCTTGAGCACCCCTTTGTGTTTCTTTTTTCCTTCGTGGTTTTATTCATCATAAATACTTTTCACGTGTCACTTTCGTGAAATAATTTTTCATATATATATATATATATATATATACTGTATATATATATATATATATATATATATATATATATATATATATTACAGGGTGTCCCATAAATCCGGCATCATAGGAAAAATAATAAAAGAGGCAAAACAAAAGCTTTTATTTACAGAACGTGCTCAATATGTCCACCATTATTTTCAATACACAAATTCAGACGTGATACCCAGTCAGCAAGCACACGGTGAATGATGTCAGGAGTAATGGTGTTACATGCCCCAATAATGCGCTGCCGAAAATGTTCAACACTACTAATTTTCTCTGCGTATACCAGCGCTTTCAAGTGGCCCCAGAGATAAAAATCTAGTGGCGTGAGATCCGGGCTTCTAGCTGGCCATTCCACAGGCCCTCGACGTCCTATCCAATGACCAGGGAATTGTTGGTACAGGTATTCCCTTACTTGGGTGCTGTAATGTGCGGGAGCGCCGTCTTGCTGGAACCATGTTGGGAAATTTCCTTCTTCGTTCAAGACACTTGGAAATGCTTCTTCCTTGAGCATACGTAGGTAGGTGCCTCCAGTGACATGTTCATCGAAAAAGAGGGGGCCTATGATGCGATCCTTCCAAATGCCACACCATCCATCACCCGAGATGCACCTTGTTCCTTTGAAGAGGTATACCAGTGAGGGTTGTTTTGAGACCAGTAGCGGGTGTTCTGTCGATTTACCTCACCATTTCCATAAAAAACAGCCTCGTCACTGAACAGAATGGTGGACGGGAAATTGGCATCCCGAGCATAAGAAAAATAAGAATTATGGTTTGTAGAAATAGAAAAATATGAATTTCTCCTATGATGCCGGACTTATGGGACACCCTGTGTGTGTATATATATATATATATATATATATATATATATCAAAACTATTGATTTCTCCTTAGGGAAACGGAGCTTACAGATGAAAAGAAGGACCAACACAACAGCAAACATTTCCGTTTATTTTTTATACTTCAGACGTTTCAACAAATCTTTTGTCATCATCAGTGAATTATAAGTCTTAAAACCTTAAGACAAAAATGAGAATAATGAAAATTACATCAATACACAATTAAAATCATTAAAATTACATCACTACAAAAAAATTAAAATCATTAAAATTAAATTAAAATTACCTCAACTGATAAATACACAATGTTTACATCAACCTCCATACTTGGCAGAAACAGAGAAAACTGTATGGTCAGTAAATTAGAAGGTATGAAAATGTCTATGAAAATCGGTTGGTTAGTTAAAAAAGCTGTAATTTGTAAGATGAGCTATTATTGTTAATGGAAGGTTTGTTTCTATAGATGTACAAAGATTCTAAAATTCGGAGTTCTGTAAGGTTATTGGATCTGGTTAGAATTTCGAACTGAGTTTTGTGAAGGGGATGGTTGTTTTCATTACTATGGTTTCTGATTGCGGATTGTGGTGGGCTACTGAGGGGACGGTTAGTACGGACTGATAAGCACAAATGTTGAGAAAGGCGTACCTCCAGTTGGAGTTGAGTACTGCCAATATACGCAGCCTTACGGCTGTCGCAAGTGTATTTGTAAACAACATTAGGGCACTAAGGGCATACAGTTTTGGGGAATTTGTCTTTGAACTTTAACAAATTTGATAATTTAAGTGGGTTAACGAGGGCGAATCTAAAATTTATTTGGGGATAACTAGACTTCAGCAGTTTCGACACTTCACCTCGAATACGCATTGATAAATGGAAATGCATTTCTTTGCCATTACGAAGAAATTTGGTTGAAAAGTTGTCCTAATAGTTTTAAACCCGTATATTACAGAAGATACGTGGATGACACTTTTTAATATTTAAACATTCTTCACACGTAGAATTTTTTCTTCATTATCTTAATAAACAACGTAGTAATATTAAGTACACATGTGAAAACGAAACAAATAATAGTTTACCTTTCCTGGATGTTCTAGTTAAACGGGTTAATAACAAGTTCCAGACCTCACTATTTAGAAAACAAACTTTTACTGGTTTAGGAACCAATTATTATTTGAGTTGTATGTTTTATAAGTATAAGATTAGTGCTATAGTAACATTATTAACAAGAAGTTACCGATTTGTTCAGATTACTTTTCATTAAACGAAGAATTTAATTTTTTAAAGCAGTACTTTATTAATAATTACTACCCTTCTAATCTTTTTGACAACCAATTAAATAAATTTTTAAATAACACTTTTAATACTAAACTCCCCATAACTACAGTACAAAAAGAAACCAGATATATTAAATTACCTTTTTATGGTTATTTATCATTGCTTATTCGAGGTGAAGTGTCGAAACTGCTGAAGTCTAGTTATCCCCAAATAAATTTTAGATTCGCCCTCGTCAACCCACTTAAATTATCAAATTTGTTAAAGTTCAAAGACAAATTCCCAAAACTGTATGCCCTAATGTTGTTTACAAATACACGTGCGACAGCTGTAAGGCTGCGTATATTGGCAGTACTCAACTCCAACTGGAGGTACGCCTTTCTCAACATTTGGGCTTATCAGTCCGTACTAACCGTCCCCTCAGTAGCCCACCACAATCCGCAATTAGAAACCATAGTAATGAAAACAACCATCCCCTTCACAAAACTCAGTTCGAAATTCTAACCAGATCCAATAACCTTACAGAACTCCGAATTTTAGAATCTTTGTACATCTATAGAAACAAACCTTCCATTAACAATAATAGCTCATCTTACAAATTACAGCTTTTTTAACTAACCAACCGATTTTCATAGACATTTTCATACCTTCTAATTTACTGACCATACAGTTTTCTCTGTTTCTGTTAAGTATGGAGGTTGATGTAAACATTGTGTATTTACCAGTTGAGATAATTTTAATTTAATTTTAATGATTTTAATTTTTTGTAGTGATGTAATTTTAATGATTTTAATTTTGTATTGATGTAATTTCCATTATTCTCATTTTTGTTTTAAGGTTTTAAGACATAATTCACTGATGATGACAAAGGTTTGTCGAAACGTCTGAAGTATAAAAAATAAACGGAAATGTTTGCTGTTGTGTTGGTCCTTCTTTTCATATATATATATATATATATATATATATATATATATATACACAAACTCAGAATGGTCCCCTGAGAAACTTATATGTTAAACACAGACTGTGCATGGAACAAGGAACTCTTCTGGGAAATTACATCCACTATAGTTCGAATAAGTAATGATAAATGACAAATACTATAGTTTTTTCTTTTTCATGATGGAAAGCCCAACGTGGGCACCGGGTTACTCGCAAAGAGGCCCCAAAATATAACTTCCCTCACCAGCTATCTGCAAAGCAGATAGGATCCAGCTTTGGGACAGGATCTGCTTTGCAGATAGCTGGTGAGGGAAGTTATATTTTGGGGCCTCTTTGCGAGTAACCCGGTGCCCACGTTGGGCTTTCCATCATGAAAAAGAAAAAACTATAGTATTTGTCATTTATCATTACTTATTCGAACTATAGTGGATGTAATTTCCCAGAAGAGTTCCTTGTTCCATGCACGGTCTGTGTTTAATATATATATATATATATATATATAATATATATATATATATATATATATATATTAGGGTGGTCCGAATCCATAGGGGGAAATTTCAAAATTGTCTTAGATAGTCTCCCCAAGTGTGGTTTTTGTCCATTTAGTGTCCACATGGTCTGTGCAAAATTGCAGCGTGATTGGTGAATATTTAGATGTCGCCCCACTCTGAATATATATATTATATAATGTACTTTTTCTTCCGTAGGTCCGATGGCTCAAACTCGATCAATTCCAAAAGTTTGGCTTCTAGGGATGGCAACTGGAACTTTATCCACGTCAAGGCTCCCTACATGCCTTGACGCCCTCCTCTTGGGGCAATACCACCACATCAATCAAAAGCAAACCACCTCCGACAGTCTGAACCAGGCATACCAGAGGGTGATTGAAGTCTGGACCCGAGCGCGGATCCCAACTCAACGGATCGACTCCTGTGTCCGTAAGCTTTCAAAGCTTTTAGACCGCTACAAAACACTCAAGAAGCACAGGGCCAGGCAACGTGCCAGCGATAGAATGAATGAAGACATCTTCAAAGCGGACATCCAGGAACTGTTTGACATCGCAACCAGTGATGCCATGAGCACAATCGTCAACGTTGAGGACCGAAATTTCCTGTCCATGCAGCGCAAGGACGTCAATTCTTGCAGCATGGCTGGCATTGATAAGGAAACGACTACACAAGAGGACAGAAAGCGATCCAGAATGGAGAAGGAAGCCAAGAGGAAGGCAAGGCATGAAGCAACACAGAAAGATTTGGAAGAAGCAGGAGTGTCATCAATTGATCTTTCCTCTTCTTCTTCTTCCCTTTTTTCGCAAGACGACGACGACTATAGACCATCGGTTCCGATTCCTTCTTCGTCTGAAGCTCCGGCACCAAAGCGTCCCAAGAACAAGGTTACGAACATTTTCCAATCTCCAGAAGTCATTGGAGCAATGGATCGCACCAATCTTTCTGACCGGAATGCTGTTTTCGTAACTGGAGCTGTATTACAGGCCGCGGGGCATGATCTGTCTGGGATGACGTGCTCTCGGAGCTCTATTCATCGCTACAGAGAAAGTGGGCGAGAACAGGCAACTCGAGAAGACCTAGAATCATTCTCTCTAGAAGACCCTGTCCTTCTCCATTGGGACGGAAAGCTTCTCCCCGGCATTGAAGGGAAGAAGACGAATGTGCATCGGATAGCAATCCTTATAACATTCAATGGACAGGAGAAGCTGCTTGGTGTCCCAAAGATGAAACAAGGAACTGGAGAAGCACAGGCCCAGGCATGCCTTCAAACTATGAAATTATGGAACGTGGAACAGCATGTGAGAGGTCTCGTCTTCGATACCACTGCGTCAAACACGGGTTTACATTGCGGAGCCTGTGTCAGGATTGAAGAAGCATTGGGTCACGAGCTAGTTTGGATCGGTTGTCGACATCATATACTTGAAGTCGTACTTGCTGATGTCTTTGCCTCAATATTTGGCTCAACAGGAAGTCCTGAAACAGGCCTTTTTAAGCGATTTCAAAAGGAATGGCCATCTCTCTCCCACGAAGCATTTGTCTCAGCATCGGACAGCTTGTTCGAGAACCCTCAACTCCAAGAGATGAGAAAAGAGATGCTCACTTACTTACCTAACGCTCTTCAGGCAAGCCAACCTCGTGACGACTACAAGGAGTTCCTTGAACTATCTTTGCTCTTCCTGGGGGGAAAGACTGGTGGTCAACTCTTTATCCGAGCTCCGGGTCCCATGCACCACGCGAGATGGATGGCGAAGGCGATTTATGCGCTCAAAATCTACCTCTTTCACTATCAATTCAAGCTCACAGCACGCGAAGAACGAAACGTGACTCAGCTGGCTTTATTTGTCAGTCTGATTTACGTCAAGTACTGGCATGAAGCGCCAATGGGGACACAAGCTCCTCTCAATGATCTCAAAATGCTGCATCTTCTGGAAAAATATCCACACGGAGGAGCTGCACAAGCGGCGAAGACAGCTCTAAGACGCCACCTGTGGTACTTGTCGGAGCATCTGATTGGACTGGCCTTCTTCGATAATAGGATCGATCCTGATACCAAAAGGAGAATGGTTCAACACCTCCAACATCCCCAAAAGAATGGCTGCCCCCGACGAATCGACATGGCGGAAGCTGGTGTTGAAAATGATGTGGCATCCTTCGTCACGAAAAGGACATTGACCCTCTTTGATGCCTTGAAAGTTGGAGGTAAGGAGGAAGCGCGCCAGTTATTTCAAAAAGATCCACGGGAATGGCCAAATGACAAGAACTACAGGGAACTTAGAGATCGCGCCTTAAAGATGAAAGTCGTCAATGATGCTGCCGAGCGAGGTATTGCTCTCGCACAACGCTACAATGACACTTTGACACGAAACGAGGACCAGAAGCAGTACCTCCTACAACTCGTAGCCGCCCACCGAAAACAGATACCAATACCATCCAAGGCGACTCTGATGCAGAAGAAATAATGAAGATACCCATTATCATGTCCTATTGTCTTACTGTTTTTTTTCATATTCTTTGAGAACCAAAAAAACATTTAGTTATTCAGTTGTCTATATATTTTCCCAAATTTTCAAAAAGGGGGCAAGTGGGGCGACCCCTAAATATTAACCGAATAACGTGAAACTTTGCACAAATACTGTCCACACCAAGAGGCATAAAACCAACCTTGTGGAGAGAACTTAGTCGATGCTTTAACTTTTTGGACCACCCTAATATATATATATATATATATATATATATATATATATATATATATATATATATATATATATACATAACACAATGAAATTATCACGACTAAATCTAACCAATGGTTCAAGGGCGATTGACATCGGGGATTTATTAAAATTTCGGGGGTATAACAGAAAAGTACCATCGTTTCTTGTGCAAATGCTCAGTTTTTAAGTTATGTCCTGTACAATTTTTTGGCCAATGACCTGACAGTATTTAATCACGTTATGGAAAAACTATATATGCTTACAATATGGTATCGTATGTGATACATTTATTTCTTAATTAAATACAAATTATTAATTCATTGAATTAAAATATCTACAAAATTGCCTCGGGATTGGCGACATAGCCTATTGGGAACGAAAATAATTGCCATACATAGAGCTAAATATGAAGGCAATGGGTCCTGGGTCCAGCCTCCGTCCACATAACAACAAGAAAAACGAATTATTTCGTGTCAAAATTTTCTATTGTTGTCTTCTGAAAAATTACTTCGAGAGAAGAGTGAACGAACTTTGTAAAGTCAATGAACTTTGTAACATCAGCGAATTCCTATGAGAAAGATTTATATTTGCGGCACTGAGAGCTGCTTATGTTAAGCAATGCTTTTAAGCAAGGAAGGAGTGCTTAATCTTCCTATAAGTTCTGAGTGAATAACGAGTAATATAAACCTAATAACTCAAAAGGACAGGCCTATACCTTCAGGAATTTAAATATAGTGATTCCCTATATTAACTAAATCAAATCAACTCGTTGTGTAACTCCATCGTGTAGCGGCTCTACATCGTAAAAGATCGTCGCGCCTACAACCAGAAGCGAGATCCAACGAAATAATGTAAGGTAAGGTAATTTCTTTCTTTACCATTAGGCAGCGCTAAAATACCGAAGGCAAATAAATTTAACATTAACTGATAGTAACACTACTTAACGAGGTCCTTTGAAGACCTCCACATGCATAACTCTTTAACGAAAAAACGTAGGGCTTTTGTCGTTAACTCTCCATTGAAATCTGTTGGAAATTTCCAACGGATGAGAGGTATCAGGCAATCAACCCATAGCCCTACATAGTTTTTTCAAATGGTGGTCCATGTGTGGGGAAGGGAACCGACCCATCTAAAATTTACACAAACACAAACTTTGCCTTTACACTAACCGTAACTCTACCGTACCTAACGTAATAATCGGCGAAGGCTAAGGCCGATGATAACAGTAAACAAAACCTTGTTCATTTAACAGGCTGAACTCATTTAGGTCCTATAAAAAATAGGCCAATTTCAACCTAAGCCTATTTAGTAGGCCCACTTTACTTTACCTTAACTAATAGGCCTAATATACTCTGTTATGTATGGGGAATGAATCATAAGGTTAATTAATTACTGGTTAATTATTAATTAAACCACAAATGAATTGTTCAAGCAAACGAATAAATTGTATTGTGTGTATAATTGTTCATATAAACGTATATATGAATAAGTATGGTAACCACCAACGGGAAAAATTCATATGAAAGCCAAGCAAACAAAAACTCTTCGTCAAAGGACGCGGGACATTTCGTATAGTCGGGTGGAAACGAAACATAAACATAAAACATAACTGTTAAATATGCATGTAATTTGGGGAGAAAGACATGAATTCAATTGTCTATGTAATTCTGAATAAGGTCGGACAAAAATTACCCTATGAAGGATACTGCGATACTAAGGAAAATAAATTAATATAAAGAATTTAATTTTCAAACGAAACGAAATTATTCCTTCACACGGCCCGCGTTCCTCCGTTCCCTCAAACGAAGGAAGGAGGCGTTTTAAAAATTAGCGTTCATTTACGTATAAAATGAAAAGGCGTTTCAAAAGTTAACGTTCATCTAAGTATAAAACGTTTGGGCAAAACGAAGTTTTATAAATTTGAAGCGGGAAGATGCCCACCTCGAAAGAGAAATAGGGTTTGAGACAAAAGGCGAAAAAACCGTTAGTTAGTGCATTCCAAACAGTGGTCGAGTAAAGTCGTTCTCATGAACCCTGTGTTTTCAAATTAAGTAAGAATTAAAATTAATTCTTCCTGCAAGAACAAAAACACGTTCTTCATAAAAAGTTAGTTCATGTATAAATTTATAAAAACGGTGCCTTCGAAATAAAGGAAATTTCGGGTAGCACTTAAAAGTGAAACAGTTTCAGAAATCCAGTAAAATCTAGTAAAGAAAGCGAAACGAAAAGTTGCGTCTGAAATAATTCAACTCAGTCTTCCTCTAAAAAGACAAAGAAAACGAACTAGCTAAAATAAGACGTAAAATGGTCTCTCCTTAAAATTTCTCTTAGAAAACGGGAGAGACACAAAGCTTCGCGGTAAATTCAAATTAAGTAAGAATAAGCGAAAGTATACGTACATAATTACAAGGAATTAAAAACCATACCCTAAAAATTATCTAACGTTTTGTAATTATTGACATTATACATTCATTTGTATCTTCTTATCGTATACATTATAACCAGTTATTTAATGGTCTTGTATTAATATTGAATCTCAGAATTCTTAAGACAAAGGTTAATTGTCTCAAACATCTTTTATTTAAAGGAAGTAATTGATGCTAAAGTCCATATAATTGAAAGGGTAGGGAACCGATAGTATTCTAAAAAATTAAGTCGAGTTAAATTTGTAGTATGTGCGCGACTAATCAATTTTTATTACCTGGCATACAACAATAAGACGGTATTCAGTTAAATAACTACCAATTGTAGATTCAAATTGTCTATCAGTCAAATGTAAATTGTTTATGCATTTTAATTAATTGACTTATGATTAAGTGTCATTCTTTTCATGGTAATTGATTCCATGCCAAAACATTTGGCCAACAGTCATATTTTGACTGATTCATGTTAATTCTAAATATCAAATTCTTGAAGTAAGAATCAATGTCTCAAGTGTCATTTCCATAAACAAATCTTTATTACTGTCAAATTTGTTATTTGCATTATAATTGGTTTTAAGGTCTTGAATATATTAATTTTGTAAAGGTGTATAATTATCCCCCTAAACTGAATTGACAAAGAAACATTTATAACCTTGGGTAAACGTATATGACGTGGTTTAAATGACATCAGGTCAAAGAAAGGTATAATTAATATCAATAAATATAGAAAGTATTATATAAAATAAAACACCTCGTCGAAATCAACGTCATTCAAATTTATACGTAATAACACCCACTAAAGGCCGACTTCAAACACTACAATTTACAATTTAGACACTTCACTTGAAGCCTACCTCTCAAAGTAGGCTCTACTCTTTACACTCAAGGCCTATCCTAACTAAAAACACTTTGTAAATTTTTAATTCAACCTGTGGTGTAGGTTATAAAATTTATTTCAGCAATTTAACTTACTCATAAGACTCATTAACATCACAAAATTAAACTCAGAACTTCACCATCACACAGACCAAAAGCAATTGCACGAACTCAAACCTACACCCACATAACACCTATTCTAAGACCTATTTCACATATAGGCGCAACCCATTCTAAGTCCTATTTAACATACAGGCGTAACCTATCAAGTCCTATTTAACATACAGGCGTAACCTATCAAGTACTATTTGATATATAGGCGTAACCTATCCTAAGTCCTATTTGATATATAGGCGTAACCTATCCTAAGTCCTATTTGACATATAGGCGTAACCTATTCTAAGTCCTATTTGACATATAGGCGTAACCTATTCTAAGTCCTATTTCACACAGAGACGCAACCTATTCTAAGTCCTATTTCACATATAGGCTATGGAAAGCTGATACGTGTGGATAGTTGAGATGTAACGAAAATGGTCCACTGAGTAGGTAGGTACTTAATCTAACAATTATTGAATTCCTTTTATGTCAATAACTGGGTGGATGAAACCAATTGGTTGCTCACCAGAGTTATTCTCCACACTAATATTTATATACTGTGTGATAGAGCATGCTCGGTGTTAGACATACACTACCGATCAACCAACAAACAAAAAGGACGCTGGTGGAAAAAATAGCCGGGGAACAAGGGACTTGAAGGAAGAACGGCATGGTGAACGAAGTGGTTTTAAAACAGAAAAAGATCTCCACCAGCAAGTACGCTCTCAAAAATTAAGCAACTAGAAGAAAGACTCCAAGAAGAAATCAGGACTTATCTAATAACACTCAGTAAGTGAACAATTGTATTTCTAAACCCCAGTTTAGTGATAACATATAAACTAGGTCCAGTTAAATTAGGCCTACATTGTGGTCTAAGACTTAGCATCAACTCATAGCTTAACAAAGGCTAAGGTAAATTATCCTAACCTAATTTGGTGAGGAATCCTACTGTGGACCTCAACTGTAACAGGTACCGTCTACCTTGATATGCTTCAGTTTCTCGAACCACAGCTTCTTGATGATGGCATTCTTGATAATGTTGTGTTTCAACAAGATGGAGCACCATGTCATTATGCTCTAATTGTTCGAGAATACCTCAACAGACGCCTTCCGAATCGGTGGATTGGACGTGGAGGACCTCGACCTTGGCCTCTGCGTTCTCCGGATTTGACACCCCTGGATTTCTTTGCATGGGGTTTCATAAAAACAAAGGTTTATCGCCAAAAGATCAATAGTTTAGCTGAACTTAAAGAACGCATCCAGTTGGCAGTGCGGGAGATAACACCTGAAATGGTTCAAAATGTGTTTCGCAGCGCTGAGGATAGATTTGAAATTTGCAGAGATACAGACGGTGCACATGTTGAAACTTCTCAATAAAGTTTTGACTTATGATTTATAAGTCTATTTGTTTTTGTATCATAATTTAGTAATAAACACAAAATTATGTCTGTTTTTATTAAATTTGTCCGATTTCATTGAAAGATAGTTAATTCTGGGACACCCTGTATAAGAACACTGTTTGCTCTTTTCAAGATGCTCAGTATTTCCCCAGTGTCTGGGGATCTTCTCCATATCCAGTATAAGGGTGTAGCTATTTCATTTTTGCAGTTTTTAATTAATAGCGCGTTCCATTTGTCCGGACTTGCAGCTGAATGAATGATTTCATTTGGCCTATAGCTCTCGCTACATCTTCTGGGTTAAAATCAAAGTCTGTTATACATTCTCCTTGCAATTTCTCTTCGAAGAAGGCATGTATGTCAGGTATCGCTTTGTCACTTTTTGAGGTACTGAAGATCGATTCATACTGGGCTCTCAATGTTTCAGATATTTCTTTTAGATCGTCTGTTAGTTCATTATTTCCTTTCCTTAAGGGCCCGATAGTAGCGCGCGTTTTTGTTTTCCTTTTCGTATCGCTGTAGAAGTATTTTGGTTTTTTCTTTATTGCTTCTACCGCCTTTTCCTCTTCCCTCTCTGTATGGCCCTTTATCAGAGTTTGTATTTCCCTATCGATTCTCTCCAGTTTTTCTTGTATTACTTTCCTGGCATTGTTGTCTCCGTAATCAGCTAACTTCGTCACTACTCTCTTTCTTTTGCGGAATATTCTTCTCTTTTGCCTCTCTAGCCAGTTCCTCTTTCCTTTTGTCTGTGCTTTCGGAGTATATTTTTCCAAAATTCTCAGCGTATTTTCTTCCAAAGCTGTTAGCATTTCTTCATTTGTTTTATTCTCTAAAACTGTTCTCCACTCTATTTGGGCCATATGTGATCTGATTTCCTCCCAATTTATGGTCTTGGAGTTTAAATTAAAAGCCCCAAATTTGCTTCTTCCTTCCGTATGTGTATTGTCTTTTAAATTTATCGCCATATTCGTTGATAACTCGATTATATTGTAGTCTGAGATAATAGTTGGGGGTTATTTTTATATCGGCAATCAAGTTCGTGTTATTTGTGAAAACCAGATCTAGGCAGTTATTTTTCCTGGTATTTTCTGTCATCTCCTGTGTTAGCATAAACTCGTTTGTGAGAGCCATCAGCATTTTTTCTTGTTCCTGCTGGTCCTCTCTTATGCCCCCCTTATCTTGCTGTATAAATGTATTTCTACCCACCTTTTTGTATTTTATAAATAGGAAATTAAAATTGCCGTAGAGTATTATATTAGGGGCTGGAGAGTTTACAGACTTTATTAGGGTTCTGATATCATTAATGGCATCCGAAAATTTTTCATTTGGAGAGTTTGGAGGTTTATAGATGACTATCAGTACCACGTTTAGTTTCTCTATTTTCACTGCAAGGGTTTCCACGAAGCTGCTGGATTTATTTATTACCGTCTCTGTCATATGCCTCTCATGTATATAAATAGCACAGATACCTTTACGTCTCGCTGTTCTATCCGCTCTTAGTAAGTTGAATCTATCGATATGCAATTCTTTCTTATCGATAGTGTTCGCAGTTATCGCAGTTTTCTTGGCAATCTTTAAGATGTGTTTCTGTGAGGCATGCGATGTCCGCCCTTGTTTCGTTCATAAAACCTTTCAGGTACGAAACTTTGTTTAGTGAATTGTTCGGTTTTATTCCTTGAATATTTGCCAGGACAATGTTTATGTTCTTTGGTTTGCATTGCCCCTTGTGCATTTTAAGTTCGTTGTCCTTTGATATCGCGTGTTTTGTAGCCTTGTGGTCCTCCGAGATGGATCCGTTCCCGCCTACCTGTTGTGGTAGCTTCTTGCCATGTAGCGGTCCGGCTCGAGGGTTCCCAGCTGTGTCTGCTGCACGTGCTGTATAAGACTTAGCAGCCGTATTGTGTCCGAGCTGTTAAAAAAATTGTTATTCGTGTTTTTGTGCTATTTGGATGCATATTTTTTTTTTCACATTCCTTCTGTTGTCATTTGAAACTTGTCCTTTGAACTTGTCGGGAGAATATATATATATATATATATATATATATATATATATATCAGTGGCGTGCATTCATGGTAAGCTAGGTAAGCGCCGCCTACCCTAATAAAAATCATATTAAAGATATTAAAGACAGTACCGTATTTTTCAGAATAGTCTACAGTATATACCCACTAGCCAGTTATGAAGTTTATCATTAGCTACTATAATTACTATAATTATATAATATGTACATATAGTGCGTGCGCTCGCACGCATTACCGCTTAACCTGTAGACGTACCCACCGCACGTCAAATATATACACACAACACTTATTAGAGTGCACCCTAATATAGAGGTTGGGAGTAGGATATAACTTTAAAATTGCTTCCGATTTCAACATTCCAAATAATACTTTTTCTGTCGAATTCTTGGCAATCCAAACTACAATTGTTGTACCAGTTTTGGTCTAGTAAAAACTCAGATGGGAACAGGGTGAGCGGCTTTGGATCATCTCGAGAGACGTAAAATTCAATATTTTTCTTCATAACTGTAACCATTATTATTGTTATTATTAGTAGTAGTAGTAGTAAAGTTAGAATAAGATCTATAAAATAAATGTTAATGAAATCTCTGCCCTTCGTCCCCTTCTTAATTACAGATTATTTATTACAGAGTTGAGATGTTAATTTGATCATACAATAAGATAAAACATCACCATATTTTATTGCATACATCTAGCTATCACTAACTACGTACCTACGTACATATACTTTGTGTGTGTATATATATATATATATATATATATATATATATATATATATATACAGGGTGTCCCATAAGTCCGGCATCATAGGAGAAATTCATATGTTTCTATTTCTACAAACCATAATTCATATTTTTCTTATGCTCGGGATGCCAATTTCCCGTCCACCATTCTGTTCAGTGACGAGGCTGTTTTTTATGGAAATGGTGAGGTAAATCGACAGAACACCCGCTACTGGTCTCAAAACAACCCTCACTGGTATACCTCTTCAAAGGAACAAGGTATGGCATTTGGAAGGATCGCATTATAGGCCCCCTCTTTTCGATGAACATGTCACTGGAGGCACCTACCTACGTATGCTCAAGGAAGAAGCATTTCCCAGTGTCTTGAACGAAGAAGGAAATTTCCCAACATGGTTCCAGCAAGACGGCGCTCCCGCACATTACAGCACCCAAGTAAGGGAATACCTGTATCAACAATTCCCTGGTCATTGGGTAGGACGTCGAGGGCCTGTGGAATGGCCAGCTACAAGCCCGGATCTCACGCCACTACATTTTTATCTCTGGGGCCACTTCAAAGCGCTGGTATACGCAGAGAAAATTAGGAGTGTTGAACATTTGCGGCAGCGCATTATTGGGGCATGTAACACCATTACTCCTGACATCATTCACCGTGTGCTTGCTGACTGGGTATCACGTCTGAATTTGTGTATTGAAAATAATGGTGGACATATTGAGCACGTTCTGTAAATAAAAGCTTTTGTTTTGCCTTTTTTTATTTTTTTTCCTATGATGCCGGATTTATGGGACACCCTGTATATATATATATATATATATATATATATATATATATATATATATCGTAAAGAACGACGCTTGTATAGGAGAATATTCCGCGCAAGATGAGGAGGGAGAACGAAACAAATGAAAAAATGAGGTAACCACCCGGGAATCGAACCCGGGATTAGGTACTCCGGCTTGCCGGGCCGAGGGGCCTCGCAAACCTCGTAGGTTGTTGGGGTTTTCTCAACTCCTCGCGGGGTGTGCGCGAAGAGTTACCTAGTTGCGTTTTTTTTTTCCCCCCTTCCTTTTCTTTTTGTTCCCCTTTTTTTCCATATCTCCCGGAATTTCTTTTGTCTTGACTCGGTCTTGGGCTTCTGTCAATTGCAGTATCCCCCCCCCCTCTGTTTCTATTTTGCAGTCTTGGGGTCATCGGGTGCACCCGCTGGGGGGCATCGCTCCGTGGCTGAGCCGTGCTCTGGGGACGGTACGGGCGCCCGAACCGCTGCTGCGTCTGGATTGGGTCTTTGCTAGGCTCTTAACGGACAAATCTCCGTAGAGCCAATCTGCTGTTTTTAAAACGACAGTCAGGTTGGGGGGCGGGCTACCCGGGACGTTGGGCCTGCGCCTTGAAGGATGCAGCGGCGGATGGTGCATTGCCTTGGGTCCGAGGCTGTCTTTTTTGTAATGCTATTGTTTATGGGTTCAATTTCAAAACTTCAATCCCCTCCTGTTGACGACTCTGGCCCGTCCTTGGATTTGGATAAGACTTCTACTTCTGGTCGTTCATCGGCCTTTGCCTCCGCTGAATTGACCTTAAAGCCGTATGGCCCCTTCTCGTCCTCTGCGGCGTTTGGCTCTCGTGGCCGGAGTCGTGGTGGCCGTAGGGCGGGGTCTTCGCTGCCCTCGTTCTCTCGCCCACTCTCGGTTACCGTCACACATAGACCTGTCTCTGCTGTCAATTTCTGTCCGGTGGACAGGTTCCTTGTTCTCCGCCCTTCCGCTGGCTCCCTTCCGGGCAACTCGGAACATATCGCTTCTCCGGAAACGAATTTATGGACACATACATTCTGCTCGTTTAGAAAGGGTCAATGTGGGGTAGAATTAAGTTGCAATGTTATAAGCAGGGGTGCAGTGCTGCCGGGGCGTGCCGGAGCGCCGCTCCGGCACCTCTGCAAGAGGAAGTTTGGAGGAATTACCATAACAAGCAACAAAAAAATTGTCTCCATTAATTATCAACAGTTTCTTACTAGTCTTGTGAACAATTTGCAGCACCGTATGTTCACGACAACATCCATGAAAGGTTCTCAAACTTCTGAACCTCAAAGTATGTACAAATCACTGCTAAATGAAATGTGTGTCCTTGAAAAAGACTACTGGTCTGATGAAATACCACCTAATTACGGAGAAGCTGAAATCTCATCTCTCTGTAAGAGGTTTAAGCTTTCTTCTTACTCTGTACTAAATGCCTTTAGAGACTATGTGGAAGATCATGGGCGCCGCATCCCCCAAGATTTACACCCATTACTGAGCTGTTCACAAGTTATTCCTATTAGTACTGCTGAGTGTGAGAGGGGATTCAGTCACATGAACTTGATAATAACAACAACACGCTCAAGAATTCTCATAGATCATGTATCAGCGCTTATGTTTGTTAAACTACATGGACCTCCTCTAGTTCAGTGGAATCCTGAGCCATATGCCATATCATGGCTGCGGTACCACAGATCGGCAGATGACACCAGGACAAGAGTTGCTTCAGACCCCCGAAAACATATCACGCCTGACCCTTTGTGGAAATTATTGTGAAACTTCCCACTGGTGGTATTTGGTAAGCACTAAGTAGTTTTAACTTCTTAAATTGATAAAATACATGATTGCTCTTTTTTCTTTATTTGCTTGATAATTATATTTATTTTATGATAATTAGTGAGTGCAAACACGAAATACTTAGTCATCGTGTGGCATATATAGAAACAGGATAGGAAATGGCAGGCTTTTGTCAGGCCCACCAGAGCTCCGGCACCTATAAAATTGGCACTGCACCCCTGGTTATAAGGATTAATCCAAGCCAAGAAGAGTATCTTCTTGACAATATATAAGCGATACAAATGAAGTGGAGGCCTTGCAGAGGGAAACAAACAAAATATACACATGGTCAGAAGACAACAATATGACATTTAACACCGAGAAATTTCAGCTCTTGAGATATGGTAGAAATGAGGAACTTAAACAAACTGCATATTATGCTCCAGATGGACAGGAAATTCAGAGAAGCACGAAAGCGATCGACTTGGGGGTAACAATGACTGATGATGCCAAATTCGAGACACAAAATCAGATAGCAATAAACAAAGCAAAAAGAGTTGCGGGACAGGTACTAAGAACGTTCAAAAGGAGGGACAAGACAGTAATGATTTCCCTGCTGAGAACACTGATCATACCAAAACTTGAATACTGCTTAGTTTTGACGTCCCCATATAAAAAGGAAGAAACTAATAAACTAGAAGAAACGCAAAGCCATTTCACAGCCAAGATTGATGGCTGCAAAGAGCTCAACTACTGGGAAAGACTACGTAAACTAAATCTGTACTCCCTGGAAAGAAGAAGAGAGAGGTACACCATAATGTACATATGGAAAATGATCGAAAAACTGGCACCAAACCTCAAACTAAACCTCCTCAACACTAAAGGAAAATAGCTTGGTTGTCAGGGGGCCAAGACTTTTAACCAGCTTCCAAAGGACTTCAACTTTGACCTCTGTAACGTTTCTGAAGTCTTCAAAAGGGGACTAGATGCCTGGCTCAGGATGGTATCAGATGAGCCGGGTGTACCTGGCTATGTGCGGTGGAGAGCGCAAGATAGCAACTTGCTCCTCCATCAACCCAGGCCTAGAGGCGGGGCCACCAGCTTAACTTTCGTGTGAAGAGAGACCGACACACGAAACCGAAAAGAGGTTAACGAGGTGCGTGTATATATATATATGTGTATATATATATATATATTTTATTTTTATTTTTTTTAATTGGGGTTGTTTAACCTCCTTCGCAACATCTAAGGTCATATGACGGAGGGGACCTACAGCTTTACGTGGAATCCGAACCACGGGTCGCTACATAATCTGGGCACAGAGGACGGTCTCCCATACAACTACTACCCAGACCCAATGTCGCTTAACTTCGCTGATCTCCTGGAAGCGGTGTTACGACATCGGTCACGACGTAGCCCCATATATATATATTATATATATATACCGGGTGTACATAAAGTCAGGATCTATTTTTGTGAAGCACTTGGAAATTATATGGAATTCAATCATAAAATGATAAAGTGGTAACATTTATTAAATAATTAAGAGTAGGATTCGACGTGACGCCCATCAGTATCCCTGCACAGCTCAAATCGTTCCGCAGCATTTCTAAACACATTCTGGAGTATTTGCGGGGTTATGTTATCTGCAGCAGTTCGTATACGTGTACGTAAGTTTTCAAGACTCGTAATCTTCGTCTGATAGACGTGCGATTTGATAAAGCCCCATGCAAAGAAATCTAAAGGGGATAAATCTGATGATCTCGCTGGCCAAGGTCTGTTGCTTCCGCGTCCGATCCAGCGATTTGGAAAACGTCCATTTAGATAATCCTGAACAATTTTGGCATAGTGACAAGGAGCACCATCATGTTGATAGACGACGGTACTAACAATCCTATCCCCGTCGTCTATCAACATGATGGTGCTCCTTGTCACTATGCCAAAATTGTTCAGGATTATCTAAATGGACGTTTTCCAAATCGCTGGATCGGACGCGGAAGCAACAGACCTTGGCCAGCGAGATCATCAGATTTAACCCCTTTAGATTTCTTTGCATGGGGCTTTATCAAATCGCACGTCTATCAGACGAAGATTACGAGTCTTGAAAACTTACGTACACGTATACGAACTGCTGCAGATAACATAACCCCGCAAATGCTCCAGAATGTGTTTAGAAATGCTACGGAACGATTTGAGCTGTGCAGGGATACTGATGGGCGTCACGTCGAATCCTACTCTTAATTATTTAATAAATGTTACCACTTTATCATTTTATGATTGAATTCCATATAATTTCCAAGTGCTTCACAAAAATAGATCCTGACTTTATGTACACCCTGTACTGTATATGGTGTCTCATAACATGTCGGACGCACTTTCAGGATGGATTCAGGGCCTGAAAACAATAAAAAAAGTTTATATAAACATATGTCCGAAATCGCTTTGTTTCCGAGTTACAGCCTTATCTTTAAAAGAAGTGCTCAAAATGACCGCCTTGCGCTTGAATACACGCTTGAACACGCCTCGTCATAGACTGCCTGACGCGTTCAAACATTCCAGGTATGGTTCGGATTTTCTGGTATCCTTGTTCTACACGTTGGCGAAGCATTTCAACGTTGTCAATGGGTGTCACGTAAACGATGGATTTCAGATGACCCCACAGGTAAAAATCGAGTGGATTCAGGTCCGGGGAGCGAGCAGGCCACGCAATGGGTCCTCCACGGCCTCTCCACTTATCAGGGAAATGGTCATCCAAATAGTCTCTGGCTACTCGACGAAAATGAGGTGGAGCGCCGTCATGCATAAACCACATACGACGTCGGACACCAAGACGAACTTCATCTAGTAAATCGCATAATTCATCCCTTAAAAAATTGGAATAGGATTCTCCTGTTAATCTTTCATGCAAAACAAAAGGACCGATTAAGTTGTCGGCAATAAGCCCTGCCCCTACATTGATACTAAATTGTTGTTGGTGCCTTGACTGGATGATGGCATGCGGATTCTCTTCGGCCCAGTAGTGAGTGTTGTGTAAAATAATCACGCCATTTTTTGTGAAGGCAGCCTCATCAGAAAACAACACGGAGGCTAGAAAAAGAGGATCGCGAGCACACTGTTGAAGGGAACAAGTACAAAAAGCCTCTCGTGGTGGGAAATCAGCTTCACTAAGGCCTTGTACTCTCTGAATGTGATATGGGTAAAGTGTTGTTTCCGTAAAATTCTCCATACAGCTGTGTATCTTACACCCTCTGCTGCTGCTATCCTTCGGGTGCTGACACCAGGATGTTCCTCCACGCGATTAAGGACCCACTCCCCCAACTCAACAGTTCTGGCGCTGATTGGTCTACCACCATCTGAAACTCGCTTGTTGAATGATCCTGTATCACCAAGACTCGTCTATTCTCTGAAAGGTCTTCTTATCTGGCAGACGGCGATTCGGAAGCCTTTCCGCATACAGACGTCTTGCTGCGGCCGCATTACACTCGGCAAGTCCATACATGAGATGCATGTCTGCTATTTCTCTGTTTGACTAAGCCTCCATTCTCACTTCAAATGCACATTATTAGTGAATAGCACAAAAACTTTTAAGGTTTTTTCACTGGAGTGCACTTATTCACGGTAAGAAGTTACGAATACGAACAGTGAAACACCGCGATGCACCTTTGACTGACTGATGGCTCTACATTCAACGATGTTGAAACATGTCATAGAGTGTACGAAACATTAAAATTGGCAAAGCCATACATGAAATAAGTCTCGTACACACTCACAAACATTGTCGGCAAGCAGTGTTTGTAAACAGTTTGCGGAATGAATTGCTGGACCACAAAATGGGCTGTAACTCGGAAACTAAGCAATTTCGGGCATATGTTTATATAAACTTTTTTCATTGTTTTCAGGTCCTGAATCCATTCTGAACGTGCGTCCCACATGTTATGAAACACCCTATATATATATATATATATATATGATGAATAAACCACGAAGGGAAAAGAAACACAAAGGGGTGCTCAAGCGCTTTCGTCTAATGACATCCTCAGGACACTCCAGTGTCATTAGACGAAAGCGCTTGAGCACCCCTTTGTGTTTCTTTTCCCTTCGTGGTTTTATTCATCATAAATATTTTTCACGTGTCACTTTCGTGAAATAATTTTTCATATATATAATATATATATATATATATATATATACAGGGTGTCCCATAAATCCGGCATCATAGGAAAAATAATAAAAAAGGCAAAACAAAAGCTTTTATTTACAGAACGTGCTCAATATGTCCACCATTATTTTCAATACACAAATTCAGACGTGATACCCAGTCAGCAAGCACACGGTGAATGATGTCAGGAGTAATGGTGTTACATGCCCCAATAATGCGCTGCCGAAAATGTTCAACACTACTAATTTTCTCTGCGTATACCAGCGCTTTCAAGTGGCCCCAGAGATAAAAATCTAGTGGCGTGAGATCCGGGCTTCTAGCTGGCCATTCCACAGGCCCTCGACGTCCTATCCAATGACCAGGGAATTGTTGGTACAGGTATTCCCTTACTTGGGTGCTGTAATGTGCGGGAGCGCCGTCTTGCTGGAACCATGTTGGGAAATTTCCTTCTTCGTTCAAGACACTGGGAAATGCTTCTTCCTTGAGCATACGTAGGTAGGTGCCTCCAGTGACATGTTCATCGAAAAAGAGGGGGCCTATGATGCGATCCTTCCAAATGCCACACCATCCATCACCCGAGATGCACCTTGTTCCTTTGAAGAGGTATACCAGTGAGGGTTGTTTTGAGACCAGTAGCGGGTGTTCTGTCGATTTACCTCACCATTTCCATAAAAAACAGCCTCGTCACTGAACAGAATGGTGGACGGGTAATTGGCATCCCGAGCATAAGAAAAATAAGAATTATGGTTTGTAGAAATAGAAAACAGCAAACATTTCCGTTTATTTTTTATACTTCAGACGTTTCAACAAATCTTTTGTCATCATCAGTGAATTATAAGTCTTAAAACCTTAAGACAAAAATGAGAATAATGAAAATTACATCAATACACAATTAAAATCATTAAAATTACATCACTACAAAAAATTAAAATCATTAAAATTAAATTAAAATTACCTCAACTGATAAATACACAATGTTTACATCAACCTCCATACTTGGCAGAAACAGAGAAAACTGTATGGTCAGTAAATTAGAAGGTATGAAAATGTCTATGAAAATCGGTTGGTTAGTCAAAAGAGCTGTAATTTGTAAGATGAGCTATTATTGTTAATGGAAGATTTGTTTCTATAGATGTACAAAGATTCTAAAATTCGGAGTTATGTAAGGCTATTGGATCTGGTTAGAATTTCGAACTGAGTTTTGTAAGGGGATGGTTGTTTTCATTACTATGGTTTCTGATTGCGGATTGTGGTGGGCTACTGAGGGGACGGTTAGTACGGACTGATAAGCACAAATGTTGAGAAAGGCGTACCTCCAGTTGGAGTTGAGTACTGCCAATATACGCAGCCTTACGGCTGTCGCAAGTGTATTTGTAAACAACATTAGGGCACTAAGGGCATACAGTTTTGGGGAATTTGTCTTTGAACTTTAACAAATTTGATAATTTAAGTGGGTTAACGAGGGCGAATCTAAAATTTATTTGGGGATAACTAGACTTCAGCAGTTTCGACACTTCACCTCGAATACGCATTGATAAATGGAAATGCATTTCTTTGCCATTACGAAGAAATTTGGTTGAAAAGTTGTCCTAATAGTTTTAAACCCGTATATTACAGAAGATACGTGGATGACACTTTTTTAATATTTAAACATTCTTCACACGTAGAATTTTTTCTTCATTATCTTAATAAACAACGTAGTAATATTAAGTACACATGTGAAAACGAAACAAATAATAGTTTACCTTTCCTGGATGTTCTAGTTAAACGGGTTAATAACAAGTTCCAGACCTCACTATTTAGAAAACAAACTTTTACTGGTTTAGGAACCAATTATTATTTGAGTTGTATGTTTTATAAGTATAAGATTAGTGCTATAGTAACATTATTAACAAGAAGTTACCGATTTGTTCAGATTACTTTTCATTAAACGAAGAATTTAATTTTTTAAAACAGTACTTTATTAATAATTACTACCCTTCTAATCTTTTTGACAACCAATTAAATAAATTTTTAAATAACACTTTTAATACTAAACTCCCCATAACTACAGTACAAAAAGAAACCAGATATATTAAATTACCTTTTTATGGTTATTTATCATTGCTTATTCGAGGTGAAGTGTCGAAACTGCTGAAGTCTAGTTATCCCCAAATAAATTTTAGATTCGCCCTCGTCAACCCACTTAAATTATCAAATTTGTTAAAGTTCAAAGACAAATTCCCCAAAACTGTATGCCCTGATGTTGTTTACAAATACACGTGCGACAGCTGTAAGGCTGCGTATATTGGCAGTACTCAACTCCAACTGGAGGTACGCCTTTCTCAACATTTGGGCTTATCAGTCCGTACTAACCGTCCCCTCAGTAGCCCACCACAATCCGCAATTAGAAACCATAGTAATGAAAACAACCATCCCCTTCACAAAACTCAGTTCGAAATTCTAACCAGATCCAATAACCTTACAGAACTCCGAATTTTAGAATCTTTGTACATCTATAGAAACAAACCTTCCATTAACAATAATAGCTCATCTTACAAATTACAGCTTTTTTAACTAACCAACCGATTTTCATAGACATTTTCATACCTTCTAATTTACTGACCATACAGTTTTCTCTGTTTCTGTTAAGTATGGAGGTTGATGTAAACATTGTGTATTTACCAGTTGAGGTAATTTTAATTTAATTTTAATGATTTTAATTTTTTGTAGTGATGTAATTTTAATGATTTTAATTGTGTATTGATGTAATTTCCATTATTCTCATTTTTGTTTTAAGGTTTTAAGACATAATTCACTAATGATGACAAAGGTTTGTCGAAACGTCTGAAGTATAAAAAATAAACGGAAATGTTTGCTGTTGTGTTGGTCCTTCTTTTCATATATATATATATATATATATATATTATATATATATATATATATACACACAAACTCAGAATGGTCCCCTGAGAAACTTATATGTTAAACACAGACTGTGCATGGAACAAGGAACTCTTCTGGGAAATTACATCCACTATAGTTCGAATAAGTAATGATAAATGACAAATACTATAGTTTTTTCTTTTTCATGATGGAAAGCCCAACGTGGGCACCGGGTTACTCGCAAAGAGGCCCCAAAATATAACTTCCCTCACCAGCTATCTGCAAAGCAGATAGGATCCAGCTTTGGGACAGGATCTGCTTTGCAGATAGCTGGTGAGGGAAGTTATATTTTGGGTCCTCTTTGCGAGTAACCCGGTGCCCACGTTGGGCTTTCCATCATGAAAAAGAAAAAACTATAGTATTTGTCATTTATCATTACTTATTCGAACTATAGTGGATGTAATTTCCCAGAAGAGTTCCTTGTTCCATGCACGGTCTGTGTTTAATATATATATATATATATATATATATATATATATATATATATATATATATATATATATAACACAATGAAATTATCACGACTAAATCTAACCAATGGTTCAAGGGCGATTGACATCGGGGATTTATTAAAATTTCGGGGGTATAACAGAAAAGTACCATCGTTTCTTGTGCAAATGCTCAGTTTTTAAGTTATGTCCTGTACAATTTTTTGGCCAATGACCTGACAGTATTTAATCACGTTATGGAAAAACTATATATGCTTACAATATGGTATCGTATGTGATACATTTATTTCTTAATTAAATACAAATTATTAATTCATTGAATTAAAATATCTACAAAATTGCCTCGGGATTGCGACATAGCCTATTGGGAACGAAAATAATTGCCATACATAGAGCTAAATATGAAGGCAATGGGTCCTGGGTCCAGCCGCCGTCCACATAACAACAAGAAAAACGAATTATTTCGTGTCAAAATTTTCTATTGTTGTCTTCTGAAAAATTACTTCGAGAGAAGAGTGAACGAACTTTGTAAAGTCAATGAACTTTGTAACATCAGCGAATTCCTATGAGAAAGATTTATATTTGCGGCACTGAGAGCTGCTTATGTTAAGCAATGCTTTTAAGCAAGGAAGGAGTGCTTAATCTTCCTATAAGTTCTGAGTGAATAACGAGTAATATAAACCTAATAACTCAAAAGGACAGGCCTATACCTTCAGGAATTTAAATATAGTGATTCCCTATATTAACTAAATCAAATCAACTCGTTGTGTAACTCCATCGTGTAGCGGCTCTACATCGTAAAAGATCGTCGCGCCTACAACCAGAAGCGAGATCCAACGAAATAATGTAAGGTAAGGTAATTTCTTTCTTTACCATTAGGCAGCGCTAAAATACCGAAGGCAAATAAATTTAACATTAACTGATAGTAACACTACTTAACGAGGTCCTTTGAAGACCTCCACATGCATAACTCTTTAACGAAAAAACGTAGGGCTTTTGTCGTTAACTCTCCATTGAAATCTGTTGGAAATTTCCAACGGATGAGAGGTATCAGGCAATCAACCCATAGCCCTACATAGTTTTTTCAAATGGTGGTCCATGTGTGGGGAAGGGAACCGACCCATCTAAAATTTACACAAACACAAACTTTGCCTTTACACTAACCGTAACTCTACCGTACCTAACGTAATAATCGGCGAAGGCTAAGGCCGATGATAACAGTAAACAAAACCTTGTTCATTTAACAGGCTGAACTCATTTAGGTCCTATAAAAAATAGGCCAATTTCAACCTAAGCCTATTTAGTAGGCCCACTTTACTTTATCTTAACTAATAGGCCTAATATACTCTGTTATGTATGGGGAATGAATCATAAGGTTAATTAATTACTGGTTAATTATTAATTAAACCACAAATGAATTGTTCAAGCAAACGAATAAATTGTATTGTGTGTATAATTGTTCATATAAACGTATATATGAATAAGTATGGTAACCACCAACGGGAAAAATTCATATGAAAGCCAAGCAAACAAAAACTCTTCGTCAAAGGACGCGGGACATTTCGTATAGTCGGGTGGAAACGAAACATAAACATAAAACATAACTGTTAAATATGCATGTAATTTGGGGAGAAAGACATGAATTCAATTATCTATGTAATTCTGAATAAGGTCGGACAAAAATTACCCTATGAAGGATACTGCGATACTAAGGAAAATAAATTAATATAAAGAATTTAATTTTCAAACGAAACGAAATTATTCCTTCACGCGGCCCGCGTTCCTCCGTTCCCTCAAACGAAGGAAGGAGGCGTTTTAAAAATTAGCGTTCATTTACGTATAAAATGAAAAGGCGTTTCAAAAGTTAACGTTCATCTAAGTATAAAACGTTTGGGCAAAACGAAGTTTTATAAATTTGAAGCGGGAAGATGCCCACCTCGAAAGAGAGATAGGGTTTGAGACAAAAGGCGAAAAAACCGTTAGTGCATTCCAAACAGTGGTCGAGTAAAGTCGTTCTCATGAACCCTGCGTTTTCAAATTAAGTAAGAATTCAAATTAATTCTTCCTGCAAGAACAAAAACACGTTCTTCATAAAAAGTTAGTTCATGTATAAATTTATAAAAACGGTGCCTTCGAAATAAAGGAAATTTCGGGTAGCACTTAAAAGTGAAACAGTTTCAGAAATCCAGTAAAATCTAGTAAAGAAAGCGAAACGAAAAGTTGCGTCTGAAATAATTCAACTCAGTCTTCCTCTAAAAAGACAAAGAAAACGAACTAGCTAAAATAAGACGTAAAATGGTCTCTCCTTAAAATTTCTCTTAGAAAACGGGAGAGACACAAAGCTTCGCGGTAAATTCAAATTAAGTAAGAATAAGCGAAAGTATACGTACATAATTACAAGGAATTAAAAACCATACCCTAAAAATTATCTAACGTTTTGTAATTATTGACATTATACATTCATTTGTATCTTCTTATCGTATACATTATAACCAGTTATTTAATGGTCTTTTATTAATATTGAATCTCAGAATTCTTAAGACAAAGGTTAATTTTCTCAAACATCTTTTATTTAAAGGAAATAATTGATGCTAAAGTCCATATAATTGAAAGGGTAGGGAACCGATAGTGTTCTAAAAAATTAAGTCGAGTTAAATTTGTAGTATGTGCGCGACTAATCAATTTTTATTACCTGGCATACAACAATAAGACGGTATTCAGTTAAATAACTACCAATTGTAGATTCAAATTGTCTATCAGTCAAATGTAAATTGTTTATGCATTTTAATTAATTGACTTATGATTAAGTGTCATTCTTTTCATGTAATTGATTCCATGCCAAAACATTTGGCCAACAGTCATATTTTGACTGATTCATGTTAATTCTAAATATCAAATTCTTGAAGTAAGAATCAATGTCTCAAGTGTCATTTCCATAAACAAATCTTTATTACTGTCAAATTTGTTATTTGCATTATAATTGGTTTTAAGGTCTTGAATATATTAATTTTGTAAAGGTGTATAATTATCCCCCTAAACTGAATTGACAAAGAAACATTTATCACCTTGGGTAAACGTATATGACGTGGTTTAAATGACATCAGGTCAAAGAAAGGTATAATTAATATCAATAAATACAGAAAGTATTATATAAAATAAAACACCTCGTCGACATCAACGTCATTCAAATTTATACGTAATAACACGCACTAAAGGCCGACTTCAAACACTACAATTTACAATTTAGACACTTCACTTGAAGCCTACCTCTCAAAGTAGGCCTATCCTAACTAAAAACACTTTGTAAATTTAATTCAACCTGTGGTGTAGGTTATAAAATTTATTTCAGCAATTTAACTTACTTATAAGACTCATTAACATCACAAAATTAAACTCAGAACTTCACCATCACACAGACCAAAAGCAATTGCACGAACTCAAACCTACACCCACATAACACCTATTCTAAGACCTATTTCACATATAAGCGCAACCCATTCTAAGTCCTATTTAACATACAGGCGTAACCTATCAAGTCCTATTTAACATACAGGCGTAACCTATCAAGTACTATTTGACATATAGGCGTAACCTATTCTAAGTCCTATTTGACATATAGGCGTAACCTATTCTAAGTCCTATTTCACACAGAGACGCAACCTATTCTAAGTCCTATTTCACATATAGGCTATGGAAAACTGATACGTGTGGATAGTTGAGATGTAACGAAAATGGTCCACTGAGTAGGTAGGTACTTAATCTAACAATTATTGAATTCCTTTTATGTCAATAACTGGGTGGATGAAACCAATTGGTTGCTCACCAGAGTTATTCTCCATACTAATATTTATATACTGTGTGATAGAGCATGCTCGGTAGTAGACATACACTACCGATCAACCAACAAACAAAAAGGACGCTGGTGGAAAAAATAGCCGGGGAACAAGGGACTTGAAGGAAGAACGGCATGGTGAACGAAGTGGTTTTAAAACAGAAAAAGATCTCCACCAGCAAGTACGCTCTCAAAAATTAAGCAACTAGAAGAAAGACTCCAAGAAGAAATCAGGACTTATCTAATAACACTCAGTAAGTGAACAATTGTATTTCTAAACCCCAGTTTAGTGATAACATATAAACTAGGTCCAGTTAAATTAGGCCTACATTGTGGTCTAAGACTTAGCATCAACTCATAGCTTAACAAAGGCTAAGGTAAATTATCCTAACCTAATTTGGTGAGGAATCCTACTGTGGACCTCAATTTACTCTGCCTGCTCTGGACTATTTCCGGAATCTCTAGGCTGACCCCTACAAGGCTAGGCTTAACCTACTCTACAGTTAGACTGGAGATATTAGGGGTGGGTTAATTGGGGACCAATTCATACAGAGCATTTTTCACACTGGTGGCCCGTGCGGGGAATTTACATACTTTAGACTTAACCTTAGTTAACAAAAATTGCAGAATTAGGCTAAATGGTCTAGCCTAAACCTAACCTAATCAAGCCTAAAGTAACAAACTTGCCTAATTAGGTCTACAACCTATGGCCTAACTAGGAAACATTTACATTTAAGGAATCACATTCTTTTATCAGCTTAGAACTGAGTGTCACATACAGATTAACCAGAATCTAACTTACTTTTTTCTTTCAAGGTTTAGGGTACTTATTGGACTAAATCTTGACATTAATTAAATACTTGGGGAGATTTAACTAAATTTAAAACTTGACTGTTTGTCTGATTACTCAATTTATTTGATCTCTTATCTCTGATAATTTCTTCTCACCTTATTATTTCATTACAATCTCTAGTTAAACTGTTTTGACTTAAACATGGACAGTGATGAATTGCAACAATTAAAAAAGAAGCGTGGGAAATTGGGTGCTGTTACTAAGGCCATCAACACTTTTAACAATATTACACAACCAGGCAAGGAAGATTTAGAATATCATAAGGAGACTACAGTCTCGTTTGAACGACTTAACACCAAATAAACCTAGTTCTGATTTTAATCAAAGTGGAGCTAACCTTCAACAAAATTTAAGTGGTATGCCAAATCCCGAGTCACAAGAATTTAGGGCTAAGTTACCCACTTTACTAGTACCAACATTTGATGGGGACACGGTACAATTCCCATTTTTCATTGAAAAATTTGAGAGTTCAATAAGTAATAAACCTTATATTCCAACTGTTGATAAGTTTAGCTACTTAACTAGTTTCCTTAAAGGTCCAGCCTATAACATGATAGCCTATTTACCAGCTGTGGGTGTTTCATAAAGATGAGATTATATTTGAATTATCTCGACAGATTATTGATTTTGCACCCGTAAAAGATAACCATAGTGATATGGAAGATTTTATTCAAAATTAGAAGCTACTATGGGACAACTGGTTAGCAATGAGATAGATGTTAAAGCTTCATCTTGGCTTATACAAGGCGCAGTTCTTTGGTGCCTCCCTTTGAGGATTAAAGATGTTTTAGTTCAAAAGACCGGAGAAAATTATCCTAATCTTGAAAACATCAGAAAACACTTTCCAATTATCCTAACTAATTTCAAATTGAGAAATAGTTCAACACAAAATAAGACCCAGACTATGGATAAACCAAAGACTGTCTCCAGAGACCAACTAGCTATAGCCAAACAGACAAAACTTGATACTGTAGACTCGTATATGATCAACTATACCACACAAACACCTACATTACAGAATTTTAATGTAATTGCTACCTGAACTTACACACCACATTGTAAATTTTGTGCAAGTAATGAACACAGTAGTACTGGGTGTGGCAAATATTCAGGCTTTAACTCAAGATCTAGAAGATGTGAACAGTTGAACCTATGTAAAAAGTGTACTGGTCAGGGACATTATAAGACTGTAAATTTAGGTTAAGATTCAATTGTAAGTTTTGTAAAAGTTCAAGACATGTCTCATCAGTGTGTGAGTCACTGAAGAGTCCAAACAACAGTACTCAAACTCAAAAGATATCTCCTCCAAACAAAGATAATCAAGAAAATGTCACTTTCATGGGACATTCTGCTTGTTCAAACAAAGTAGCAAAAAACACTGAGGTTCTTTTACCAACTATTACTTTGAACTTAGTGAATGGTGAGGGTAGCACCACTCCAGTGAGATGTCTTATAGACTCTTGTTCTCAACAAACATTTGTTTCACAAAATTTAGTCAATAAATTGAGTTTGACACCAAACCCAAATGAACAAGAACTCAATATCACATCCTTTGTTAAGGATGACTGAAACAAAAATAGCTATAAGACAACTGACCTGAAATTACATGTAGAAAATGAACCAGAAAAAATTAAAAGTCATTATTCCAAAAGTAGGACAAAACAAAATGGTTGTACCCAAACTAGAACAAACCATTAATCATTTGAGGAAACAGTACAATATAGCTGATAGGCATATCATAATTTCATAAACAACACAGTAGCTAACATTGAAATGTTAATGGGGGCAGATTATATTCATCTTATTCATAGGGACATAGTGAAGATAGGTAATGGTATAGCTTATCAGACAACCCAGTCAACTTTTGTGTCGGGTCCATTTTGTCTCACTTTGTCGGATCCATCACATCATGCCAATGAGAGAAAAATTAAAAAGGGAGGAAAACAGGATTAGAAGGCAAAACTGTGAACTGAAATTATTTTACAAATTAATTTTATTTGACCACTTGTATGGTTGTGTACACCTGTACAGCTGTCTTTGCGACGAATTAAAACTTACCTTCGCTCAACCATCCACCAGGAGAGACGTCTGAATTTTGCCATTCTTAACAGTGAACGTGACATCACCAGTTACATAGAAGATAATGAAATGTCTGATATAATAAACATTTTCGCTAATCGGCACAATTGGGGTCGCTATTTACTTTCATAATATTTGTGTACTGTTTGACTTCATCCTAGAATTTAGTGCTAACACTCGTCTTTTACTGGCATAGCTGCTGTATGTGTAAGTCAAATTTTGAATGCTTTATTTGTGATAATTGCTGTGTGGCCTCAAGGCTACACAGCACTGACTAAGTAGGCCAGTGAATCACTGTGCAGGGCCTGCTTAAGGGGCGAGCCAACGTGGCACTGGCTCAGGGCGCCGCAGTTTAGGGGGCGCCAAAAATCGAAAGAGCAACAGAAAAAAAAGACAAAATATCGCTATCGATCAACAAGAAACAAGTGAACAGTTTAAAAAGGAATTCTACATAGAAAATTAGGGCGCGGAAGGTGAGGGAGGAGAGAGGTGTGGCCGTGGGAGGAGGACACTGTAAACAATGGCAAGCTGTTTGTCACGCGGATCCGACTCTCACCAGACCTCTGCAATTCTTCTTCATTTTTTAACCATATTATAGGTACGTTATCAGCACTGCTACATCAGAGAATATATAATAAGGGTGTGTTCGTGTTTTAGTGTACATTTCCTTACGCCAAATTTTGCTGATAAATGTTTTCCTACCAGCGAAAATATGTTTAGCTCATATTTTAGCTCTGTTCTTTTGCTGAAATGTAGAATCTTGCATTATTGGTAGCTGTAGGAGGATATCAACATATGAAGTAATGTCGACACCTTGTGTTCTAGAAGGTGTTTGAATGCCCACATCTGTATTTTTAGAACTGATAAAACTCTGTGTCACCAATAATGCCTTCTCCTTCGGTGAAGAATTTTATCTGCAAAGTTTTGGTATGGGAATGGGGTCCCCTTTATCCCCAATACTGAGTACATTTACATGGAATATTATGAGTCGGAATTGTTGCAAACAATATGTCCCAGGAATCTAATTTGGTTTCGTTATGTAGATAATATTTTCTCATTTTGGCCTGACTACTGGAACAACTTTGACACTTTCTTTCAGTCATTAAATAACCTTGTTCCCTCTATTAAATTTAAATATGAATGGGAGAACGACAAACAATTACCTTTTCTAGATGTTTTAGTCATTAACAAAAGCGGAAAGCCCAATTTCACGGTCTATAGAAAACCTACTCATTGTAATTCGTACATTCATTATTTTTCATATCATGATGAAGGGGTTAAAAGCTCAATTATTTCTTCCATGTTTCTAAGAGTACTTAGGATTTGTAGCCCACATTTGCTGGACCCGGAAAATTCAAAGATTTGGAATATTTTTAAGGATTTAAAATATCCCTGAGTGGTTTATCAGAAAGGCGTATGTTACATAAAGCCAGAAAATCTTTTTATGCCCCTCGAGAACCTTCAGTAAACCAAAAACAATATGTGAGTTTGCTTACATTGCCGGCTTAAAAAGAGTAAAACCTTTGACGAAAGATTTTAAGTTTGTTTTGGCATTCAAATATTCGTCCACCATAAAAAGTAAATTGGTTAGGAATAACGTTGCAAAACAGGAACAAGCCTGTGTCTACAGCATTCCCTGTAAAAGTTGTGATTTAGTATACGTAGGAGAAACTGGAAGAAATATTGAAACTCGTATTAAAGAACATAAATATGCCTTCAGAAGTTGTAATACTAATAATGCAATTTTTTATCACGCCAGCCAAAATGATCATGCTATAGGTTGGGTCCTGGGAATCAAGTAAGTTACTTTATAAATGCAATAATTATGTCAAACGAAAAATAATAGAATCTGTATGGATAGAACAAGTGGATAATTTTAATTTGTGCGAAGGTACTTATAAGCTGGACCCTCTAATGAGATTCTTGGTCAAAAAAATCCCTTACGGCGTCGGGTGAACGGGTTCTAAGGCACTTTTAACCTAAGTGTGAATTTCTTAAAGGTCTCTGGATTGTTTCCTTACTTGCTTTTGGTTCATTCGTTTTTTCAGTAAAATGTAAATGGAATAATAAACGTAATAGTAATAAATGTAAATATAATAATAAATGTAAAGGTAATAATAATAAATGTTAAAAAAAACGTAAATGTAATAATAAATGCAGTAATTATGTCAAAATAATAGAATCTGTATGTATAGAACAAGAAGATAGTTTTAATTTGTGCGAATGTACTTATAAGCGGGACCCTTTAATAAAATGCCCTTCCGGTGTCGGGAGAACGGGATCTAACCTAGGTGCGAATTTCTTAATGGTCTCTGGATTGTTTCCTTCTCGCCTTTTTCATTCGTTTTACGGTTTATAATTTTTGTAATAATAAACAACAATGTAATAATCAATGTAATAATAAATTTATAATTTCTGTAATAAATAATAATGCAATAATAAATGTAATAATTATGTAAAAAAAATAATAGAATCTGTATGTATAGAACAAGAAGACAGTTTTAAATTTGTGCGAATGTACTTATAAGCGGACCCTTTAATAAAATGCCCTTCCGGTGTCGGGAGAACGGGATCTAACCTAGGTGCGAATTTCTTAATGGTCCCTGAACTGTTTACCCTCTTGTTTTTGATTCATTCGTTTTTCTGTATCCACCCGAAGAGGATGCCAGTGGGCATCGAAACTGTTGTGGAAATAAACTCTGTCTATTAGAGTGGGTTTTTATTATCATACATCAGATGATTAACAATCATTGTACCAACATAGCAGCCTATTTTACAGGTGTTCAGCACAACAGACAGATTATCTATATAAACATTGAATAAGTAGGGGTATAGTATCCCTCCCTGCCTGACACCATTGATCATAGAGAATGGCTCTGAATTAACCCCACCCCATCTTACAATCATTGCCTGGTGATTATATCAGAATATTAATATACGGTACATTATGATTTACAAGTTTCATGAATAATTTGTCATGATTAACACGATCAAATGCCTTAGAGGCACCCAGGAAACGCAAAAATACATTAGCATCTAGAGTTTGGCATTTACAGATCACTTCCTTCAAGGCATATACAAACATATCAGTAGTGTCTCTTTTTAAAACCAAATTGGTTATCACTAGTATACAGGTAACATTCAAGTCTATTAATGAGTATATATTCAAACACCTTAGACATAATACTGGCCAAGGCTATTGGCCTACAGTTATCTTTACTGTTAATTTTACCCTTTTTATCTTTTAGTATCATTGTATCCGGCAAAACACCATGTACGATATGAATAAACCTGTAAAGCACAAAGCTAACAGAGGCACTAATCTGTCACTACTAAATTTCAGATGCTCAGCAGAAATACCATCAGTACCAAATGATTTGTTACAATCTAAACATTTTATGGCCTGTTTAGTCTCAAATACACAAACTCCTATATCTGGACTATAGGTAGCATCACAATTAACATTATTGTTCTTATGGACAGAGTTGAATAACTCACTGTAGTGTTCCTTCCATAATTTGACTATATTCTCAGTCAGGGACGTAGCCAAGGTGAGGGGGACGGAGGCGGTCGTCCACCCTCCCCCCTTGGAAAATCCAGGAAAAAAATCTGCGGTAATATGTTATTTAAAAACGTTTTAAACAATCGTACTGAACTACTGAAATATGAAGCGCGGGGAAACTGAACACATCTCGGCGCCAGTTAGTTTTGCATGCACTGCAGCATAGTACAGTGTGACGAGTGAGGTGTGTTGCATCATTGCATGTTGGTCAAGCTTCGTTAATTCGTTATACAATATTGCGATGGATATACGAAAATATTTCAAAAGAAAATAAGTTGAGTCGGTTGAAGAACACAATGAAAGTGATACAGCAGAACCCTCCCGTAAAGTTATTAGACAAGCGGAAGACGATGCGCATCAACCAGAACTAAGCGATGAAAATGCAAGTGTCAGCAATCAAGTACAGGTTGAGGTGCCGTCTGAAACGAAGGCTTCACAGGACCAACCGACCACTGTTAAGTTGATCTGATATAATTACATATTTATAAAAGAAATGTTTACGTGTTTGATGCATATAAAGGCAAATAATAAAACAATATAATATACTTAGTAAATTGTTGGTCAATGAATGTAGAATTATCAAATATCATGTTGCGAGTCATTTAGAATAACTATCGAATATACCTATGTAATAATATATTAAAAAAATCGGATAATCGTTAACACAAACGACACAGCAAACAATTGTTATTGCCATATAATGTTATCGTTATGTACCTTCTAATACTAGGCTGCTATTTTGCTTGATGGTTGTGATCATTGTCCAGTGATGCTTATTGTGTCAATTGTCAACAGGTCATGGTCGCTTCTCGTCTCATAATAAGCAAGCCATGGTTTTGGGCTTTTTACTACCTGCCTGCATTAATTACTCCCGAGAAGCTATGCACAGCACAAGAAAATAGAAGACGCATGCGAGTTTTGGAAAGCTATCATATATTGCCACAACAAAATGAATCGGCACAGAAAGCCCTTGGTGAGTGGGATGTGTGGTACGAGGTCTGTTAAACCTTTGAACCTTCTGAGAGGCCCTCCGATGCAGTTTTGGCTATAGAGAAATGCGATAGTATTGCGTTCCCAGTCGTCCATCGACTACTGCAGGTTTTCGCTGCTCAACTTGTTTCCACAGCTGCGCCAGAGCGTTCATTTTCAAACCTTTGCAGGTTGAAGACATGGCTACGAAATAGAATGAGTGAAGATCGTCTGACAAGATTAGTTTTAATCGCCATGGAGAGAGACAAACTAACTCTAGATGATGCGTCCGAAATATTGGATAGCTTTGCAAGAAAAAAGGCGAGACGATTCAGTTTGTTATTGGAATAAAACAGACGGTGGACGGTAATGTGATTTTGTGGTGTACCTATATGTAAGTGTGTGAATAAAATAGTTACTGAATAGTTATGGGGCTCCGCCCCGGACCCCGCTGGGAGAGCTTCCAGCTCTCCCCCAGACCCCCTAACTGTATGGGCTCGCCCGATTCACCACGGAACCTGACGAACGTAGCTCAAGTTCGCCCCCGCCTTGAGACATTCCTAACTACGTCCCTGTTCTCAGTCCCAGTTACATTTTCAATATTAGCAGGGAGAGACATTGCATTATTATTCATTGTTTTTAATTTGTCCCAAATGTTTCTTGGATTCTTACTGGCAAGCTTTCTATCAGACATCCCTGCTTAACTCATCCTCATGATTTTTTATATACCTTAATGCATACTTGAACCTGGCATTAGCCCTCTGTTTTTGTTGTAATATAGGGCCTTGCCTTGGCTTCCTTTGTTCACACCACATTAAAAAAGCATCTCTGGATGCATTATGAAGTTCAGCCACATAATCGCTCCAGCCAGGTCTATATGTATAATTTTTTCTTTTAAAGGTATTTAAGTCTAGGCTAGCATTAGCATATTACTTAGCAATACATCAAACTTATTACAATACTGTTATTTGCCCTCATCATCAACTTTGGACCAGTCTAATTTCGCTTTACTTGTATCATTTACCTGTGATAACATTGGAATACAATTAATGTCAAACTCAATTAATAGGGGCATGTGGTCAGAACTAGCATAGGAGTACAAAACTGCCATATTCAGAACTGCCTGATTTGCATCAGGAGTACAAATACAAGTTGGTGTGCCAACTATCACTGGCACAAGTAAAGCTATCACCAGGAAGACTGCACATGAATGAAAGGGTCAAGTTATTATCTTCACAGAAGGCTTTTAAGTGGTTGCTAAACAACGAATTATCATTGCCACATCAATGATAATTGATGTGGCAACTGCTTGAAAAGGCATATAGATACACAGAATTACAATTTTTTTATGGTCTACACAAATTTCTATTCCAGTTAGCTAGTTCAAACTAAGTTTTAATTCACTAATATATTTCCTATACCCAACCTCTATAGAATAGCTACCCCACCAGGTGGGGCACTCATATCAAATGGTAGTATTAGATGATGAGATCCATTGGAACTATTGTTCGCTTTGCATTAAATTAGATATAAGAAGTGTTTATTTTTGTTTTAATCTGAATTTTGTACTGTACACTTATGCTTAACACAAGTTAACACTAAGTAATATTGTTTACCTAGCATGATACACAACAAATAATAATAAATACATGACATAACAATACTATGGTTTATGTAACCCCAAATTAACATATTTATAAATATCCAGCTTTGTCTTCCTACAAATACTACTACCAAAAAGTGGAAGTATACATTTTTAACACTCCACAGTCAACACTCCCCTTGCTTCTACAGCATCATTTTTCATGGCTTGGCCCTTTCATTTTCGCTCAGCTCTACACTAGAAAAATCCCTGAAGACGCTAATGTGCTAGCTCAATATTGTTTTTTTTTAGGTTATGGAAATGTCGGTCTGAAGCTCTGAGCAACATCTTTCTTGTCGGGTCCAAACACCTGGACCCCCCAGAGATTACTTATCCCGTACGCGGTACGCCCATGCGGTTGCTAGAATCTGTAGGTAGACATAACACAAATCAAATTTCAGAAGATCAGTTAATGGTAGAAATATTTGAAAACACCATTCAGTGCAAAGACAATAGTTATTTTGTTGAGTTACCTTGGAAAATAAATTGTCCAACTTTGTTATTTTTTATTTTATTGGGTTCAGAATCCCAGCTGAGTCGTGAACGGCCAAGCTCTGAAGGGCCAGTTTAACCTACAGCCCAAGTTAAGCTAGACTAAAAACTTACGGACTTGGAGGTCCTATTAGGTCCTACCTCAGGGTTGCTGACTCGATGTGGGCCTGCGTTAGGCCTCAGTTGCATAAAATTAAGGTGAAAAACAAAAGGGGCACTATTTATGGTCTTCTTTATAAACCTTGCAACAACACAACCTGCACCATTGCACGATGCAACAATCTTGTATCTAAACAACCAAACTGAATTGCAAGAGAGCTCTCTATAAGACCACGCCCTGTAAGTGCCGCATTCAACAAACGAGTAGGAAGGACGCGCAGTGCCCCAAAAAAATTATGCCACAAGAGTGCCCAAACAATGATGCCACAAGAGCCCAAAAATGCTAGCTCTAAATTAAGTGAATTCTTCACTAACCTTACAATTATGAGATGGATATATATACAACTTAACTTAATATATACAAGCAATGCTGCATCAATCAGCTTAGTCATCATATCGCCTTGGGACAACAATGGCTCTTCCTCTTCTAGATTTTCTAACACTCTCCACCGAAGAGGCATTGTTGTCATTACCTTCTGCAAATTTAGCCAAGCCTTCTCCATGAGGCTGTAACTCAAATGTTTCATCTTGACTATCCGTGTTTTTGCTGATTTCTAAAGCATAGAGTTTTTGTATAGGTCTCTTTAATTTTCCTCCTGAAGTTTTTACTGTTATAAACAAAGGTGATAGGCCTACTGTTCACCATTGCTTTTACTTCACACAAAACAGTGCAGAATTCTTCTTTGCTCAAATGGGCATTAGCTAAAAGTTTCTTTAATGGACACTTTACACTTCTTACTAGCCTTTCCCAAAATTCTCCCCACCATGGTGCTCCCTTAACAATAAACTCCCATTGTACCCCATGGTGTGAAAAGTAGGATTGGAATCCCTCCTCTTTTAGCAAGGACCAAACTTCTTGGAGTTCCTATGCAGCCCTTTTGAAGGTTTTTGCATTATCCGATATGATTTTATTTGGGAAACCCCTTCTGTTCACAAACCTTTTAAACGCCAAAAGAAATACATCACTACTTAAGTTGCTTATCAACTCCAAATGGATTGCTCTGATAGTAGCACATGTGAAAAGACATATATAACCTTTGTTAGACTCCCCTTACTCATAAACATAGACTGGACCTGCAAAGTCTACTCCCACTACATCAAATGGGGCAGTATAGACACACCGTTCTCTTGGAAGTGGAGCCACCTTTTCATAATAAAGCTTTGCACTCCAACGCTTGGAAACCACACATTTATGCAAGACCTTTTTTACTACTTGTCTAATTTTGGGAATCCAAAACTGTTGTCTGATCTCTATAATCACTTCTCTAACTCCAGCATGTAACAACTTATGATGAGTATCCAGAATCAAAAGTTCTCAATAAATCCTGATCCAAAAACACATCCAAACCCTTGAGAGTAGAATGTGTTGGCAGAACCTGTAATGGACTGCTGGTGAGCAATTCCCTCTCTTCACCAAATTTTTCTTTCTGCACATATACCACCCAGTATTGCCTGGCTTGCTGAATCTCCTTACTGTTCAGAATTCCTTCCCTTCTTGTTTCTCCCTTAATGTTTTTGTAAATCTATATACCTATGCTGTCACTCTTAACAATCTTTTCAGACTGCTAATGTCCTCAAACCTCATTATGGGGTCCTGCTGCATAACTTGACATCTGTTCACAGTGCATTTTCTCATCTCACTCACCCATTCTTCTTCAGCCTGGCATTCTCCTACAATAGGCTGATTAGAAGGCCAGTTTTCACTTCCAAGTTTTAGCCACTCTGGCCCATTCCACCACAAACTTAACTGTGCAAGATCTTTCACTGAAATTCCTCGTGTTGGTAAATCAGTTGGGTTTTGGGTGCCTGGACAATGCTTCCATTGCTTTGGATCTGTGTGTGCTTGAATTTCCTCCACCCCTATTGGCAACAAATGGTTTCTAATAAATGCAAAAGACTTCACTTTTTTCTACGTGAAGGTCAAAATATGAAAATAAAAACCCACTCTAATAGACAGAGTTTATTTCCACAACAGTTTCGATGCCCACTAGCATCCTCCTCGGGTGGATACAGAAAAACGAATGAACCAAAACAAGAGGGAAAAACAGTCCAGGGACTGACCGTTAAGAAATTCGCACCTAGGTTAGATCCCATTCTCCCGACCCCGGAAGGGCATTTTCATTAAAGGGACCCGCTTATAAATACATTCGCACCAATTTTAAAACTATCTTCCTGTTCTAAACATACAGATTCCATTATTTTTTACATAATTATTACATTTATTATTACATTTATTACATTTAATATTGCATTATTATTTATTACAGAAATTATAAATTTATTATTACATTGGTTATTACATTGTTGTTTATTATACAGAATTTATAAACCGAAAAAAAAACGAATGAAAAAGGCGAGTCCAGTCCCTGGACTGTTTTTCCCTCTTGTTTTGGTTCATTCGTTTTTCTGTATCCACCCGAGGAGGATGCCAGTGGGCATCGAAACTGTTGTGGAAATAAACTCTGTCTATTAGAGTGGGTTTTTATTTTCAAATGGTTTCTATTTCCTTGCCTGGCTTCTTAACCAGTGCCAAACTATAGTGGAGTCTGTCCAATAATAGCTTGGAATTTCATAAAGGGCCAAAGACTTTTGCACTGTAACTGCAAGCCGACTAGTAATAACTGCACCCATCAATTCCAACCTTGGAATAGAAAGCCTTTTCAAAGGTGCTACTCTGCTCTTTGCAGCAACCATCCTGCAACTTACTTCTTCTTTGAATGTGCCTCTTATTTCAATACAAATTGCATAGGCTTCCTCACTTGCATCACAAAAGATGTGCAGCTCCAAATTGTCTGGACTGTTGTTCAACTCTCCAAAGTACCATCTTGGGATTTCAATGTCTCCAAGATGTACCAATTCTTTGAACCAATATTTCCACCTTACCACCATATGATCAGGTAACTCTTGGTCCCAACCAAGTCCAATTTCCCACAGGATCTGAAACCAAATTTTTTACTTTATCACAAATGGAGCCAGGAATCCAAGAGGATCAAAGACCTTCGAAGCCAAACTAAGAGCTGTACGTTTTGTCCACCTTGTCTCATTCTCAGCCAGCTCTACTAAAGATTTCCCATTGAAGGTAAACAAATCTTCTCCTTGCTGCCAAACAATGCCTAGCACCTTTGTGTCTATTGCCCACAACTCCTTAATACCAGAATCCTCAATACTTTCTGCTGCATCAGGTCCTACACAGGACTGACTCATAAACTCTTGTAATTGAGAATGATTGGTCTGCCATTTTCTAAGCTCCATGCTAGCCTCCCTCATTATAACTCTAGCCTCCATGAATATCTGTTTAGCCATTTCTGTATTATCCACGGAACACAGCAAATCATCAAAAAATTTTCCTTATGTGTTCAATAGTGTTAGGATAGACTTCAGAATATTTCTTAAAATGGTACTGCATCGTAGCTGCCAACAGAAATGGACTAGAACTAAAGCCAAACAACACTGACTTCATTCGGTGTCCGGCGAATTTGTCTACAACAATTTGTCTAAAAATACAATTCATCTACAACAATTTGTCTAAAGATACAATTCATCTGCAACAATTTGTCTACAACAATTTATCTACAGCAATTAGTCTACAGATACAATTTATCTACAATAATTTGTCTACAGATACAATTTGTCTAGAGAGGGAAAATGAAAGCTATTTGATGTTAATTATTATTAATTTTTTCAAAAAAATGAAAAATTTGTTTCTGCAATCGGTTTTCTTGAGAAATGATAAAGAAAAATGTTATTGGATATTGAATAAATTTATTTACTGAAACGACACAATACACTCCAACATCTTTTCGAATAAGTCCGAGCTGGTGTGGCGCTTACGACATACAAATTCACAAAAAATGACAAGAATTAGTGCGATATCTTGCAAAAAAACAATAGTATAAGAAACTCGATTAGGTCAGGTCAGGTTAGGTTAGGTTAGGTTAGGTCAGGTTAGGTCAGGTTAGGTTAGGTTTCTCAAGAAAACCGATTGCAGAAACAAAATCAGGGTCATCGACTGCCCTTGTTTTCAATTTCGTAGGAAAATCGAGAGCAGTCCATGAAACATACTAGGTCCAATATTAGTAATAGTTTCTCTAGACAAATTGTATCTGTAGACAAATTATTGTAGATAAATTGTATATGTAGACTAATTGTTGTAGATAAATTGTTGTAGACAAATTGTTGTAGATGAATTGTACCTTTAGACAAATTGTTGTAGACAAATTCGCCTAAAACCACTTCATTCTATACGCTTGAACCTTAGGTTCATTTTCCAACAAGTCTTTCGTATCCATCCACAGATACCTTACTGCATCTCTCTCCTCTGGTTTTAACTTTATCCGCAAAAAGGCTTGCTTCATATCTGCAGTCAATGCTACTCTACCAAACATGAATCTCAGTAACAAGGAAAATAAATCTGCATTTAAATTTGGCCCAGCATCCAAACAGTCATTCAACGACACACCACCTTTGTCCTTGGCTGAGCCATCAAAAATTACCCTCAGTTTGGTGGTAGTTTTGTCTCGCCGTACCACTGCATGGTGTGGTAGATAATGTGCCTCCTGGCTCACCAGCTCACCTTACACCCTTTCAGCATAGCCCTCCTTTATATAGCTTAGGATGGCCTCATTGTATTCAATTAACAACTCCTCATTTTTTCTTAGCCTGTGCAATGAAGTCTCCAACCTCCTATAAGCGAGTTGAAGGTTTGAACTGGATTTTCAAGAATCCTTCCAAGGGAGGCCAACTTCAAGCAACCATCTCTAAACTCAATCCCTTTTTCAAATTGCTCTAAAACATCACTGTTCACTATAATTGCCTGTTTCTCCTGTTTGTCCTTTATGCCAATGGATTCAAGTTTCCAAAAGGCTTTCAAATGCCTTTCCAAACCATGGCTGTTCTCCTCAATCTTAACAAAAAGAGCTTTAACCTCCATTTCATTGCAATAGCTACCATGTAGCATCCAGCCTAACTTACTTTCAATAGCTACCGGACCTCGAGATGTGCGTACAATATTACCAGTGATAGTCAGCTCCAATCAAAAGACTAATATCTTCTGTTCCTTCAAACTTATTATTGACCAAATTAATTCCTTTAACTTGCAATTCTTGGACACATGCCATATCTAAACAAGTAGTGACTGGAGCACAAAGTTCCTCAATCTCTACAGCTTGGACCTTGATAGTGGGACCTTGTGGTAACAACTCCTTAACCAGAACTTCTACCTTCTTAACTTTGGTTCGGTTTTCAATGGAACCCCCAAACCCAGAAATTCTTAAATTTTCCCTCTTAAGTTCTTTAAACTTCAATTTTCTGGAAATTCTGGTCTTAATAAAGCTACACTAGCTACCACTATCAAACAATACTTTTACAGTAGGTTCTCCATCATTCCCAATTAATAATGCTGCAGATGTTCGCAATAATCCCCCTTTACTTTTACTCCCTTTCATAACAGTGGCATGTGCCACTGATGTCTTTACTTCTGGGGTAGGCCTACTAGGAGTGTTTTCACACAATAATGGCTGATGCCGACCATGGGATTTTTTTGCACAAAATTTGAAACTTACAAAACCAATTGTAAGGGTCTGATTTATTATTCAGACCTTTACGTAAATAATTAATTAAATGCCAGGGTCACCAGCGCCCAAATACTAGATTGGCATCCAGCACTGCAGCGCAAAAATAATTTTTATAAAAAGGAAAGGATTGATTATAAAATCATCAACATGAATTTTGTATTTTATTGACAACAATTAATAAACTATATGCAACAATTATTTATAAATGCTCTGTGACCTTTCAAAAAACATTTAAAACATGCTGTGGACTTAGTTACCCTGTTCTTTCTCTCCTCAACAGTTAAAGCCTCAGCCACCTCACATTTATATGACTTGTGGTTGCCTTCGCAAAATATGTATTCCTTAATTCCCTTTAATTTATTCTTAGAGGATGCATGTAAAGCTGACACTGTACCTGGACTATTCCTTTTTGTAGAAACTTTGGTGCTGTGCCTGCCTTTGCCCTCTTGTTTAACATCCCATGTGCAAACTCAATTCCCTCTCGTCTTGCTAATTCTGTGCCTAAAAGACTTAACATCTACTGAAGGGGGATGTACACATGTGTTATTTATTTATTTGTTGGGTTCAAAATCCCAGCTGAGCCGTGAACGGCCAAGTTCTAAAGGGCCAGTTCAACCTACAGCCCAAGTTAAGCTAAAATTAAAAACTTACGGACTTGAGATCCTATTAGGTCCTACCTCAGGGTTGCTGACTCGATGTGGGCCTACCTTAGGCCTCAGTTGCATGAATTTAAGATAAAAACAAAAGGGGCACTACTTATGGTCTTCTTTATAAACCTTGCAACAACAACACAACCTGGACTATTGCACGATGCAACAAGCTTGTATCTAAACAACCAAACTGAATTGCAAGAGAGCTCTCTATAAGACCACACCCTGTAAGTATGGCATTCCACAAACGAGTAGAAAGGACGCGCAGCGCCCCAAAATGATGCCACCAGAGTGCCCAAACAATGATGCCACAAGAGCCCAAAAATGCTAGCTCTAAATTAAGTGAATTTTTCACTAACCTTACAATTATGAGATGGATATACAGTATATACTGTACACCTTAACTTAATATATACAAGCAATACTGCATCAATCAGCTTAGTCATCATATCGCCTTGGGACAACAATGGTTCTTCCTCTTCTAGATTTTCTAACACTCCCCGCCGAAGAGGCATTGTTGTCATTACCTTCTGCAAGGTGAGCCAAGCCTTCTCCATGAGGCTGTAACTCAACTGTTTCATCTTGACTATCTGTGTTTTTGCCGATTTCTAAAGCATAGAGTTTTTGTATAGGTCTCTTTAACTTTCCTCCTGAAGTCTTTACCAGTGCAGACCTAACTAAATTGTCTTTGCCAACAAACAACTCTTCAATTATGCCAAGCTTCCAGCATTGCCTTGGTCTTTCATCCCCAATCATTACCAAAGCTGGGCACAAACCGTTAATCCGTTAATCGTTAATTAACGAAGTTAACTTTTTCATTAACGATTTAACTTTTAAGTTAACTTTGAAAATCATTATCGGACTAATTAACTTCCGTTACATTTAACTTCCGTTAACTCAAGTCCGTTAACCCAAAAAATTCATAAATAAACGTTTAAAAGTTTATATTATTTTCAGTGCTGAGCAGGTGCGCAATTAATCCGCCACTGTTAATAGTGATGAACGAATTTCCATTTCCGCAGTGCAAAATCAGGCGATATATTTGTTTCCGTCGCCACAATTTGTGTCTTACCAAATATGGTAGTTATTTATGGCATTGGTTTGAGCAAAACATGGTCGACTGTAAAATCAGGTGGAAAGATTTGCCATTTGAGTTGAATGTTTCAACTTCTTTCAAGAAATATCACGAGCATTTTAAGGCACTTTCAATAATATATATGTATGTAACAATTACAACAAATAACTACATTCGTTTCATTTGCAGTCTGTCTCTTGCGCAACATGTTTGTGCTAGTGAATATTTAAAAATAATCGTTGTCAAGTAAGTCATGTATATTTATAATATGTCTGTGAGTACCTTATTAGTAGTCTCCTTGATACATTTCAAGAACCATAAAACTGATCAGGTAAGATTTCAATTCTCATGTCACTTTGATGACATAAATTAAGTCAATTGATGTCTTACAATGGGAGCGTTTTCATCTTAACCCTTTATGTCCTGGCGGTACTTCTAGGTACCACATCTTTAAAATCTCCATAATTATTTTTCTACCCGGTTGATCCTGCCGGTACTTTCAAGTCCCAATGTGAATTAGTTTCTTTATGAGATAATAGATGGCGTTGAGAAGTAAATGTGAGCGTGTGGCGCCAGAACTTGGTCAAGACCTGGCTGGAGACCAACTCCAAGGACTTGCTGACAGATGCTGCCTTCTTGGGTGAGCAAGTGTTGGTGGACTTGTTCATCAAGTTCAACACAGCCATCCCCTCCAGTGCTGCAGTGGAGCGTTTGTTCTCTATGGGCAAGGACATCCTGAGGGCCAAGAGATCATCCCTGTCTAATGAAAACTTTGATATGCTAATTTTCATGAAGGGCAACATGCATCTCATGGACAAAATGGAGAACGAGAAGAAGAGGGAAAATTAAATTATATATATATTGTGTTTTTCATTTTTTTTATAATAAAAGTTAACGTTAACGGTTTATCGGTAACTTCCGTTACATGTTTAACGAATTAACGGATTAACGGTTAACGAAGTTAACTTTTTGGTTAACGGATTAGCGGTTAACGAAGTTAACTTTTTGGTTAACGGTGCCCACCACTGATCATTACCACTTCTCCCACCTTGATACAATTTGCATTGGAGCCCTTTACCTTGCCTGATGGGTAATAATTGAGTTCTGGCAAGTATTCCATCTGCCACCTCTTCCATAACTGATCTTGTAGCTCTTCAAGGTACCTGAACCGTCTGGTTAACTCTCCTTGAGTGCTCTGGATAGGCTGCAAGTCTTCTGGCACACTGGGGCTTGATGTTAATCGTTTACCACAAAGAAAATGATTTGGTGTCAATGGCTCTGCATCCTGCAAACTGTTATAAACAAAAGTGATAGGCCTACTGTTCACCATTGCTTCTACTTCACATAAAACAGTGCAGAATTCTTCTTTGCTCAACTCAGCATTAGCTAACAGTTTCTTTAATGGACACTTTACACTTCTCACTAGCCTTTCCCAAAATCCTCCCCACCATGGTGCTCTTTCAACAATAAACTCCCACTGTACCCCTTGGTGTGAAAGGTAGGATTGGAATCTTTCCTCTTTTAGCAAGGACCAAACTTCTTGGAGTTCCTTTGCCGCCTTTTTGAAGGTTTTTGCATTATCCGATATGATTTTATTTGGGAAACCCCTTCTGTTCACAAACCTTTTAAAGGCCAAAAGAAATACATCACTACTTAAGTTGCTTACCAACTCCAAATGGATTGCTCTGGTGGTAGCACATGTGAAAAGACATATATAACCATTGTTAGACTCCCCTTGCTCATACACATAGACTGGACCTGCAAAGTCTACTCCCACTACATCAAATGGGGCAGTATAGACACACCGTTCTCTTGGAAGTGGAGCCACCTTTTCATAGTAAGGCTTTGCACTCCAACGCTTGCAAACCACACATTTATGCAAGAACTTTTTTACTACTTGTCTAATTTTGGGAATCCAAAACTGTTGTCTGATCTCTATTATCACTTCTCTAACTCCAGCATGTAACAGCTTATGATGAGTATCCAGGATCAAAAGGTCCACAAAGTGCCCCCCAGAAGGTAGCAAAATTGGATGTCTTTTCTCCTCTGGAAGCCCAGAAAACTGTAGTCTACCTCCTACTCTCAATAAATCCTGATCCAAAAACACATCCAAACCCTTGAGAGCAGAATGTGTTGGTAGAACCTGTAATGGATGGCTGGTGAGCAATTCCCTCTTCACCAAATTTTTCCTTCTGCACATATACCACCCAGTATTTCCTGGCTTGCTGAATCTCCTTACTGTTCAGAATTCCTTCCCTTCTTGTTTCTCCCTTAATATTGTTGGTAAATCTATATACCCATGCTGTCACTCTTAACAATCTTTTCAGACTGCTAATGTCCTCAAGCCTCAATATGGGGTCCTGCTGCATAACTTGACAACTGTTCACAGTGCATTTTCTCACCTCACTCACCCATGCTTCTTCAGCCTGGCATTCTCCTACAATAGGCTGATTAGAAGGCCAGTTTTCACTTCCAAGTTTTAGCCACTCTGGCCCATTCCACCACAAACTTGACTGTGCAAGATCTTTCACTGAAATTCCTCGTGTTGGTAAATCAGCGGGGTTTTGGGTGCCTGGACAATGCTTCCATTGCTTGGGATCTGTGTGCGCTTGAATTTCCTCCACCCTATTGGCAACAAATGGTTTCCATTTCCTTGTCTGGCTTCTTAACCAGTGCCAAACTATAGTGGAGTCTGTCCAATAATAGCTTGGAATTTCAGAGAGGGCCAAAGACTTTTGCACTATAACTGCAAGCCGACTAGCAATAACTGCACCCATCAATTCCAACTTAACAGAAAGCCTTTTCAAAGGTGCTACTCTGCTCTTTGCAGCAACCAACCTGCAACTTACTTCCTCTTGCAATGTGCCTCTAAAATAAATACAAGTTGCATAGGCTTCCTCAATGGCATCACAAAAGATGTGCAGCTCCAAATTGTCTGGACTATTGTTCAACTCTCCAAAGCACCATCTTGGGATTTCAATGTCTCCAAGATGTACCAATTCTTTGAACCAATATTTCCACCTTACCACCATATGATCAGATAACTCTTGGTCCCAACCAAGTCCAATTTCCCAGAGGCTCTGAAACCAAATTTTTTACTTTATCACAAATGGAGCCAGGAATCCAAGAGGATCAAAGACCTTTGAAGCCAAACTAAGAGCTGTACGTTTTGTCCACCTTGTCTCATTCTCAGCCAGCTCTACTAAAGATTTCCCATTGAAGGTAAACAAATCATCTCCTTGCTGCCAAACAATGCCTAGCACTTTTGCGTCTATTGCCCACAACTCCTTAATACCAGAATCCTCAATACTCTCTGCTGCATCAGGTACTACACAGGACTGACTCATAGACTCTTGTAATTGAGAATGATTGGTCTGCCATTTTCTAAGCTCCATGCCAGCCTCCCTCATTATAGCTCTAGCCTCCATGAATATCTGTTTAGCCATTTCTGTATTATCCACGGAACACAGCAAATCATCAACATAAAAATTTTTCCTTATGTGTTCAATAGTGTTAGGATAGACTTCAGAATATTTCTTAAAATGGTACTGCATAGTAGCTGCCAACAGAAATGGACTAGAGCTGAGGCCAGACAACACTGACTTCATTCTATATGCTTGAACCTTAGGTTCATTTTCCAACAAGTCTTTCGTATCCACCCACAGATACCTTACTGCATCTCTGTCCTCTGGTTTTAACTTTATCCGCAAAAAGGCTTGCTTCACATCTGCAGTCAATGCTACTCTACCAAACCTGAATCTCAGTAACAAGGAAAATAAATCTGCATTTAAATTTGGCCCAGCATCCAAACAGTCATTCAACGACACACCACCTTTGTCCTTGGCTGAGCCATCAAAAACTACCCTCAGTTTGGTGGTAGTTTTGTCTCGCCGTACCACTGCATGGTGTGGCAGATAATGTGCCTCCTGGCTCACCAGCTCACCTTGCACCCTTTCAGCATAGCCCTCCCTTACATAGCTTAGGATGGCCTCATTGTATTCAATTAACAACTCCTCATTTTTTCTTAGCCTGTACAATGAAGTCTCCAACCTCCGATTAGCTAGCTGAAGGTTTGAACCAGGTTTGCAAGAATCCTTCCAAGGGAGGCCAACTTCATAGCAACCATCTCTAAACCCAATCCCTTTTTCAAATTGCTCTAAAACATCATTGTTCACTGTACTTGCCTGTTTATCCTTTATGCCAATGGATTCAAGTTCCCAAAAGGCTTTCAAATGCCTTTCCAAACCATGGCTGTTCTCCTTAATCTTAACAAAAAGAGCCTTAACTTCCATTTCATTGCAATAGCTACCATGTAGCATCCAGCCTAGCTTACTTTCAATAGCTACCATGTAGCATCCAGCCTAGCTTACTTTCAATAGCTACCGGGCCTTGAGATGTGCGGACAATATTACCAGTGATGAAGTCCCAATAATAGTCAGCTCCAATCAAAAGACTAATATCTTCTGTTCCTTCAAACTTATTATTGCCCAAATTAATTCCTTTAACTTGCAATTCTTGGACACATGCCATATCTAAACAAGTAGTGACTGGAGCACAAAGTTCCTCAATCTCTACAGCTTGGACCTTGATAGTGGGACTTTGCGGTAACAACCCCTTAACCAGAACTTCTACCTTCTTAAATTTGGTTCGGTTTTGAACGGAACCCCCAAACCCAGAAATTCTTAAATTTTCCCTCTTAAGTTCTTTAAACTTCAATTTTATGGAAATTCTGGTCTTAATAAAGCTACACTGGCTACCACTATCAAACGACACTCTTACAGTGGGTTGGGTACGATTCGATGTGGCCGACTCGATGCGACCCAACTCGATGTGGCCGACTCGATGTCAGGACAACTCGTTGTGATATCCCTAAGGGATATTTTCGTTAGTTTTAAAGAAAATATCACAACTTAACCTAACCAATCGTCAAGGGCGTACAGTTGACCTTGTAAGAGTCCGGTTTTATTTATTTAGACCTTTACAAGTTTACGTAGATAATTAACTATATGCCAGGGTCACCAGCGCCCAAGTACTAGATTGGCATCCGGCACTGCGGCGCAAAGTTAATTTTAATAAAAGAAGGGAAGGACTGATTATTAAATCAATATGAATTTTTATATTTTATTGACAACAATTAATGAGTATATGCAAGGGGGATTTTTACCCGTAACAACTTTGATGGACTTATAATGGTGAGATTAAATAATGGCCCGTTTGGCTAATATATAACAGTCTGCAAATTAATACTGATTGTAATAATGAATAATAATACAGTAATAATAATAGTATAGTAATAATAATAATAATAACAAAAGATAATAATAACAAAGATAATAGCCACAATGACAACCTTGTCTGCAAAGAGACAGACAAGAATACTGTAAGTAATATTTTGGAGAAAAAGAGTAATAAAAAATGGCAATAATAAATAATTAAAATACATATAGGTTATATAGGCCCCAGTAACCTGTGGATGATAAATTACAGTTAATTCTGGTTATGGGATTGTGTTAAGTTGAATGGGAAGACTAAAGGAAATATGTAGGCTACAAATGATTAGTAGGCCATCTGCTAAGAAAATAACGTGAAACATAATAGGCTTATAAAGTAAAGTATACTATGAAATTTAATAGGCAGGCCTTTGCCTCTTCAACATATTGAGCTGAGGTTAATCTAAAACAAAGACTATGGTAGGCCTCAGTTAGGCTAGTTACAATTTGGCTTTAGCCTAGACCTAACTTAGCCTAAGTAATTTATTATATGAATCTTACATTACTATTTGTAGTATGAATCTTAGTACTAATTGCAAACGGTATAAGGCGTTAGTATCTGCAGTATGCGGTATTGCATACAGATATGAAATAGTAAAGAATAAATACTATAAACACAAAACATACCACAAAGGAACTTTGCTTGCTGGCGGGGTGATTTCGAATATAATGTGTAAAGTGGCGTCCTTTGTGTTGTCGTTGCACACAAGTTTGTTTTTACTTAATAATTTTACCAACCAGCCAAAATAACCCTTAAAAGCCCATTCATGTCTAGTCACACCACACTGAATTCTTAAGAATTAAATTTGATCACTGGACATATTTAACTTATTTATTTATTTATTTATTTATTTTAGATTTAAATATTTCACTCATGCCAATTTGTGGCAGTTTTCACTAATAAAGAATACTCTTGTGGTGCAAGGCACTACAACCTAACCGGGCATTCAGTTAACCCGGTTAACCTGGCATCGACTTGGCCTGGCATCGACTTGGCTTGACATCGAGTTGTCCTGACATCGAGTCGGCCACATCGAGTTGGGTCGCATCGAGTCGGCCACGTCGAATTGTCCCTGCCCCCTTACAGTAGCTTCTCCATCATTCCCAATTAATAAGGCTGCAGTTGTTTGCAATAATCCCCCTTTACTTTTACTCCCTTTCATAGCAGTGGTATGTGCCACTGATGTCTCTACTGCTGGGGTAGGCCTACTAGGAGTGTTTTCACACAATAATGGCTGATGCCTGCCATGACATTTTTTGCACAAAATTTGAAACTTACAAAACCTTGCTCTGTGACCTTTCAACAAACATTTAAAACATGCTGTGGACTTAGTTACCCTGTCCTTTCTCTCCTCAAAAGGTAAAGCCTCAGCCACCTCACATTTATATGACTTGTGGTTGCCTTCGCAAAATATGCATTCCTTGATTCCCTTTAATTTATTCTCAGAGGATGCATGTATAGCTGACACTGTACCTGGGCTATTCCTTTTTGTAGAAACTTTAGTGCTGTGCCTGCCTTTGTCCCCTTGTTTAACATCCCACTGTGCAAACTCAATTCCCTCTCGTCTTGTTAATTCTGTGCCTAAAAGACTTAACATCTGCTGAAGGGGGATGCACACATGTCCTGTAGAGTGTCCCCTACTTAATTCAAGCAAAATTGAGCTAGGCAATTTAGACTCCAGTATAGTAACCAACATTATACCATACCTTTCCATTCCTACACCCAAGTTGTCCAGGGACCTAGTTCTAACTTCAAATGCATCATATAACTGCCGTAACTCATTGACACTATTAGGATTATTAACAGGAGGTATAGCTAAAAGTTCACGGAGGTGGCTTTTAATTAAGATCTCTGGCTTACCAAACCGTTTCTTTAATATATCCCAAGCCACATTATAATTAGCCTCTGTTAATGCTAATCCTGCTATTGTCTTTGCTGCCTCCCCTTCCAAGAGGGACTGCAAATAATTAAACTTCTCCACCGCACTTAACACTTGACTAGAATGAACTGCTGATTGAAAACTGTCTGCCCATCCTTGCCATTCCTGAATACTCCCAGAAAATGTTTTGAGTACAAGCCTCGGTAATTGAACTGCAGATCTGTTAATCTTAACTTCACAAACATCATTTGTTGAGTGTTGTGTTTCATTATTAGACCTGGTCTCTAACTGTAATGAACTGCTAAACTCTTTTGCTCGGTGGCCTACTTTAATTATATCATCAATAATCTCTTCAAAGTAAATTATGTTATTTTCTATTTCATCCTCTTCTATAAGAGCCTCAATTTTAACATTTACTTCACTTAGAGCAACCTTTTTAGTTTCTAATATGGAAAGCTGCGCAGTCACTAATCTTAAATCCTCTTGCTCTATGGCAGAATCTATAGTGGCAATGACCTTTGTAATTAGACCTTTGTAGGCGCTTCTCCTTTTTTTAAACTTGTTCAATTCAGATGCACTCATCTTCAATGCAAACAACAATTGGGCTCAATGCCAAATGAGCTGAATTGGCAGAAATACTTAACCAAACTGATCAAACGTAAATTTTGCTTTTTTCAAATAAACTGAATTGCTGGGTGGGGTACTAACCAACCACCAGTATGGAATACCAAATTTTCCACCCAAGTAACTGGCGCACCGAAGTATGCAACCTTCGCCTACGAATAATAAACGAAAATTAACCAAACCGGTAAAAATGTAGGCCAAAAACAACGACAGACAAGAGGCCAAGTTTCGCAATTGGGCGACCAAACTTTCTACCCTGGGACCTTAATTCAATAATAAACCAAAATTAACCAAACCGGTAAAAATGTAGGCCAAAACCAACGACAGACAAGTGGCCAAGTTTCGCAATTGGGCGACCAAACTTTCTACCCTGGGACCTTAATTCAATAATACTCAACCCGTCTAAGCCTAACTTGGGCTACAATTTGCACAATCAGAACTTTGCCGAAAAATAGTCACTGACTCAGTCTTGGGCTAGAATCCGGTTCTGAAGGACCACGTTATTTATTTACTTGTTGGGTTCAAAATCCCAGCTGAGCCGTGAACGGCCAAGTTCTAAAGGGCCAGTTCAACCTACAGCCCAAGTTAAGCTAAAATTAAAAACTTACGGACTTGAGATCCTATTAGGTCCTACCTCAGGGTTGCTGACTCGATGTGGGCCTACCTTAGGCCTCAGTTGCATGAATATAAGATAAAAACAAAAGGGGCACTATTTATGGTCTTCTTTCTCAACCTTGCAACAACAACACAACCTGCAGTATTGCACGATGCAACAATTTTGTATCTAAACAACCAAACTGAATTGCAAGAGAGCTCTCTATAAGACCACACCCTGTAAGTACGGCATTCCACAAACGAGTAGAAAGGACGCGCAGCGCCCCAAAATGATGCCACCAGAGTGCCCAAACAATGATGCCACAAGAGCCCAAAAATGCTAGCTCTTAAGTGAATTTTTCACTAACCTTACAATTATGAGATGGATATATATACACCTTAACTTAATATATACAAGCAATGCTGCATCAATCAGCTTAGTCATCATATCGCCTTGGGACAACAATGGTTCTTCCTCTTCTAGATTTTCTAACAACATGTTCTGTAGAGTGTCCCCTACTTAATTCAAGCAAAATTGAGCTAGGCAATTTAGACTCCAGTATAGTGACCAACATTATGCCATTAGGGTGTGTCGAATTTTTCAACTTTCAAATTCCAAATATGAGGGGTGCTAAAAAGTTGCAGCATGACTTAGGAATTCTAAAGATATTTTTGTTAATTTAATATAATTTAGTTTTGCTTGGTAAGAAGCTACATAAAAATAGTGACTTTTTTGACTTTTTTGTGGAATTATATAATAATTATTATATTAATAATTATATATGCTGTATATATAATGCACTGCTGTTTTTGCTTATTTCACAGGTTGAAACATATTCATCAGTGTGCTGAAGATTACTTGTCCGTCAGTGCTACCATCCTAACCAGTGGGAATTGACCTACAATGGCTTCTAAAAGGAGGACAAGACTGGGGACATTCACACATATGAGCAACCTAATTGGAACTGGTAGAGAGTTGTTGCCCTCTGAACTCCCAACTCTGCGAGACGTTCTGAAATATGGGCTACTGCTAAGAGAACAAAGTGGTGAGGATGTGAGAAACTACCCAGCAGCCAGTCTTGCAAAGGACATTTACCCTAAAGTGCTTGAAAAGTGGAAATGAGCAAACAGTTCTTTTGTACCCCCCGTTGTAAATTCACGAGTCACAATCTTAAACAAGATCCAAGAGAGCTGGGAGCAGGCCAAAAACATATCTCTTGGGAGAGGAAAGCTACATGTCAAAGAGGCTTTCATTGCAAAACTTGACAAGCTTTTTGACATCCTCAGTTGCAAGTGTAAAATTGTTCTCTGCTCTGAATTTGGCTGCCTTGCAGATGCTGGTTGCAAAAACGAAACTCACATTAACTGTACATGCCCTAGAGAGATGAAGATCCCTGTGAAGGAACTTGCTTTCATTAAAGGGCAGAGAGACAAGTCTGGTTCTATTGGACCACATCAGATTGGCTTGCCAGATCAACCTGAGCACAACAGACAAGTCAAAAAGCAGAAGCGGCAAGAAGACGAAAGAAGAAGGCTTGCTGAATATAAGCAGACAAGTAAGCAGGATGTTTCAATGCCATCAAATGAAATAATTTTCTCTGATGATGAAAATGAAGAACAAATAGCTGATGCTCAAGATGGAAAGGACGGAAGTTATGAAGTGACATTAGAAATACCAAGCACGTCTTCAACTTCCAATAAAAAGCCAGAGTACAACACATTAGAAATACCTAATGTTGCTATGCATAGCATCAGATATGGTGTTGGCCTGCGTGCCACAGCTGCCATCACCACTGCTGCCTTTATGGATGCTGGCTTGATCACTGAAGAAGACAAGAGACTTGTAGTTGATCACAATAAAGTCAAGAGGGCCCAAGAAAAAGTTATGAGATCCCTGGATCAGGAATTTGATGATCTTTGTAAGAAGGGTGAAATTGACTGCATCTTCTTTGACGGCCGTCAAGATACAACTAAAGTTATGCTGAAAGCAGACAATTCAGATCGTCAGTTCCCCAGCATCATCAAAGAAGAGCATTATTCTGTGTGCAGTGAGCCAGGTGGAAGATATCTCTACCACTTCACTCCTGAGAAAGGCTCAACGAGAAAAAACCTGCTGAAGTTATTGCTGATAATCTTGTAGATTTCATGAAGAAGAAGGGCATTGATAAAAGCCTGCAGGCCATTGGAGGTGATTCTACAAATGTTAACACTGGCTGGGAGGGTGGTTCCATGCATTGGGTAGAGGTCAAGCTTTGCCGTAAGCTGATCTGGTTGGTTTGTGCCCTCCACACTAACGAGTTACCCCTGCGACACTTGATCACAGCACTGGATGAGAAGACCTTGTCTAACAACAAGTGGACAGGTAACATTGGCAAGATGCTAGACACTGCAACCGAACTTGAAATTGATCCTTCATTCACCAAACACCAAACTCTCAATTGGAGAGCCTCTTACTTCACTGAGTGACAATGTCGGAAAGGATCTCTCTACTGATCAAGCGTACGGGTATAGGATCACACAGGCCATAAGGACAGGAGAACTTCCCACAGATCTGGCCCTTCTTGAAATTGGTCCAGTGAGCCATTCAAGGTGGTTGACAACAGCAAACAGGCTTTGTCGCATATGGGTTTCAAAACATGGCCTTAAAGGCAAAACCCTCAACAACTTAAGACTGATAGTGGAATACATTGTTAATGTGTACTACCCCTGTTGGTTCAACATCAAAGTAAAACACTCTTGGGTGGAAGGCCCACGCCACATCTTGTTTCAGCTGCGGCTAGTTAGGCTGCAAAAGAAGGCTGTAGTGGATGCTGTTTTGCCAACCATCAAGCGCTCAGCATGGTATGCATTCAGCGAAATGATAATCCAGACACTCTTGTGCTCAGATGACAGTGAGGAGAGGAGAGCTGGTGTCCAAAAGATTGTTGACATGAGGGGTGGAGATGATGACACACTTGGAGATCTTTCTGTACGTCCCAGGAAGACACCTTCCATCAACCCCAGTGCTTCTTCCGTGTTGGAGCTGACAGACTGGTCTGACAGGGTATTTGAACCTCCTTTGACATGTAAACTGACTACAGCGGAAGTAAAGAAGTTCTTTGACAAGCCTATGCAAGTTCCACAGTGGCCCTATCATGCTCAGTCAATAGAGAGGTGTGTGAAACAAGTCACAGAGGCAGCAGGCAGGGTGTATACACATGAGAAACGTGAGGGCTATATCAGAGGCCAAGAAGCAAGTCGGCAGCTGATGTCCAAGAACGAATCAAAGCAAGACTTGATGAAACTTGTTTAAATATTTTTTTTTACTGATGTCATTACTTTCTAATGTTGTTTTATGATTACAAGGATATGTTTTATGACTACTAGGATATGTTTTATGCAGAGAAACTAAAATTTTTATAGCATTACCTGACATTTTGAAAACCTAAAATTAATACATATTGTTTTCCGAGAGCAATTTATGTGCTTTTCAATCAAACGTAGATTTACCAAGCTAAGTGTTGAACAATCACAAAAATAATAGCAGATTTGAATTCTTCACATCCAAAAACATATTTTTAAAACCCTCAGTAAGGGAATTGGCAAAAATTCATTTTCACCTCCCAAATTGACACACCCTATAATATGCCATACCTTTCCATTCCTACACCCAAGTTTTTCCAGGGACCTAGCTCTAACTTCAAATTCATCATATAACTGCCATAACTCCTTGACACTATCGGGATTATTAACAGGAGGTATAGCTAAAAGTTCACGGAGGTGGCTTTTAATTAAGATCTCTGGCTTACCAAACCATTTCTTTAATATATCCCAAGCCACATTATAATTAGCCTCTGTTAATGCTAATCTTGCTATTGTCTTTCCTGCCTCCTCTTCGAAGAGGGACTGCAAATAATTAAACTTCTCCACCGCACTTAACACTTGACTAGAAAGAACTGCTGACTGAAAACTGTCTGCCCATCCTTGCCATTCCTGAATACTCCCAGAAAATGTTTTGAGTACAAGCCTCGGTAATTGAACTGCAGATCTGTTACCCTTAACTTCACAAACACCATTTGTTGAGGGTTGTGCTTCATTATTAGACCTGGTCTCTAACTGTACTGAGCTGTTAAACTCTTTTGCTCTGTGGCATACTTTAATTATATCATCAATAATCTCATGATGAAGACAGAGGTAAAATCCAGGAAGATCTGAATAAAATCGTTGATTGGTCAGTCACATGGCAAATGAGATTTAACGTGGATAAGTGCAAAATTTTGCATATAGGTTCGCGTAACGGTAATTTTGCGTATAGTATGTCAGGGAAAGATTTAACAAGCGTAGAGCAGGAAAAAGATTTGAGTTATAGTCACTGGTGATTTAAAAGTAGCGAAACAAAGTACAGCAGCGGTCAATAAGGCGAACAAAGTGTTAGGTTTTATAGCTCGAAATTTTGAGTAGCTACAAATCGCGCAATATTATAGTTCCTCTTTATAAATCATTAGTTAGACCCCATTTGGAGTACGCAGTCCAATTTTGGAATCCGCATATGCGCAAAGATATAGACAAAATCGAAAGAGTTCAAAGACGAGCAACTAAGATGATTCCGTCGCTTAGGTCAAAGTCGTACGAGGATAGGCTTAAGGAGTTAAAATTGACAACACTCGAGACTAGGAGGCTAAGGGGTGATCTAATCCAGGTTTTCAAAATTATGAATGGGTTTGATAACGTAGATAGAGATAGCTTTTTCGAAATATCTCAATATAATAGGACTAGAAATAACGGGTGTAAGTTGACAAGTAGAAGGTTCGAGACAGCCGTTGCCAAAAACTTTTTTACGCATAGAATAGTTAATAGCTGGAATAGTTTGCCGGTAGAAGTAATTAGTAGCACGTCCATAAACATGTTTAAAAATCGATTAGACGCAGTGGCGGATTTAAGGTGCGCGGGGCCCTAGGCCGGTTGGAGTGCGGGGCCCCAAACTACGCAAAGCTAGCTTAATTAACTGAAATGAAGATTTACACCCCCATCCCCCAGTGGTGACCTTACGGGGCCTTCAAATCAATGGGCGAGCGAAGCGTTAAAATAAATTTACTTTTTAAACAATATTCAATTTATTGATAATTAATTAGCCAAATGACCATTTCATAGTTGAACATTACACATTTGTTTTTTTGAAGCTTAACAATAAAAAATAACTATAATAATACACCATTAACAAAAAATAACTATAATAATACACCATTAACTAAAGAGAATACCACTTGACTGACATGCAAATGATGCAATGAGTGGGGTTTTGTTTATTGCAGGCAATTTGTACGGTACACTTAACTATTTCTCAGTCAAAAAAGATTTTTTTCTAGCCTTCTTACTTGCAAACTGTTTGATGACATCAGTAAAATCAAGCACCCTTAATTTCTCATGCTCAATGCTCAACAGGGTGAGTGAAGACAAACGGTCCTGCCCCATGGTGTTTCTTAGATAATTCTTGACTAGTTTCATCTTGGAGAATGATCGCTCCCCAGTGCAGTTTGTGACAAACATGCAGAGATAGAGTCGTAATACAATTTCAACATTAGCAAATGTTTCTACCATGTCATGTCTGTGAATTATCTCATACATTTCTAGTTCAGGACTTTTTGCAGCCTTTGCACCACCTTATGAAGGAGCACTTTCAGGTGAATCTCTTGGAATGGATTTCATAAGGTGTGCAAACTGCAAAAGCTCCGACTCCAATCCAGCCTCCAAGTCCTTAGGATATGAAGACACAAGCTTTTCAGCAGATGCTTTAAGCTCAGTGTTCGTTTTGTTTGAGATTTCTGATAAAAACCCAAATTTCTCTCGAAGGTCGCTGTAAGCAGCAATGCGTTGTTGTAGGGCAGCACAGAGCTTGTCAATGATGGGCAAGAATGCAGTCACTCTAAACTTGTCTCTCCCTGTCAGCATAACATCCTCCGCGGAGTCTAGTTCATCGTGGTGACGCTTGCGCTTCCTAATACGCTGCGTGTCGGCGTAGTATGCATCATTACTCGTCACATCACACTTAGCCATAGCTTTTGCTTCAAAGTCATCGAACTGGGATCTCAGGTCTTTAGCAAATTGTAAAAGAGACTCTAGCAGTGTGACAGCTGTGTTGAGGGAGAGCCCAGATTTTTGCAGCTGGATACTGCTACTCTGAAACCTTTCCAATACTGTATCCCAAACTTCAAGAAGAATCACTGTTTCAAGTTTTTTCAAACCTTTGAGAAGACCACTTGCTTCAGCTCTTGTTTCAGCTGGCTGATTCTGATCTGAGAATAACTCTTCCAGAACAATGATGTTTTCTTTGTGTGCTCTACTGAGAGCAGCTACAGCATCTGCTCGTGCTGACCAACGAGTGTCTGAAAGTATTTTATCAACTTTCAACTTCTTATCTTTATTAGTCTCTAGTACCTCACGGTGTCTCCTCCAACGATAAGTAGATGCAACAAGAAAGGAGTACATATTTTGTACCAGAGCAAACAATGACACTGCAGCAGGACAGCTTTCTGCAGCACACTTAGCCACCAAGTTTAAGGAATGAGCCATACATGGTATGTACTCAGCTTCACTACACTCATTCTTGATTATCTGTTGGGTCCCCAGATATTTACCAGACATGTTGCTGGCATTGTCATAGGACTGTCCTCGGCAGTCGATAACTGGAATGTTCTTCTCTTTAAGAAAATCAAGAACAGTTGTAGCAATATCTCTGCCAGTGTGGCTTAGCATGGGAATAAACTGCAAAAACCTTTCAACTGGACCTGTAGTAGGCAGTACATAGCGGATTGTAAAAGTAAGTTGATCCATGTGTGAAATATCAGGTGTGGAGTCAACAGAAATTGAGAAGTACTTTTACCATTACTTACCACTAAACACACTCACATGTGCACTCCACAGCGGCCTGAATAGAACTAAACTCCCGCCAGCAAAGAGAGTGATACCATAATTATCACTAATCATTAATCAATCGTATTATTTATAGTGGAATCCAACATTATAATTATATGTGAGGGCGCGGGGCCCTCACAGGCGCGGGGCCGTAGGCCATGGCCTACTCGGCCCCCCCCTAAATCCGCCACTGATTAGACGCATATGTTGATAGATTGGGTATAGTTTAAGGTAGTAAAATTAAAACTTTGTGGTGATAGATCCCACAGCTCAACACAAGTGTTGTGGGATATAGGGAGGCAGCATCTTGGGTTAGGGGATACTCTCTGTCCTTACACACCCCATTTAAAGAGATTCCTCTGCCGAGCGGTGCCCCCCATAGTACTGAGGTATTGAAAAACTCATGATCTTCACTTGCCCGACAAACACCTTTAAATGGGAGACCCAAAATGGGTGCACACACATTTCTACATTACTGTAGTCTTTACAGCCACACCTACACTTTTCCTCTTAATGTATATGGTTGTAAATTTTGACTTGGTCCGCAATCGATATGGACCGTGACTTATTTTTCGTTCGTTGGCAAGGTACTAGTATTGTCGGATACCGTAATGAAATTGACTGGATTCTTTGGATCTGATATATTTGCATGTCGGTTATAAATAGATATAGAGTGTAACATATTTGTGGATAGTAGTCTATTATGACTTGATCCTCTGGATCCAGAAATTCTATCCTTAGTTTTAAATCGATAATTAATTAGTTTTAAATTGATAATTATTTAGTTTTGTAAAAATTGGTCGTTGCCAATGTACAGGCAGTTTTTGCATAAATTTCTTATGTTCTTGTGGTTCGGAACCCACGTAAAATTGTAGGTCCCCTCCGCCACCACGGAGGACATACACAATACACAATTACGAACACAGTTAGGTAGACCAGCCATGAGTGGATCCTAGGGTCTTTGTTGGTCTGAAACATTATAACATTATAACATTATCCAATTATTCTTTTAAGGAAGAATCACTCAGATTTCATCAATAGGCACATGCATTCCTTGCAATCAGATTGGATTCCTTCAAAACCACAAACCTTCAGGACCTACAGTATCTGTAGGACACATAACATTTACTCAATCATAACTATGAGTATTGACTTGACTGGAGTGGTGAATCCAAGTTTTGAAGACCAATTGAATTCAGAGGAATGCAAAAAAAAAATATATATATATATATATATATGTGTGTGTGTGTGTGTGTGTGTGTGTGTGTGTGTGTGTGTGTGTGTGTAAAAATGAATAATTCCTATATAATCTTTATACAAATCCTTATATTCATTACCATCTTTATATTCATTATATTCATACAGTTCTTATATTATATGTAATCTTTATATTTAAATATTCATTTCTACATAAGGACCAAACTCGCATAATGCAAATTTGGATGCCGTTAGTATTCAAGGTATTGTAAATTCTTTAACATACAGTAATAATAAAAACTTTACACTCTATACGTCATTATTTATATATTGTTCATTCATACATCCATGTCCTTTCTTGACCTTTATCTTTTGTTAATTTCATTAATTACTCATTCAGCTACCTATTGTCTACCTATTGTCAACCTATTGTGTAACTACTAATATGTGTACAATACTTTATGCATTCGTACATGTCCACTGAGAACGTACATAATTACCTTACATGTAAGTACGTTCACATGTATACTTTGTATTTTTTTTATTTATTTAATTCCTCGCAAGATATTCGTTCATGCTGACGCAAGTGTTCGAATTCCGATGACGACACCAAAAGTGGGCATCTGAAAACGAAAATCTCCTCTCTCGCTTGCTTCTAATTTATAAAACATCATTATGTGTGTTATGTTATATATATGTGCCCATGTACTTTGTGTTAAATCTCAAAATAATAGTTATCCTAATATAAATATGAAACACTGTAAACTATAGTTAATTGTGGTAAATTGTAATTAACTGTAATGATTTAATGATGTAATTAATGTACTTTAATGAAACTGTAATTAACGATAATAAGTGAATGTGAATTAATTAGTAATTATAATCATACTTGTAATAAACCAAAATTACAATGCACTCAGTGATGTACTTGGGATTGTACTCAATGTACGACCCGACATTATGTCGCCATTTAGGAATGTACACTCGGAGATATTATTATTATTTCTTTTATTTTTTCGTTGGGATAAATTTTTTATTTACTTCCTATTTTGCCAAATAATTGGTGACTTGTTCTTTTCAAAATTTCTTAATCATTTTTTTAGATTTAGCTTGATAATAAATCCTGACTGGATTTTTCAATGTTCGTGTTTTGTATGCATTCTCTCTTCGTTGTGGAGGGTGAAGTCGTGTCTTGCCTAAGCATTTAATTGTAAATCTTAAACCTTTAATTTTTGCTCATATGCATATTTTAGTGTAAAGATGCATAGTTCAACTTCCACTTCTAATTAACTCGGCAGATCCGGAAACCATCAGATCTGAAAATACGCGGTTTAAGATAAAAATATGGCTTCCTCTTCCTATATCCTGTTTATATGTTTAACCATTGCACAGCAAAAAATTTACTTTATTTTCAAATATTGTGCAAAACTAATGCAGCCTATAGAGAATAAAAAACGACACAAGTCAACATTTAATAATAATGATGTTAGCAAATTATGGGTATATAAAACCACAAAATTTCTTCCATGTTCATTCTGATTAGACTGATCTAACTTAGAGGCTGATCATTACCTGTAACATTTTAGCAGTAAATTACCGTTAGAAAAAGTCTTTATCTTCTCCGAACCTTGCTCTCTTCAGAGAACTTAATCATTAAAATTTCCCGATACGTTATAAGAAGAATCAGGGAACCTTCAGAGAATTTAGTAAGCTTCCCAGAATCCTCCGAACCACTATAGAACTGGAGAGAGTAGTATAGAAGAAACTACTGCAAGTAACAAATCCGTTGCCAGAGCTGGGCAATAAATACATTGAATGTATTTAAATACTAAATACTAAATACATTTTACGAATGTATTTAGATACTAAATATTAAATACATCAATTGTATTTAAATACATTTGTAAATACATTTTAAATACATACAAATTTTTAACATATGCATTCACTAATTCATGAGTAACAACAATATAAAATGCTTGATAAAGGATGAGTGTACAGATTCGTTGTAGCATTGCTTGCAGCAGAGACTTCGTGTTTACACAGCAAGCAGGTGCACTTTACCTTATTACCGTCTTTAGATTTAATTTTAAAGTATTTTCCATCAAACAGAGGGTGCACTAAATTGTTATCTGCAGATATATCACTGTTTGATTCACCGGATTTGCTTGTTGAAGCCATGACACGCACACGATAAAGAAATCAACCGCTTTCGACTAAGAGTGGCACACAACTGATTGAACTGACACGTTGAAACATGAACCATGCTGTACTACACTGTCGACGCGTCGTACTGTGCTAGTACAGAACGTGTATTAAACCAGTAAAAAAGTATTTACATTTTTATATTTTGAGTATTTAAATACATTGTATTTAAATACTCATTAAAGTATTTAAATACTGTATTTAAATACATGAAAACAATGTATTTATAAATACAGTTCTAAATACACAAATGTATTTAAATACGTATTTAAATACTGCCCAGCTCTGTCCGTTGCTGCCACCTAACCAGAACCCCCGTCGACTTCGAACCAACCCAGGCCATAGACGGAGGGAGTAACATATATATATATATATATATATATATATATATATATATATATATATATATATATATATATATATATATTACACACACACTGTACTCTTTACATGTACCACAAACACATACAACCTGCGCTCTGGTTCTGTGCACATAATTTTGTGCCAAAACTTATATGGTTAGACAATGACACATACAAACAAATAAAGGGTCTTATGGCCCACTTTGGCCATAGCCCAAACTATTCAACAAGGATCTTATGGTCTACTTTGGCCACTGGCCAAACAACAAGGGTCTTATGGCCTACCTTGGCCATGGGCCAAACAACAAGGGTCTTATGGCCTCCCTTGGCCAGAGATCAAACAACACAAAACCAGTACAGGATTCAAAGCTCCAAGCCCTCCAGATCTACCTGTGGAGGAGTAACATTTACTCTACTAAAACTACGGGTATTGACTAGTCTGAAGTGGTAGGAGGTTTGAATACAGTATAAACTCATTTAACCAAACAAGACAACATGGAAGTACATTTCAATTAGCTCAACAACGTAGAAGCCCCTTTAAAACATAAATCGTTAACAAAACATGCCAAAACCTCAAAACAACATTAGTAAACCAGCATTTAAAAACTGGTGACTTATAAAACTTACACAAATAATGAGCAAAGTTAAAATGCCTAATAATTTTACTTTAATTCCATTAATTTCCTATACCTACGGGGAGTCAAACTGATTCACATAACTTTGACTAAACTTGAGAAGTTGGCCTCTTGAACTTTTATATTTAAATAGGTCTTGAGTAACCTTTCTTTTTCTAAGTTCCTACTTCATTCTTTTTAACTCATTTCACATGTGTTAGAAAATCTAGAAGAGGAAGAACCATTGTTGTCCCAAGGAGATATGATGACTAAGCTAACTGATGCAGCATTGCTTGTATATATTAAGTTCAGGTGTGTGTGTATATCCATCTCATAATTGTAAGGTTAGTGAAAAATTTACTTAATTTAGAGCTACCATTTTTGGGCTCTTGTGGCATCATTGTTTGGGTACTCTTGTGGCATCATTTACTTGGGGCACTGCGCGCCCTTCCTACTCGTTTGTTGAATGCAGCACTTATAGGGTGTGGTCTTATAGAGAACTCTCTTGCAATTCAGTTTGGTTGTTTAGATACAAGATTGTTGCATCGTGCAATGGTGCAGGTTGTGTTGTTGTTGCAAAGTTTCGAAACAAGACCATAAATAGTGCCCCTTTTGTTTTTTATCTTACTTTTATGCAACTGAGGCCTAAGGTAGGTCCACATCGAGTCAGCAAGCCTGAGGTAGGACCTAATAGGACCTCCAAGTCCGTAAGTTTTAGTCTAGCTTAACTTGGGCTGTAGGTTAAACTGGCGCTTCAGAGCTTGGCCGTTCAAGGCTCAGCTGGGATTCTGAACCAAATAAAATAAAAAAAACAACAACATGGTTTGAAAAACACACTGTTTATCAAAAAAATTAATCTATAATATACAAATTTTTCTCCCCCCACCCCCAGTATATGGAAAAACTATATATGCTTACAATATGATATCGTATGTAATACATTTATTTCTTAATTAAATACAAATTATTAATTCATTGAATTAAATATGTACAAAATTGCCTCGGGATTGGCGACATAACCTATTGGGAATGAAAATAATTGCCATACATAGAACCCAATATGGAGACACTGGGTCCAGCCGTCGTCCACATAACAACAAGAACAACGAATTATTTCGTATCAAAATTTTCTATTGCTGACTTATGAAAAATTACATAGAGAGAAGAGTCAATGAACTTTGTAAAGTCAACGAATTTTGTAAAATCAGCGAATTCCTAAGAGAAAGATTTATATTTGCAGCACTGAGAGCTGCTTATGTTAAATAATGCTTTTAAGCAAGGAAGGCGTACTTAATCTTGTTATAGGTTCTGAGTGAATAACAAATAATATAACCATAATAATAATAAACCATAATAATAATAATGATAAAGGATAGGCCTATACCTTCAGGAATTTAAGTATAGTGATTGCCTATATTAATTAAATAAAATGAACTCGTTGTGTAACTCCACCGTATTGCGGCTCTACATCGAAAAAGATCGTCGCGAGACCCAACGAAATAATAAGGTAAGGTGATTTCTTTCTTTACCATTAGGCAGCCCTAAAATACCGAAGGCAAATAAATTTAACATTAACCAATAGAAACACTACTTAACGAGGTCCTTTGAAGATACAGTAGGGTTGCCAGACGTCCCGCATTCTGCGGGGCAGACCCGCATTAGATCCAAAACTCCTGCGTCCCGCTTTGTATTCAAAATGTCCCGCAAAAAATATTTTTTAAGCAAATTTTTTCGGGATGAATTGATTTAGAATTTTCTAGAATTATGTAGGATCCTGTTGAATTCTGTAGAGTAATATTGAATGTTCTAGATTCTAGAACATCCTAGAAATTACATAACGCTTATAAAATGTGTTTGGCCACGAGTTGGTAGTTTTTCTGTTGTGGTTATATTGTAAGCTTTGAATTAGAGTGAATCCTGCGATTGCTTGACCATACAACTTGAGATTGTGTAATTCAAATAAAATCTGGAAGTATGTCTACTTTTTATAAGAAATTGTTCAGGTGTAAATTTCAATATTATTCACGATGTTTAATTGTTAAGCATTATTTTAAGACAATTTTTCTAATTTTGTTTGTTGTAACTGTTGAAAAAATCTAGTTTAAATTTGTAAAAAATGTTCTTAAAAAAAAACCCTCAGAATTTTTTTTGTCCCGCATGGCATTTTTAAAATTTGGCATTCCTATTTGAAGACCTCCACATATATAACTCTTTAACGAAAAAACGTAGGGTTTTTGTTGTTAACTCTCCACTGAAATCTGTTGGAAATTTCCACCGGATGAGAGGTATCAGGCAATCAACCCAAAGCCCTATATAGTTTTTTCAAACACGTGACGAGAAATTGAACACAGTGCAAAATATCAACCAATCGCCGTCATTCTTTCTTCCTTTGTGGGTGCTGGTCCAGTGGCGGATCTAGCTAGGTGCAGGCGGTGCAGTGCACCGGGGCCCGGACCTTTGGGGGGCCCGGTTGGTTGATATTTGATAACACCTTGGCAAGGAAAAATAATAATTTTCAAGTATTTCATATAAAAATTAGATCTAAATGTGCATGAAAATATAAGTCCTTTAAACTTGTTTAATGTATTTAAATGCATTTATAAACATGGTTATTCTTTCGACTACGGGCCCTTTTCTGGTAAAGCTGTATAGGCCTACTATATATGTTAAATACATAATTGGTCATGTGAAATGATGTCTGCAATAGATAAAAATCAAAATTAGAATTCAAAATGCTGAAACCATCACATTATTCTACTATCTGGTTTTAAGGGCCACCTTGAGTGGATCGAAAGGTTTTTGTGGTTCATATGTATAAACTAAACTAAAATCTAAATTTTGTGGGGCCCATAAATAATTTTTGCGTGACACTCTTGCTCCGCCACTGGTGCTGGAGAAGGTGTTAGGTTTGGTTAGGTTAGGTTTGGTTCTTTTTACGTGTTTTAACCCAACATTTTCCCTCTTCTTCAAAGCCCTGCCCACTTTTGTTGGAGGTTCACTATTCTAGGGGCAAGAAGGGGTAACTCCAAAACAACCATATTTGCACAGGAAATTAATATTACCATTGAAAAGAGGAGAAAAACCGATCTCGAGAAACACGGATTTGTGTCTGAACCCAGGAGCAGTCTTTTTCTGTATAATTACCTTAGTTATTGTTATAATACATGAAGAAATTTTGTTTTCTTCTATCTTTAATTATACAGAAAGCGCTCATTGCTCCAAAGAAAGAAACTTTAAGAGCTGAAACGCTTGCAGTGTTAACTCTTATCAAATTAAGGGAATGCGCAGAACATGAAAGAAATGCAAAAAAAACTTCACTTTTTTCCTACGTGAAGGTCAACATATGAAAATAAAAACCCACTCTAATAGACAGAGTTTATTTCCACAGCAGTTTCGATGCCCACTGGCATCCTCCTCAGGTGGATACAGAAAAACGAATGAACCAAAACAAGAGGGAAAAACAGTTCAGGGACTGGACTCGCCTTTTTCATTCGTTTTTTTTTCGGTTTATAAATTCTGTATAATAAACAACAATGTAATAACCAATGTAATAATAAATTTATAATTTCTGTAATAAATAATAATGCAATATTAAATGTAATAAATTTAATAATAAATGTAATAATTATGTAAAAAATAATGGAATCTGTATGTTTAGAACAGGAAGATAGTTTTAAAATTGGTGCGAATGTACTTATAAGCGGGTCCCTTTAATGAAAATGCCCTTCCGGGGTTGGGAGAATGGGATCTAACCTAGGTGCGAATTTCTTAACGGTCAGTCCCTGGACTGTTTTTCCCTCTTGTTTTGGTTCATTCGTTTTTCTGTATCCACCCGAGGAGGATGCCAGTGGGCATCGAAACTGTTGTGGAAATAAACTCTGTCTATTAGAGTGGGTTTTTATTTTCATGAAAGAAATGCTTCAAATTCATTTCTGTTCAATTGAATAAATGTGCTGAACTCCAATATATTTTTCTGCTGTATTCACGCCATTGTCATGGGCTCGCCCCAGACAGTCCTCAATATCCAAATCATTTTTCTTCCTTTTTTTCTTGAATTTTACGACAATACTTAAACCTTTTTTGTCTTTAATTTCGATGAAACTTTCCTTGATCCTACAATCTTCTTCAGTATTTGCATTTACAATCGAGTTATCTGCGTCGTTTGTCCTTTGTGTAATATATTTGGTGTACAGTCAAATAAAACAGTAGTACCATAGTCTAATATAATATTACATAAATTACATTGGTCATATCTTGACCTTTGTGTGAAAAGAACGCGGCAGACTTGAGTTGACTTGACCTCAAGTTAGTTGGACAAAATGGAAACTACAATGTGATAGAAGCTGCTTTCATTTGTATTATGATTGCTGTACTAAATATACTGTGGTAAAACAACTACACCGTTCGTTGTTGAGCTCCAAAGTTTTTTACCAAAAAAAATATTAAGGTCTAGTTCATTGTACTGATTCTGTAGATTTTACTTTATTGGGATTATTCAAATATAAATAGCTCTATTCCTAAGCTTTGAGCTTAATTTACCTTGGTATATAGTGAGGTCCAGGGGTTCATTCAGTACAAGCCCAGTATTTTTGGCCTAATTAGGCTAGGCCTCCATAGCTCATTCCATCGAAGAGGTAGCCTAGGGTAGCCCCTAAAGCTTTTAATTGAGTTAAAGAATAGTATTTACGAACATAGAAATATAAGGATAACTCGAAGCCATTAGGGCCTTTTTAGACTATCCATGTCCAAAGTAAGAATCTATCCATTCTAAATTTATACTGTACAAAGAACCCCAATTATTTACAACGTTTCCCTTCAAACCATTCTCAAATCGTGAAATTGTCATCCAAGTTCATACGAAAACTCGAATATTTTTTGGTTTAGTGTCAAAACGACAAATTTATTTTCAGTGTTGTAGGTTAGGTTTGAGTTTAGCATTGGAAACTGAAAAGGTGATAATTTGAATACAATATGAATGGAATTTGGATTAAAAATGATGATAAAGAGAAAGACTTTGGTGTCACTGTGACTAATGAACTTTAACCCTCAAATCACTGTATGGAAATCGGAAATAAAGCAAATGCTAGACTCAATCTGATGCAGAGACACATTGAATACAAATCACCCAATATTATAAAGCAACTATACATTTCATATGTGAGACCCCTCCTTGAATACTGTATTCAATTTAATAGTCCCTATTTGATACAAGATATTGAAAAATGGAAAAAGTACAGAAACGAGCAACAAGAATGATCCCATCTCGGTTATTATTCATTTTTTGACCCAGTCACACCCAGCTATAACAGCAATATATATTGAATAACCAATCAAAACTGAATAAGAAAATATATATATTATCTTGTGCAAATTTGTATAAAATGTGTTTTTTATTAAAATATATTAACTATTTTTGGTGTTTTTTCAATATATATATATATCGACTATTTGGTGAATATTTCTTATTTTTGGTGATTCTGGCTACTTCTGCGTAATTCAATTTGTCCTATTTTACAAATAAATCATTTTTAGCAATTTTTCGTCTGTTCAGTTCGGTCTTTTTGTGATGAAGTATGACGTGTCAACGTGATCCGCCATATTGCCCTCAATGAAGACGAGAGTTTAGACCTTTTTTTCAATCACGGAATAATTAAGACATCTGTGACCTGCCCTAAATACAATAGTACTTGTATTTTAAGAAAAGACCAGAAGGTCTTTAGATGCCGTAAAAAAAATCCTAAAAATAAACGTGTCTCATTTCAGTTTAAGGGCAGGCGAAATTTAGCGGACTACCCATGCAAGGTTGGCATATGTTATTACATTATCATTTGTATAATTTAGGTCTCGGGGGTACAGGGGCGGAGCCCACGTAAAGATCACGCATCACAAATTGATTGGTCCTAATGTTTTGCGGACAGTTCAGTATGTGACACCGGTTAGGTCAACTGTACACCCTAGATGATTGGTTAGGTTAAGTCATGATATTTTTGTTTAAATTCGTTTGTTTAAACGAAAATGACGGGTGCAAACTTTTCTGGCTAATTTTGAGGTGTTTTGTACTAAACTGCCATCTGTTTCCTGTGCAAATGCTTAGTTTTCAAGATGATGATATCTTGAAAACTACGCATTTGCACAGGAAATGGATGGCAGATTCGTGCAGAGCACCTCAAAATTGACCAGAAAAGTTTGCTCTCATTATAAAAAGAGACTGGGTCAAAAAACGAATAATTACCCCAATCTCTAAGACAATTGACATATAAGGAAAGACTGGCATATCTAAACATGTTCTCATTAAAAAGGAGGAGGTTAAGGGGTGATATGATAGTGGTGTATAAAATGATAAAAGGGTTGGATAAGATAGATTTTGATTCGCTTTTCATTAAAGATCATAATAACCAGACTAGAAGCGACATCTTTTTTTGGTAACTATTCAGAATAGGGGTGCCACCTCAATTTTTGTGTTTTTTCCACCAAAACATGCTAAAACCATTGGTTTCCTGTTGTTTAGGATGAATGTGACCATCGCCATTACAGTAAATTATTGCTTGAAATTACTCCCCCCCAATCCCTCCTACAATCTGGGGGGACCCCTGTGGGAATGGGGGTTTTTAGGTGGGGGAACACAGCACAAGCAATAATTTACTGTAATAGCGATGGTCAGATTTATCCTAAACAACAGGAAACCAATGGTTTTAGCATGTTTTAGAGGAAAAAAAAAGTCATGAAACATCAAAAACCATGAGAAAAACCTAGGTTTCATAGAAAACCTAACCCCTAACCTAACTAGCCTAGAAAATATAAAACCCTATACTGATCAATTTGTGATACGTGATCTTTACGCGTACCCCCTGAGACAAATTATATAAATTGGACACACTACATTTAAAGGGAGAACACCATGCGAGCTCTACTAGCATCATCTCACATCCGTCATAGACCGAAGCTATTTTCAAACTGAAGTGAATGAATGATACAATAGTAGGGTTGCCAACTCAAAATTTCCTAGATTCATACCCAAAAATGTTTTTCGTAATTTTCCATTGCCCTAGGAGTAGCCACGAGAGAGAGAGAGAGGGATCGATTGGGCTAGCGGCGGAGGAATTTCTATATCGCTCGTATCTCTCCGACTCGCTTCGTCCCTACTCTCTCGTCTCGAGCGTCCTCGGGACGGCCAAATCGGCCGCAATCATCGTTGTTTTGACTATGTGACATATGCAATCAATGTATTTTAATGAGAGAAACAACTTTGTGTCTATGGTATTTTTCAAAATTTTGCTTAAGTGGCACCCGTATTCTGAACTATTACCCTTTTTTCTGAACAGAACGTCCTATCCACGGATAGGATGACAAGTCAATGGATAGGATGCAAAAAGTATATTTGCTGTGGTTATATAGCTAAATTATTGGCAAAAATAGATTCAGCATACACAATTTAACTAAAATTCATATTTTAGTAAAGGATATCTATTGCAGATAAATTAGAATTTGTCCTGTTTGTATGTATGTGGGCCAGAGTAACTGTTATTATGGAGATATAGTAACTGTTATTACATTATCATTTGTATAATTTAGGTCTTGGGGGTATGGGGGCTCCACCCTCATAAAGATCATGCATCACAAATTGATAGCCTTACCGATGCGTGGTAAATAATTATATGCTTCATTGCATCCATCAGTAGCGACTTCATGCATTATTTCAACACTCGAATCATTCCCTTGCTTGAGAAAAACTTGCATGCTCACATGAAGTCATCACACACAATGAATCTAGATACACCACACACGATGGACAAACAACAACTGTGAATCGCTCAACCAAGTCTTCAAACAAGCCATTGATGTAGGCCTAGGCTGTATAGGAGCATCGCTAGCTGCCAAATGACATCAACATACGAACAGGATGAATTCTAATTTATTTGCAATAGATATCCTTTACTAAAATATGAATTTAAGTTAAATTGTGTATGCTGAACCTATTTCTGCCAATAATTTAGCCATATAACCATAGCAAATATACTTTTTGCGTCCTATCCATTAACTTGTCATCCTATCCGCAGATAGGATGTCCTGTTCAGAAAAAAGACGCACCCGACTTCAGATACACTTGATTCTTTCAAAAGAAGGTTGGATAGTTTGATGTCTGCAAGGGACATCTGGTGATAGTGTTTAAACCCATTTTTATTGCATGAATGATACTAGTTTATTTCATATGGGTTTTGACAGTGACTGTAGAGTTTGTAAAAAGGAAGTTAAGAGTAAAGATAGAGCTATTGCATGTGATATCTGTGATGACTGGTATAAACATAAGCTGCAAAGGCCTTACAAATGATATATATAAAGGTATAAATGCTGCTTCTAAGCTTAATGTCAACTTGATGTGGTTTTGTGACAAGTGTAGTATTGTAATAAAAAATTTTAATAAGTCCAGAGGGTCTATTAGTGAGGGAGAGGCCAGACCAACTTATAAGAGATATTGCAGTTGAGTCTAAATCTAGTGAAGTAGCAGTTCAAGTAAACTAAGTGTTCCTATACCTCATAGTGAGCCTAGGCCTAGATATCTTCAGACAATTTCTGAAAATGATGAATGGATTAAACCTAGGAAAACCTGGAAAGCTAGAATTCAAGAGCCGAGGAAAAGTGTCCTTATAGAACTAACCAATCAGTTTCATGCTTTCTCGCTGGTCCAGGATCAAGATGAGAAAGCTGAAGAAAGTAGGCCTATAAAACAAAATGTTAGCAATAATAATCCAGACTCATATAAACCAGGGATGGGGAGTTGGCCAAAAACAACCAACTCCCGACTCCTGAGTTGGTATTTTTAAAAACTGACTCTGACTCCTGACTCTTTCAAATATATAAGTATAAATAAATGTAATAAAGTAGGTACGATAATAATACAGTTTAGTAATTTAATACAATTTTAATGTTGTATTACACAAAAATAAAAATTAACAGAAAACGAAATTGATCTCGTATAAAATATTTATAACCTCATTAGGTTAACAATTTTAAAATTTTAATGTTGCGTACGGTACCGTAGCTAAATAAAAAAAAGTTGGTAAAGAATATTTTGTTTCCATTATATATTATGATATGCTAATATTGAAGCTAAATATTAAAAAAAGGCTAAAAAAACATACTTAATAATTTAACTCTCTAAGGAGAATTTGTTCCTAAGAAAAGTATAGCATCAATTATGTCCTCCTTCAACTTAGCCCGTAGGTGGGATTCAATTAACCGAAGAGCTGAAAATAATCTTTCAATGCTGACTTGTGTTGGTGGCAATGCAGTAACAGTTCTGGCTACATCTTGCACTAATTCAGGATACTTTGGTATGGCATTCATCACATCAAGTTTTAATGAACGATCAAATTTCTCTATTTTTGTTAAAGCTGCATTAAAGTCTTCTCTGAATTTGGTCAATGGGGTTATTTTTATAGGTTTATCATCATGACTCAAACGGCATCGCTTAACTTTTTTTGATTTTTCTTCATTATCGAGATATTTTTCAAAATCTACTTCTTCAGAGTTTGAGCAGGAGCTTTGCATAATGGCAGGACTAGACAGCTTTCAAATTCTGAATTATTTGCGGCATCTGTTTCATTTAACATTTTCATTCGCACAGCTACATCACACAGAGCTGACTTTCCTCTAGCAATCTGTTCTTCAGTTAAAAGTACCCTGTGCATAGGATCTACATAAACTGCAGCCAATAGCACATCATTATTCAGTAAATTTTCTTCTCTATGCTGCATAGACATTCTTATACTATCTGCAACAATGCCGCCAATTTGAGATAGTTTATAATTAATATTTTTCCATTCCTTGTAAAATGTGCCAGGTGTCAATTCAGCTGCTTGAAACTTCTTTGTAACCACATATGGGTACTTAAGTAATGCCTCAAGTTGACTTGCCTGCTGCCACTGGATATCAGCTATTGTTACATCTGGGTTTGCCATATCGATAAGGTATGGCTTCAATTCAAGAAGGTGCTTAATCATTTCATAGGTACTCCCCCAACGTGTAGCTTGATCTATAACTGCACCTTTTCCGGATCGACGTTTTAATATTGCATCAAGTTTAGGCATTCTTGCAGCCACTACTATGTTGCGTAACCTACCTACTACATTAGCAGCATTCCTTTCTTTTAACCCATCACGAATTGCCAGTTGCAATGTGTGGACTGCACATTGCATATGGGGGATATTTGAGAATCCAGCAAAATCATTGTCTACAGTGTCAACACTGTCAAGTTTGTCAGCAGTTTCATCCGTATCTTCTTCACTACTGTCTTCAAAAGATCTCCTTTTACTTCACCATCATTAAGTTTCTGTACTGTACTTGTCATATTTGAAGCATTATCAGTAACAATTGATAATATTTGCTCTTTAGTGATTTCATATTCTGTCAAGATGGTTTCAATTAGCTTGGTCAGGTATTCGCTTGAATGTTGAGTTTCAGTGTCCTTCACTGCCAGAGTACGTATAACTAGTTTTCCTTCATCATCAATGAACTGAACATTTATTGCCATATAATTAATTCTTTGTCTCATGCAGGCATCCATCTTAAGAAAGAAGAATTTTCCTTGCAGCATTGTTTTCAATAAAGTTTTCTGGCTTTCTGCTTCCTTTAAAATCATGTTTCGAATATCATGTCTCTCTAATGACACTCCTAGTTTTGCCGCCATTTCTCCATTTAATCCACGGAAAGCTGGGGAGGAAAATAATGTAAGTGCAACCCCATTCTTTACAATTAAATCTATAAGGGATTTTTGTTTGTTTCGTAGATGGCGTTTCAAGTTTGAGGCTCTAGTTGGAGCATTAGCATGTTTCCCAGTGTAAGCACTAATTTTTGCATTACACTCTCTACCATCCTTTTCTACTTGACAAATAAAAATACTTTCATCCTCATTTAGCTTAAAATATTGAAAGACTGCTGATTTTCTACTAGGCCCACGACTCATTACTAATAGGGGCTAATTAAATTAATAATTAATATATTGCTAATTTTTATATGGTACCTAGTATCCTGAAATAGAAAATAGAAATATGAAATTCATTTGCTAAGATTTACTAGAACAATAAATCAAATGTGGAAATGTGAATCTAGAATTAGTTCAGGAAGATATTTATTTAGGGCAGAGTAGTATTCTGGTAAATTGTTGGCATATAGAAATTGAATCAAAGAGTCGGGAGTCGGTCGTTTTTACCGACTCCTGACTCTTCAAAAAATGACTTCAAAAAAGCTCCAACTCCCGACTCCGACTCCCCATCCCTGAAAACCCAGGCACTCTAAAGCTATAGGTGTGTTTGAACCAGCATCCATTATAGGTGACTCCCAAGTGAGGGGCCTAGGATCTAAATTACCTAGAGGTAGCATAGCTTACTGTTATCCAGGTGTAGGGATAAATATCATTAGTAATAAAATTATAGAAAAAGGATCTGGTACTGTATTGACCTAACTGTACCAAAGAATATGGTTATACATGTAGGTAGAAATGATATGAAGGATAAGGCACTCCGAAGAAATCATGGAGTCATATAAACAGCTATTAACGAAGTTAAAGGAATGGAGACCTAACCTTAAAACATCTATCACAGGTATGATTCCCAGGATACATGAGAAAAATAAGTGGTACTCACAAGCACTATATATAAATAGTAGGCTTAATACACTATGTCAAAGCATGGAAATTACATATATCGAACTGTGGGATAAATTTGATAAAAAAAGAGTTCTATAACAGAGATGGAATTCACCTTAATAGTAAAGGGACTGATTTACTATCAAAGATTGTATCATATACACTGCGCCCTCGATATATGTCTCTTCAGCATATGCAAAGACCCTATTTCTACCAAGAATTCAGTATATGCGGAAAAAATTCACATTTATGCGCCACCTAGTGTGAAATATTGCTGAGCACACCGACGTGTTCCTGCCAAACAACAACAGTCTCGCATAAACCAACAGTGCATTCCACACCACTTGCCTCGCCTGCAGCTGAGAGTTCTGAGAGTTCTGTCAGTCTACCTTCGCCTGTTGCCTTACCTGATGTCACTGAAGACCCTGATGATCCACAACCATCTACCTCTACCAAGTAACTCACCCACCACAGCAATCAACACTCGTCTCCTGGAGCCTACACACCTGCCATCGTTGGTATCGTATGGGTAATTCTATGAGAAATAGACAAATGAAGTACACGGTCACCTCTTCAAAATTCATGAAACTTGGTGTGAGGGTTGGTTTAGGTCCAAATTACAAATTTCTGAATTTTTTTGAAAATTGGTCAAGTTGGTCAAATTTTATAGCTTGACCAAATTTTGGTCAAATGAAAAACCAATAATTTTCAAACGTAAATATCTCCGCTCCTAATTGTGGTAGTGTAGTAAGTCTTAAATGATAAAATATGTAAAATTAACTGAGTTTCTAAATACGTATCATTTTGTTAGGGTAACAAAAATAAAATTATGATTTTTTGGAAAAAATGTAATTTTTTTTTTTTTTTTTTTGCGATTTTGTAGCGAAGATATCATTTTTCGAAAAAAAGAAGTGTGTGATACTGAGAAGGATCTATTAGTAAATTTCATGAAAAAGAATCCTTTTAAATGGCCTGAATAAGAGGACGTTTGCTGGATTCCATTCCAACATGTTTTGTGTTCAATTGAACCACCTACAGACTACAGTTGCTGGGAAAATGGGGAGACAGTACAAGTTATCAAATGATTGTTTATCTAAAATTGAGGAGTATTTTAAAAAAAGCCTAAGTAACTACAGACCTGTATCAAGCTGAATAATAAATTGCCAATTTATGGCTGTGAGGCCATGGAGTGTTGAAGACAATCAGACTTAAAGCCTGAGTACAATAATAAATTCCTGAGTCAGTGTCTAAACATAAGAGTTATTAGCTATATATAAGTTTACATACGAATTTACATAAAACAACACATATTAAAAAAAGAATATGAACTTATAGCCAATAATTCACATGCTTAAAAACTCAGGAATTCATTTATTGTATATAGCTAAGTACTATACACTTGTATTAAGGGAAGTAATACAACAAAGCTACTTAAATTTAAGGTTTTGTACTGAAAATGGTGGTTACTGCTAGTTTATCTGTACTAACTGCATAATTTAAATTACTAGGAAGTGCTTAGAGAGCAGAACACGGTTCTACATGATTTACTTAGGTAGATCCAAGTATTGAGCCTACAAGCTGGTCCATCTGTTGTGTTAACTGCAAATTTAGTAATAATCTAGGTATATATTATGTCTTTTATGAGTAAAACTTATTTAGATAATTTAACATTTGTGAATTAACTTACCAAGTAATAAAATGGAAGTAAAATTACAATTCAATGTTGTAAAAAGAAATTTAAACATTTCAAAATTTTGAAAAAATTCAGAATTTTTCACAAAGTACTTTTCTTTGAATAGCCAAAACTATATGAAGGAGTGAGTTGAGATCTATTCCTTAATATATGTTTTTGTATACATATGTATCTTTCTTTACTAGAAGTATCAACTCCCTGACTAATTTTGGACACCTTTATATTAAGCCCCAAAGTTGATGTTAATTTTGAAAATTTTGTGAAAATATCAACTTTTGGAAATTTTTAAAAATAAAAATATATCCTTTTTTGGTTATTTTTTTATTTCACTCATAAATTTACAACCCACAGAGACTATTAGGAGTATTAAAACAGCTGTGATGATGTAGAACTAAAACTTTTGAAAATGGTAGAGTCGTAAAAGTGGGAGGAATTGATGCAAGCTTCAAAATGGAGCCATGTTTATGCCCTTGTAACTCAGAAACTATATGTTCCACAGCCTTTTAGCTTACAAAATTGAAAAGCCCACCAGAAGTTGTATTGGCATGACAAATTTGAAGCTTCTACTCCTATTAGAAGACACTTTTCAAGGCCTCTCAAAATGAAGGCATTGGCTGATCAAGCCCAACATGGGCATTTTTTGTCGAAGGTGGGGGCCATTTAAGCGACCATAAAATTAAATGTTTTTGACTGAGGAAGCTAAAATTTTAGATTTAAGCTATTGAATGGTGTATGAATCAACCCTGAAAATTTGAAGAAAATCGGAGATGGTCACCCGACCAACTTTCTGAAATCTGTACCAGTTGAGCTGGAATGACTCTCCTTTAATATTTATACTGTACAGTATTGATGTAATATAGCATTAGTTATCTTGTTGAATGTTTTTGGTATAAAAAAGTGACATATTTATTGTTGGGGGTGATGGGAGAGTAAAAAAAAAATTGGTCGTGGAACGCATCCCTATTTTTTAAAATTTAATTATAAGTTTGATATATGCGAATTTGCATTATGCGAGGTTTTAGCAGAACCTATCCCTTGCATATATCGAGGGTGCAGTGTAATTGACTAAAAACCAAAGGAATAGGCCAAATTAGTACAAATACCGATACTCTTGATAACAATAAACTAATAAAAAATATAATTAAAACTCAAAAGAAAAAGGTCAACAAAGAAAGTAAAAGAGATGCAAATAATATGCCATCACAGAACAAGAACCAGACTGAATTACAAGCAAAATATTCCAAAAATTCTTTGTCATTTTTCTGTGTAAATGCAAGAAGTATCTGAGATAAAATAAATGGATTCAAGGCATACATAGGTATTGAAAATCCTGATGTTATGATGATTGTCACTGAAACTTGGACAAAAATTCAGTACGATACCAAATAGTCCATTTAGTGAGAGATAATACCATTACTTACGAAATTGATGGCTATGAACTTTTTTATTATGAACGTAAATATTCAGAGGGTGACAGAGTATTTATTTATGGGTCATTCCATGTCAAGTGGACCAATTTTGAAAAAGTGCCCCGCTTCACCATCTCAGATTTTGTTATAACTTTGCTCACATATTCCTTTAGACCTAAAAGTAAGTTCTGCAAAGTTTTAACTCCATATCTCTTGTGGTTCTGTCACTAGGGCTCCAAGAGCAGGGGCTACTTTTTCCATCACATTGAGTGCTGAATTATTTTTTCCATTTTTAGCTGGTCAGCATTCTACAGTAACAAATCCTTTTGCTCTGAAAATTTGCTCATAGGGTCAAAATTTACTGTTGATTTAAAAAATCATATTACTAGAGCTCTAGGAAGTGTAGATTTTCCACAAAATATACCCAAAGTAGGCTTCAAATTGCATTTTGATTTCTGGGAATCCATTTAAAAAAAATTTATAGCTCTGGATCTACTTGACTCTGTGAGCTCTTATTAGAGACCAAGAAAGTACTGCCCAAATGCTACAAAATGTTTCAATCCATATCTTCCTACTTGCTATAGTTGCTGAGATATAAAGCTTCAAAAATGGCTAAAATTAAAAATATGGCAAAAATGTCCGATATTTAAAGCTCAAAATGATCATGTGGGACAACTCGCTCCACACACTAACAAAAACCAATGAAAAGAGGGTACTTACGTATTAATGGGGGGGCCACCACATATTGATGATTGGTTAGGTAAAGTTGTAATATTTTCGATAATTTACTCAGACTCATGGCCGTCATACATATCGGAACATCTAGCAGAGTCAGGATTTCAACACTTTAAAGTTAACCACAAGTACAATTTTGTCAACCCAGAAACTGGTACTCGCACACAAGAGATCAAAAGGCTCTGGGGATCAGCTAAGTGGAAAAATAAAAAGCATCGAGGCACTGCATGCCATTACTTAGTCATGTCTTGCTGAATTTATGTGGCGACAGTTGGTACATGATCACGATCCATTCAATTCCATTCTTAATGCTATTAAATATTTTTGGCCTCCAGAAACAGATGATGTTTCTAATGTGTAACATGTATTAATCATTGTAAATATTTGAAATATAAATCATTGTAAATATTTAAAAAATATTGGTATTTAAAAAATATGATGTATTAGAAATTTTAAACTAACAAAAATATTACAACTTAACCTAACCAATCATCAATATATATATATATATATATATATATATATATATATATATATACATATACATATACATTTAACTGCAATGACCGCGCAGTATATTAACGTATAGAAATGACGTAAGTATAGAGGAGTGTTCTGCACACAAGGAAGAGAAATAACAAACAAATGAAAAATAAGGCATCCGCCCGGGAATCGAACCTAGGATCTTCCGATTGCTGGTCAGACGTGCTAACCACTACACTACGGAGCCACGATAGTCAGAATTACAACTTCTGACTATCGTGGCTCCGTAGTGTAGTGGTTAGCATGTCTGACCGGCAATCGGAAGATCCTGGGTTCGATTCCCGGGCGGATGCCTTATTTTTCATTTGTTTGTTATTTCTCTTCCTTGTGTGCAGAACACTCCTCTATACTTACGTCGTTTCTATACATACATATATATATATATATTAGGGTGGTCCAAATCCATAGGGGGAAATTTCAAAATTGTCTTAGATAGTCTCCACAAGTGTGGTTTTTGTCCATTTAGTGTCCACATGGTCTGTGCAAAATTGCAGCGTGATTGGTGAATATTTAGAGGTCGCCCCACTCTGAATATATATATTATATAATGTACTTTTTCTTCCGTAGGTCCGATGGCTCAAACTCGATCAATTCCAAAAGTTTGGCTTCTAGGGATGGCAACTGGAACTTTATCCACGTCAAGGCTCCCTACATGCCTTGACGCCCTCCTCTTGGGGCAATACCACCACATCAATCAAAAGCAAACCACCTCCGACAGTCTGAACCAGGCATGCCAGAGGGTGATTGAAGTCTGGACCCGAGCGCGGATCCCAACTCAACGGATCGACTCCTGTGTCCGTAAGCTTTCAAAGCTTTTAGACCGCTACAAAACACTCAAGAAGCACAGGACCAGGCAACGTGCCAGCGATAGAATGAATGGAGACATCTTCAAAGCGGACATCCAGGAACTGTTTGACATCGCAACCAGTGATGCCATGAGCACAATCGTCAACGTTGAGGACCGAAATTTCCTGTCCATGCAGCGCAAGGACGTCAATTCTTGCAGCATGGCTGGCATTGATAAGGAAACGACTACACAAGAGGACAGAAAGCGATCCAGAATGGAGAAGGAAGCCAAGAGGAAGGCAAGGCATGAAGCAACACAGAAAGATTTGGAAGAAGCAGGAGTGTCATCAATGATCTTTCCTCTTCTTCTTCTTCCCTTTTTCGCAAGACGACGACGACTATAGACCATCGGTTCCGATTCCTTCTTCGTCTGAAGCTCCGGCACCAAAGCGTCCCAAGAACAAGGTTACGAACATTTTCCAATCTCCAGAAGTCATTGGAGCAATGGATCGCACCAATCTTCTGACCGGAATGCTGTTTTCGTAACTGGAGCTGTATTACAGGCCGCGGGGCATGATCTGTCTGGGATGACGTGCTCTCGGAGCTCTATTCATCGCTACAGAGAAAGTGGGCGAGAACAGGCAGCTCGAGAAGACCTAGAATCATTCTCTCTAGAAGACCCTGTCCTTCTCCATTGGGACGGAAAGCTTCTCCCCGGCATTGAAGGGAAGAAGACGAATGTGCATCGGATAGCAATCCTTATAACATTCAATGGACAGGAGAAGCTGCTTGGTGTCCCAAAGATGAAACAAGGAACTGGAGAAGCACAGGCCCAGGCATGCCTTCAAACTATGAAATTATGGAACGTGGAACAGCATGTGAGAGGTCTCGTCTTCGATACCACTGCGTCAAACACGGGTTTACATCGCGGAGCCTGTGTCAGGATTGAAGAAGCATTGGGTCACGAGCTAGTTTGGATCGGTTGTCGACATCATATACTTGAAGTCGTACTTGCTGATGTCTTTGCCTCAATATTTGGCTCAACAGGAAGTCCTGAAACAGGCCTTTTTAAGCGATTTCAAAAGGAATGGCCATCTCTCTCCCACGAAGCATTTGTCTCAGCATCGGACAGCTTGTTCGAGAACCCTCAACTCCAAGAGATGAGAAAAGAGATGCTCACTTACTTACCTAACGCTCTTCAGGCAAGCCAACCTCGTGATGACTACAAGGAGTTCCTTGAACGATCTTTGCTCTTCCTGGGGGAAAGACTGGTGGTCAACTCTTTATCCGAGCTCCGGGTCCCATGCACCACGCGAGATGGATGGCGAAGGCGATTTATGCGCTCAAAATCTACCTCTTTCACTATCAATTCAAGCTCACAGCACGCGAAGAACGAAACGTGACTCAGCTGGCTTTATTTGTCAGTCTGATTTACGTCAAGTACTGGCATGAAGCGCCAATGGGGGGACAAGCTCCTCTCAATGATCTCAAAATGCTGCATCTTCTGGAAAAATATCCACACGGAGGAGCTGCACAAGCGGCGAAGACAGCTCTAAGAAACCACCTGTGGTACTTGTCGGAGCATCTGATTGGACTGGCCTTCTTCGATAATAGGATCGATCCTGATACCAAAAGGAGAATGGTTCAACACCTCCAACATCCCCAAAAGAATGGCTGCCCCGACGAATCGACAGGTGGTGGCGGAAGCTGGTGTTGAAAATGATGTGGCATCCTTCGTCATGAAAAGGTCATTGACCCTCTTTGATGCCTTGAAAGTTGGAGGTAAGGAGGAAGCGCGCCAGTTACTTCAAAAAGATCCACGGGAATGGCCAAATGACAAGAACTACAGGGAACTTAGAAATCGCGCCTTAAAGATGAAAGTCGTCAATGATGCTGCCGAGCGAGGTATTGCTCTCGCACAACGCTACAATGACACTTTGACACGAAACGAGGACCAGAAGCAGTACCTCCTACAACTCGTAGCTGCCCACCGAAAACAGATACCAATACCATCCAAGGCGACTCTGATGCAGAAGAAATAATGAAGATACACCCATTATCATGTCCTATTGTCTTACTGTTTTCTTTCATATTCTTTGAGAACCAAAAAAAAATTTAGTTATTCAGTTGTCTATATATTTTCCCAAATTTTCAAAAAGGGGGCAAGTGGGGCGACCCCTAAATATTAACCGAATAACGTGAAACTTTGCACAAATACTGTCCACACCAAGAGGCATAAAACCAACCTTGTGGAGAGAACTTAGTCGATGCTTTAACTTTTTGGACCACCCTAATATATATATATATATATATATGATGAATAAAACCATGAAGGAAAGGAAACACAAAATGGTGCTCAAGCGCTTTCGTCTAATGACATCCTCAGGAACACTGAAGTACATAGAAGGTTACAGCCTATATATAGGTTACAAAAAAAAAAATATATATATACATACATACATACATACATATACAATAAACGGAGAAATGAAATTTAAAACAAAAAAAAAAAAAATTATTAAAAGATTGTGGGATGGGCATACAACTTTGTAAGGAAACTACCGATTTTTAGCACAAGATCAAACTACCGATTTTTAGCACAAGATCAAACTACCGATTTTTAGCACAAGATCAAACTACCAATTTTTAGCACAAGATTAAATTAATTGTTTCCAACCAATGTTATAAAAAAAAAATACAAATTTATACTGGAAATCTGCCCGGGTTTTATCACTCTACCCATCTTGTATATAAAAATAAAATGAAAATTAAAAGTTAATAAAGTAGCATACAAGTTTACCAAAGATTTAGCGTTCTACCCTTCTTATCTAAATCTGTTTTGAAGGAATTCAAAACAATAGGATCGAGTTGAAAAAGACCTTTGCTTATGTTGAAGTTATTTGAAAGTTGGATAATGGCAGACTCAAGAATATTTCTATTAACAATGTTGCTAGAGTGAAATAAAACTGAAGCATTATTCCAATCAATACAGTGGGATAACTCTGACAAATGGACAAAAAGGGCACTGGATGACTGTCCTGTTCTAACGGAATATTGATGCTGTTTTATGTGTGTGCAAATCCTTTCCCGTCTGACCTATGTAAAAGGAATCACATTGTTTACAACCAATTTTATAGATAATGCCTGAATTATTGGTAGGGCTATTTTTTACTATGATATTTTTCACAATATTGTTATATGAAAATACTACATTAATATCCAAAAGTTTAAGTACATTAGCAATGCTTAAAAAGCCCGGGAAAAATGGAAGTACTAAAATATTTTTTGACAAAGTACGAGTGTTATTATTGACACGATAGAAAGTAAAAAATTTCATGGATCTTACTGAAAAGTTTTAATGAAAATATAATGACTTAACCAATCATCAAGAACATACAGTTGACCTAACTGGGCATGATTGGTTAGGTATATCAAAGTTAGTTTTGTGTATATATATATATATACAGGGTGGGCCGTAAGTTTCCATACATAGGAAAATTTAAATTATGGTCTTCACGTGCGTCGGTATTTGGATCAGCAGTTTCCGGATGCTTGGATTGGTTGGCGTGGTCCTGTGGAGTGGCCTCCCAGATCCCCAGATCTCACCCCCCTTGATTTCTATCTTTGGGGGCACTTGAAGGCCATGGTGTATCAGGAAAAGATACGAGACATAAATCATCTAAAGGAACGTATCACCAACGCCATTACAAGCATAACGTCAACTGTGCTAATGCGTGTTCATCAACAGTGGGAACACGTATTGAAATGTGTTTTCAAAACAATGGCAACCATGTAGAGCATATTATATAAATAAAAATGGTTGTCCATAAAAAAATGTTTATTTTTCCTATGTATGGAAACTTACGGCCCACCCTGTATATACACCTTTCAACCTTTCAAATGTTCTGTGTGATGATTCCTCATTTCACGGTCAAGCTTGTTGTCCTTCCTCTCGAGTTGGCCTGGTGAAGTAGTGAGTTGGTTTCTTGTATCCACCTCACATAGCCAGGTACACCTGGCTCATTGGGGATTGTTCTGAGCCAGGCATCTAATCTTCTTTTGAAGATGTCCACTGCAACACCACTCGTAAATGCAAAAAAAACACTTTTTTCTATGTGAAGGTCAAAATATGAAAATAAAAACCTACTCTAATAGACAGAGTTTATTTCCACAACAGTTTCGATGCCCACTGGCATCCTCCTCGGGTGCATACAGAAAAATGAATTCGTTTTTCTGTATCTACCCGAGGAGGGTGCCAGTGGGCATCGAAACTGTTATGGAAATAAACTTTGTCTATTAGAGTGGGTTTTTATTTTCATAACACCACTCGTGTTCCTTAGGTCTTTGGGCAACTGATTAAACAGTTTTGTTGCTCTCACAACAAAACTATTTTCTTTCAGGGTTAAAGATGTTCCCTGTCTAGCCTTTAATTTGGGAACATGGCACAGTCTTCTTTTTCTGCTTTCCACTGTTGTTTGGGGAGTTACAGGGTTCAGAGTAAGATTAGGGACTAGTTTCTCCATTATTTTCCAAGTGTAAATAATGGTGTAGCTCTCTCTCCTTTCCAGTGAATATAGGTTTAATTCACGTAACCTTTCCCAGTAATTTAGTTTTTTGTACCCCTTGATCTTGGCTGTGAAACTTCTCTGAATCCTTCTAGTTGTCTAATGTCTTCTTTTTTATATGGGCATGTTAGGACCGAGCAGTATTCCAATTTGGGTATGATCAGTGTTTTCAGTAGAGGAATCATTATATTCCTATCCCTTCGTTTAAAGGTTCTCAGTATCTGCCCAGTTACTCTCTTTGCTGTATTTACTGCTATCTTATTTTGTGTTTCAAGTTTTGCATCATCAGTCATTACAAACCCTAAGTCTTTTGATTTAGAATTTCTCTGAATTTCCTGCCCATCTGGAGTACCATATAATATTAGGGTGTGTCAATTTGGGAGGTGAAAATTAATTTTTGCCAATTCCTTCACTGAGGGGTTTTAAAAATATGTTTTTGGATATGAAGAATTCAAATCTGCTATTATTTTTGTGATTGCTCAACACTTAGCTTGGTAAATCTACGTTTGATTAAAAAGCATATAAATTGCTCTCGGAAAATAACATTTATTAATTTTAGCTTCTCAAAATGTCAGGTAATGCTATAAAAATTTTAGTTTCTCTGCATAAAACATATCCTAGTAATCACAAAACATATCCTTGTAATCATAAAACAACATTACAAAGTAATGACATCAGTAAAAAAAAATATTTAAACAAGTTTCATCAAGTCTTGCTTTGATTCGTTCTTGGACATCAGCCGCCGACTTGCTTCTTGGCCTCTGATATAGCCCTCACATTTCTCATGTGTATACACCCTGCCTGCTGCCTCTGTGACTTGTTTCACACACCTCTCTATTGACTGAGCATGATAGGGCCACTGTGGAACTTGCATAGGCTTGTCAAAGAACTTCTTTACTTCCGCTGTAGTCAGTTTACATGTCAAAGGAGGTTCAAATACCCTGTCAGACCAGTCTGTCAGCTCCAACACGGAAGAAGCACTGGGGTTGATGGAAGGTGTCTTCCTGGGACGTACAGAAAGATCTCCAAGTGTGTCATCATCTCCACCCCTCATGTCAACAATCTTTTGGACACCAGCTCTCCTCTCCTCACTGTCATCTGAGCACAAGAGTGTCTGGATTATCATTTCGCTGAATGCATACCATGCTGAGCGCTTGATGGTTGGCAAAACAGCATCCACTACAACCTTCTTTTGCAGCCTAACTAGCCGCAGCTGAAACAAGATGTGGCGTGGGCCTTCCACCCAAGAGTGTTTTACTTTGATGTTGAACCAACAGGGGTAGTACACACCAACAATGTATTCCACTATCAGTCTTAAGTTGTTGAGGGTTTTGCCTTTAAGGCCATGTTTTGAAACCCATATGCGACAAAGCCTGTTTGCTGTTGTCAACCACCTTGAATGGCTCACTGGACCAATTTCAAGAAGGGCCAGATCTGTGGGAAGTTCTCCTGTCCTTATGGCCTGTGTGATCCTATACCCGTACTAGGGTGTGACAGTTGCCCCAACTTTGTCCTACAATGCTGTTCAAAATTTTGGTGTTGCATGTTGACATAAAAAATACCCACGTGCAATTTTTTGAAGATTCATGCATATTTGAGTGAGCACCAGCAATTTGAAAAATAGCGATTTTGCTTATACGGCATACGCGCCTATATATGAGATTACACAACCATCATAAGGGATATTAACACAAATCATTTGCCTGTCTTAATTAAAAGCTGTTATCACTAACACAAAAAGTTAATCATTCTTATTCTCTCATGGTACATTAAGGGGTTTTATCATATATTCACAAGGTATTATTTCTCTAGAGCAAGAAACCATGATTTCTGTTCGGAAACAGATGATCATTTGCGCTGATTAGGAACGCAGAGTCTGTCATTTTCAAGTACTTGAAGGACTTCTTGAAAGCGCTCCTCATCCCTGGCAACATTAAGAAAGTCATGGCAAAGTTTTACACCACGCTCTGCAGCCTCATTGACGACCTGAAGCTTGTCCGCCCATGATCCGCCCTTGTCATGATCCGCCCATTCACTGGCTGGACTGTGGAGAAACTGATAGGGCATGCCTAAAATGGTGAAGAACCGGCTTGAGTCAGGCCCATTTAGGTCCACCAGGGCAGTGCCACTTTCTGGGACAGGGGGAAGATATGGCTTTCCATAGCCCTCATGATTGAGCCCCACTCTCTTAGTAACTTCAGTGCCTTCATGGCAAAGAAGGGCCTTCCTCATCTCCTCTTTTGTCCTTTCTTGTACTTGGGACGAGAACAAAGCCAGTGGGGCCAACTCCTCAGTTAGGTACCAAGTGTGTCTACCCAGTGCCACACGTGCTTTGTCAACTATTGTGGCATCATATGGGGCAAATTCAGCCAAGGTTTCGACCAAATTCAAGTCATTCAGTGGCGCACTTGCTGGAACGGGGCAAACAATCCACCATGGGAGATAAACAGCGACTGTGAACACAGCAAACCGTTCTAACTTGCTGATTTGACTTTGTCACAACCTCGGCTTTGGGAAACTGCTCTTTGATCTGGCCTGACAAAAGAACAATCTTGAGGGTATAGAGCAGTTTAGCCATCCACCTTGCTTTGTGAAGTGCACCGGGGTAGACCATTGTGAAGTTCACTGGCTCGGATCCTTTAGTTACAAGCAGCAGACAAAGCTCTACCAGCCCCTTGTAGTCACCACGTGTAAATGGTTGGGCTAGAGATTCACGGAAGAAGTCAGCCATCTCCAGCTGGCACTCCTCAAACACTCCAGGCATTGCGGGGTAGTAGGTAGTATTTCTTTTTTTCATTGTATGCCAGTTGAGAGAAATGGTTCTTGAACCTAGAAATGCAATTATTGGGATTATTGTATTTTGTACTAATCTATAATATTGTTTTAGGGGTATTAAGATTGATATGATCGATCATTTGCTTGGTGTTAGTATATCTTATAAGTCTAATAAAAGAAATTCCACTAAATTTGTTCATTAGATAATAATATTCCTTGTTATTTTGTAAAGCTTATGACTCACCTCTGGAAAACCATTATGTTTGGACTTGAAGAGCCCTCCATTTTCAAGCAATCCCAGCAAACACCTAGGATGACTTCACCCACATGCCTGCGACAGGCGCACCAGAATATGGCACGCTCAAATTCCTTTTGGAGGGAGACGCAAGCAGCTGTTTTTTGTCCTGAAAAAAAATGTAATTGTAGTTTAAGGCCACCATTTCAGGCATGTGCTTTTTGCAGATTTCTGTTAAATCATTCACTGTATTTTGGTATTAATGTCGTGATAAATTCACGCTGATGTTTGAAATAGGTTTACCTGTATTGGATGAAGTTGTGTCGAAAACCATACCAACGACATTCTGTTCACACTCCCAATCAACCAGAAGTTGTTTGGTTGCTGTTGATATCAAGTCTCCTTGAACCAGGCCAGCTTTTTGAGTCAAATGCGGAAGAGGTGGGACTCCAAGAAGCTTTGTGCCATTGACACCAGACACAAGAATGGGCAGGCGGTCATCAGTGCCTTTGGAATCCAGCGTGTCCATAAGTTTACCATCCCAGTGCACCAGTACTTTGTCTGATGGTTGCCATTCATCCATGATTTTTAAACTTATTTCTGACACGATGGAAGCTCGGTATCGGTGGGCCGTCTTTGCATTTAGACTCAACTTTGATGTATCTCCACCACATGCAGATACAAGGGAGTACACAATTGCACTCAGCTGGGTCGGCGAGATGTTGTTTCGAACACTGCATGAAACAAGTTCTGCCGACTTCAGAATATCATGGGGGCACAAAAATTGAAACTCCCTCTTTCACTGTTCTCCGATGTTTTCTCTTTGGTTCAGCAGTGCTGGCCTCATCAATGTCATCGTCCTCATCAGAGCTAATAGGTGAATCAATATCAGCCTGTACATTCTCAGCATGATCACATTGCTCTCTCTATTGTCGCTTCTCTTCTTGCATCTGCCTTTTCTGTTGCTTCTGAACCTTTTCTGTGAGTACTTTGTTTACCCCAGAGTAGGTAGCTACTCTGTCACTTAGCATGCTTTTCATAAAGAGTATGTCAGTATCGATGGCATCTTGTTCGGCCTGAGTTTTCCCCTTTTTCGCAGCTGCCATGTCTTTCAACACTGTGTTCTTATAAAATTTCATAGTCAGGCTCAATTCTGATTTAAACTTCATAATTCCAGGATCATCAGCCCGTCTTCTATCCTCATTCTTTTTCATAAGCATCATGTAGTCTTTGTCATAGTAAGTTTTAATCACTCAGCCAATATTGTTCCTGCCTGTAATGGTCGGGACATTCGCCTTCTGGTAATGCAAAAGCACATTCAGTGGTGGCAGATAAAGCCTGGTCCCAATGCATATCCCGAAGGTTTGCTAACAGACATAGTAAGACCTGCCTATTAGTTGGCAGTTTGCAGCCCTTTATTTCCTTTTCTTCTTCTCGGGGTATGGTGCCCAATAACATTCTGACATACTCATCATCTTGCCGTGTATCCATGATTAAATTCTCTATTCACAACATCAAATCACTGTCAAGGGAAAAGAAAAGAGCATCATTAAAATTAAATGCAATAAAATAATACGTGGAAAATTTGTGGTCAGCGTTCCAGACCCAGAAATGAAAATCTGATAAAATGTGCTATTTTCACACTTATTTATGAAGTTCATAAGCTGAAATAGCAATACTTGCTGGTACGATGGTGCTAGCTCAAACATGCACCAATCTCCAAGAAAATTTACAGGGGTGTTTCCTAGATAAATACACAACACTAAAACTTTGAACAGCATTGTAGGACCATTTTTTGATTTTTGGAGGGCAACGGTCACACCCTAACCTGTACACTTGATCAGTAGAGAGATCCTTTACGACATTGTCACTCAGTGAAGTAAGAGGCTCCAATTGAGAGTTTGGTGAATGAAGGATCAGTTTCAAGTTCGGTTGCAGTGTCTAGCATCTTGCCAATGTTACCTGTCCACTTGTTGTTAGACATGGTCTTCCCATCCAGTGCTGTGATCAAGTGTTGCAGGGGTAACTCATTAGTGTGGAGGGCACGAACCAACCAGATCAGCTTATGGCAAAGCTTGACCTCTACCCAATGCATGGAACCACCCTCCCAGCCAGTGTTAACATTTGTTGAATCACCTCCAATGGCCTGCAGGCTTCTATCAATGCCCTTCTTCTATCAATGCCCTTCTTCTTCATGAAATCTACAAGATTATCAGCAATAACTTCAGCAGGTTTTTTTCTCATTGAGCCTTTCTCAGGAGTGAAGTGGTAGAGATATCTTCCACCTGACTCACTGCACACGGAATAATGCTCTTCTTTGATGATGCTGGGGAACTGACGATCTGAATTGTCTGCTTTCAGCATAACTTTAGTTGTATCTTGACGGCCGTCAAAGAAGATGCAGTCAATTTCACCCTTCTTACAAAGATCATCAAATTCCTGATCCAGGGATCTCAACTTTTTCTTGGGCCCTCTTGACTTTATTGTGATCAACTACAAGTCTCTTGGCTTCTTCAGTGATCAAGCCAGCATCCATAAAGGCAGCTGTGGCGCGCAGGCCAACACCATATCTGATGCTATGCATAGCAACATTATGTATTTCTAATGTGTTGTACTCTGGCTTTTTATTGGAAGTTGAAGACATGCTTGGTATTTCTAATGTCACTTCATAACTTCCATCCTTTCCATCTTGAGCATCAGCTATTTGTTCTTCATTTTCATCATCAGAGAAAATTATTTCATTTGATGGCATTGAAACATCCTGCTTACTTGTCTGCTTATATTCAGCAAGCCTTCTTCTTTCGTCTTCTTGCCGCTTCTGCTTTTTGACTTGTCTGTTGTGCTCAGGTTGATCTGGCAAGCCAATCTGATGTGGTCCAATAGAACCAGACTTGTGTCTCTGACCTTTAATGAAAGCAAGTTCCTTCACAGGGATCTTCATCTCCCTAGGGCATTTACAGTTAATGTGAGTTTCGTTTTTGCAACCAGCATCTGTAAGGCAGCCAAATTCAGAGCAGAGAACAATTTTACACTTGCAACTGAGGATGTCAAAAAGCTTGTCAAGTTTGGCAATGAAAGCCTCTTTGACATGTAGCTTTCCTCTCCCAAGAGATATGTTTTTGGCCTGCTCCCAGCTCTCTTGGATCTTGTTTAAGATTGTGACTCGTGAATTTACAACGAGGGCTACAAAAGAACTGTTTGCTCATTCCCACTTTTCGAGCACTTTAGGGTAAATGTCGTTTGCAAGACTGGCTGCTGGGTAGTTTCTCACATCCTCACCACTTTGTTCTCTTAGTAGTAGCCCATATTTCAGAATGTCTCACAGAGTTGGGAGTTCAGAGGGCAACAACTCTCTACCAGTTCCAATTAGGTTGCTCATATGTGTGAATGTCCCCAGTCTTGTCCTCCTTTTAGAAGCCATTGTAGGTCAATTCCCACTGGTTAGGATGGTAGCACTGATGGACAAGTAATCTTCAGCACACTGATGAATATGTTTCAACCTGTGAAATAAGCAAAAACAGCAGTGCATTATATATACAGCATATATAATTATTAATATAATAATTATTATATAATTCCACAAAAAAGTCAAAAAGTCACTATTTTTATGTAGCTTCTTACCAAGCAAAACTAAATTATATTAAATTAACAAAAATATCTTTAGAATTCCTAAGTCATGCTGCAACTTTTTAGCACCCCTCATATTTGGAATTTGAAAGTTGAAAAATTCGACACACCCTAATATAATATTCTATGAATTTTAGGTCCTCTTTTTCCATACTGTAACAGCTGAGATTTCTCAGTATTAAACTTCATATTGTTGTCTTTCGTCCACTTGTAGATTCTGTTCATGTCTGTTTGTAGAGATCCTATGTCTTCTGTGTTTCTTATTTTTCTACTGATCTTTGTGTCATTGGCAAAGGATGTTACTGTGCTGTCTCTGGTAATGTCCTCATCTATGTCAGTTAGCATGATTATGAAGAGTAGGTAGTGGAGCTAATACTGTTCCTTGTGGTGCTGAGCTGAGGACCTCTGATTCTGATGAAGATGCTCCTTGTACTGTAATGACTTGCCACTGCTCACTAAGGAAATTATATATACACATTTCCCTACTTTTCCTATTATTCCCATATGCTTCAGTTTATGTATTATGATTCCATGGTCACACTTGTTGGAATACTTTGGCAAAGTCTGTGTATATTACATCATAGTTTTCATTACTTTCCAGAGCATCAATAATGTTGTTGTAGTGTTCCATTAGTTGTGATAGGCATGATCTGCCTGACTGAAACCCATGTTGGTTACGTATCATTTAATTTTTTCTGAGTTTCCAAAAAGCCATAGATTTTCTGTCTAACTATTCTTTCAAACATTTTAGCGAGATGAGATGTAAGTGACACTGGCCTATAGTTTTTACTCAGATTGATCTCCTCCTCTATATATTGGGACTATGTTCATGCTCTTCAGAATGCCTGATCTTTCTCCCATGTCTAGTGATTGTCTCCACATCCAATATAGGGGCTCAGCGATTGCATTCTTGCAGTATTTGATCAATGTGGCATTCCATTTGTCCAGTCCTGCTGCTGAGTGTTCTTTTAGTTTCCCTATAATTTGTGTAATATCATGTCATAAAGTCAAAGTCCGTTATACTTTCCCCTTGTAATTCTTCTTCAAAGAACGCATTTCTATCGCATATCAGTTTGTCAGTTTTTGGAATACTGAAAGATGATTCATACTGAGCTCTTAATATTTCAGATATTTTTGTTAGATATCAGATAAAGCACTGTCTTTGTTTTTCAAAGGTTCGATAGTTGCATGGTTTTTCGGCTTCCTTTCTGCAAAATTATAGAAGTATGTTGAGTTAGCCTTTATTGCTTCTCTTGCATCATAATCATCTTTTTCTGTATGCTTCTCAATTAGTTCCAGTATGACACAATTGATACTCTGCAGTTTATCATTTAATATTTTTCTGATGTTATCTTTATAGTTACAGTAGACACTCAACTTACGTAATTAATCCATTCTGAGATGAGTTACTTAACTCAAAAATGACGTAAGTCAAACCCCAAAATCCATGTAAATTGGGTAATCCGTTCCAGGACCCCAAAAAAGTATTGAAAATAATAAAATTAAATTTTTTGATAAAAACTGTGTATAAACAGAATTATAATGGTAATTAATACTGTAATTATTATTAAGAAACACCATCTGTAAAAGAAAATACATATTAAAAATTAATAATAAAAAATTAATTTAGACTTATATTGGAGAAAGAGTTATATAATGCACAGTAAAAATAACAATGAAATAACGTGAAATACCTGGTGTCCTGCCAGTGAGTGGTCACACACTGCATTTGCGATTACGCAGCTATTACGCAACACAAAATAATTATGTAAGATGAATCAATTACAGTCAATGGGGGGCTTCTCGTAACTCAAAATTACGTAAGATGGTGACAACGTAAGTCGAGGGTCGACTGTACTTAATTTTGCAGTCACTCTTTTTCTCTTTTGGAACAGTGACCTCTTTTGTCTCTCAAACCAGCTTCTCCTTCCTCTTTGTTGTATTTTTGAGATCGTCTTTCCACAATTTCCAGCATCTTCTCCTCTAAGGTCATTACCATCTCTTCCATTGTTTTGGCCTTGAAGATGGATTTCCAATCTATTACTTCCATGCTGGATGCAACATCTGAGTTTATAGCTTTGGAGTGAAAATTAAAAATTTTGAATTTGCTTCTTTCTGTTGTTCGTGTCTTTTCCTTTCTTGTTGGTTTTATATTGGTTGTTATTTGAATAACGTTGTGACCCAATATTATAGTTGGGGATATTTCTATATTATAAATTAATTTGCTGTTGTTTGTAAACACCAAATTTAGGCAGTTGTTTTTTTCTTGTGTTCTGTTTTTTCATGTGTTAACATAAATTCATCAGCCAGAGCTAGTAGCATTTTTACCTACTCCTGGTTTTCCCATGTGCCCCCCTTGTCCTGGTGTATACATATGTTTTTTCCTATCCTTTTATATTTCATGAATGAAAAATTAAAATCACCACAGAGAAAAATATTTGTGGTTGGAGAGTGTGGATCTTTTACCTCTGTAACGGAATCAGAGAATTTTGAGGTTGGCATGTTTGGGGGTCTGTACATTACAATTAGCACCATATTTAATTTTTCAACTTTTGCTGCTACACATTCTATGTAGCTGTTTGAGGTACCGTATGGTACTTGTAGTCATTTCTGTCATGTGCCTTTTGCATGTGTAAATAGCACTTCCTTCTTTATGTCTTGCTGTTCTGTCAGTTTGGAGAGTTTGGAGGATGTTATAGTTGTCAATTTGTATTTCTTTTTTATCAATACAGAACTCAGTGTTCATAGTTTGCCTGGCAGTCCTTTAGATGGGATTCCATGAGGCATGCAAAGTCTGCTCCAGTTTCTTGCATGAGTATTTTCAGGTATAAAACTTTGTCCAGGGAGTGATTTGATTTAAGGCCCTAAATGTTGGCTAGGATCATTTTTATTTTTTCCGTCATTTTCACATACATTTGATTCATTTTCCAATAGTGGTGCTGGTTTCGTTGTCTTGTGGTCCTCTGAGAATTTGCCTGTCTTTATCTTTGTCAGTACCTGTTGTCCCGATAACGCATGAAGTGGCTTTGTGTGTGCCTTCTGTCTGGCTCTTGGATTCCTATATTTGTCAGCTGACTTTGTATTTGCTGGATGGTATTTAGCAGCTGAATTGTATTGGCTACGTCTAAAAAATTGGTAGCCCTCTTTGATGTTCATTTTTTCTGTTCACTTGTTGCATTCCTTTGAGGGTGGTGGTCATGGCATTTTTGTCTGTATTTATACCTCCCATATCTTGCATAGGCGTTGCAGACAGTAATGTGGTGGAACTTGCACTTTTTTCAAATTTGCAATTAGTGATGCACCTGATAGTGATTTTGGCTGCATAGCCGGATACCAGATATCTGGCCAAATGCCTAGGCTGGATACTGGATATCCGGCTGGATATCAGTCATATGATAGTCCCCCTCCCCACCTAAGCCTTTATATTTTATATATATTATAGCCTAAGCCTTTGTATCCATAATATGTAACTAACATTGGTGGGGGATTGTCTGCTGTCATATGATAACAGGCTTTCAATTACCATGTGGTAGTGCTAACGTGACAATCTTTTAACCATACTTTGTAGGTCAGTGGATAGAGTGTTTGACTATGGTTGCAAAGGTCTAGGGTTTGTTTTCCCCATCGTGGCAGTTGATTTTCCAAAAAAAATAAAATTAAAAACTGTTCTGCACATCAATTTCTTCCGTCAATCTGTCAAATTGGCATAATTAATAGTTACCTAACAAGTAGGGCGCATACTCTGTACACTTATGCTAGGGCACTACCCGTGGCAAGCAAAATTTTTTAAGTCCCTTCATTAAAACACTTACAAAGCCATTAAATAATTATTCCACTAAAACTAACTTTTAGAGAGGCTTAATTTAAATAAATAAATTAAATTTCACAAATTTAGTGATTTCTTCAAATTAAATTTATGATTGCTAGATTGTATTACCATCATGAAAAGTTAAGTGCGTAATATTAGTTGCAAACATATTTTAAATGATATTTTTGATGATGAAATGATTCTTTCAAAGTGAAAAAATAATTTGTTGAAGTATTTGCATTTCGAACATAACGTCTTATAATTTGAACATTTTGTTTATAAACTATATTTTCATTGTTAGACATTTATTTTATTCTAGTAAAATTAAATTTTTTGTTGTGAATCAATTTAAATCCACCCTAACCAACAAGGAAGCACGTCAGTAATATATTTGCAATCTAAAATAAAAATAGTTTAAAAAAACTTAATAATAATAACTTTAAAAAAACTTAAAAAGGTATTTCAAATAGCAGAAAGGCTGTGCGAAATAGAAAGAACAGACTCCCTGACAGGCTTGTACTGATTAAATTTGATGGGGTTTGTAAAATAATAGTAATAATAAATAGTATAAATAGTTACAATAAATAGTAAATAATAGTTACAATAAATAGTAAATAATAGTTACAATAAATAGTAAATAATAGTTACAATAAATAGTAAATAATAGTTACAATAAATAGTAAATAATAGTTACAATAAATAGTAAATAATAGTTACAATAAATAGTAAATAATAGTTACAATAAATAGTAAATAATAGTTACAATAAATAGTAAATAATAGTTACAATAAATAGTAAATAATAGCTACAATAAATAGTAAATAATAGCTACAATAAATAGTAAATAATAGCTACAATAAATAGTAAATAATAGCTACAATAAATAGTAAATAATAGCTACAATAAATAGTAAATAATAGCTACAATAAATAGTAAATAATAGCTACAATAAATAGTAAATAATAGCTACAATAAATAGTAAATAATAGCTACAATAAATAGTAAATAATAGCTACAATAAATAGTAAATAATAGCTACAATAAATAGTAAATAATAGCTACAATAAATAGTAAATAATAGCTACAATAAATAGTAAATAATAGCTACAATAAATAGTAAATAATAGCTACAATAAATAGTAAATAATAGCTACAATAAATAGTAAATAATAGCTACAATAAATAGTAAATAATAGCTACAATAAATAGTAAATAATAGCTACAATAAATAGTAAATAATAGCTACAATAAATAGTAAATAATAGCTACAATAAAGAGTAAATAATAGCTACAATAAAGAGTAAATAATAGCTACAATAAAGAGTAAATAATAGCTACAATAAAGAGTAAATAATAGCTACAATAAAGAGTAAATAATAGCTACAATAAAGAGTAAATAATAGCTACAATAAAGAGTAAATAATAGCTACAATAAAGAGTAAATAATAGCTACAATAAAAGTAAATAATAGCTACAATAAAGAGTAAATAATAGCTACAATAAAGAGTAAATAATAGCTACAATAAAGAGTAAATAATAGCTACAATAAAGAGTAAATAATAGCTACAATAAAGAGTAAATAATAGTTACAATAAAGAGTAAATAATAGTTACAATAAAGAGTAAATAATAGTTACAATAAAGAGTAAATAATAGTTACAATAAAGAGTAAATAATAGTACAATAAAGAGTAAATAATAGTTACAATAAAGAGTAAATAATAGTTACAATAAAGAGTAAATAATAGTTACAATAAAGAGTAAATAATAGTTACAATAAAGAGTAAATAATAGTTACAATAAAGAGTAAATAATAGTTACAATAAAGAGTAAATAATAGTTACAATAAAGAGTAAATAATAGTTACAATAAAGAGTAAATAATAGTTACAATAAAGAGTAAATAATAGTTACAATAAAGAGTAAATAATAGTTACAATAAAGAGTAAATAATAGTTACAATAAAGAGTAAATAATAGTTACAATAAAGAGTAAAATAGTTACAATAAAGAGTAAATAATAGTTACAATAAAGAGTAAATAATAGTTACAATAAAGAGTAAATAATAGTTACAATAAAGAGTAAATAATAGTTACAATAAAGAGTAAATAATAGTTACAATAAAGAGTAAATAATAGTTACAATAAAGAGTAAATAATAGTTACACGTTATATTACTAACCTGTTGCACATACATAATTACATGTTTATCTACTTTTACAGATTATATATTATGATATTAGTGACTTAATTGAAAAACTGAACAATGTCTCGATTAAAATCTAGTATTTGGGAAGTGTTTTCAAATATATAGTGGTGAATTAATAGAGCATAAGAATAAAGCAGAATGTAAACACTGTGATCCAAAATCACAATCAAGATTGATTGTAAGAGGCAAAAACCCTAAAAACTACTCTACTAAACCAATGTGGAATCATCTGAAGACAGCATCCTGAAGAATACAAAGAATTGCAGGAAGCTGAATTAGCTTATCCTCATGACCCTGCACCCAAACCATCATGTTCCACAAAATCTCAGCCAACAATTGAAGCCATGATCAAAAGAAGCAAAACATGGGATCTGAATGATCCTAAATCCAAGATAGGTGAGTTAGTAAATTATAAAATTTATGAATAGGCATCAATCTTATGTGAAAATAAGCTTTGTCTTTTTTCATTTTACCAAATACAATGCATACACATTCACGAATTTAATTTGGTTTCCAGGCGAAATGATGGCACTCGATGCAGAACCATTTACTCTGGTGGACAGAGAAGGCTTTCGCGCACTCATGAAACATTTGGCCCCTCGGTACCCTCTGCCTAGTAGAAAGTACTTTTCTGAAATTGTTCTACCCAAAATCTATGAAGAAGTAAAACTACAAGAACAGCTGAAATCAGCCTCAGTCATTTCCTTTACAACAGACATTTGGACAAGCAGAACTAATAATGAATCCTTCATAAGTTTGACAGCCCACTTCATTACTACAAAAAATATGGAAAATAAGATGTGTGTCCTCAACTGCAAACACTTCCCAGCATCTCATACACGAGCCAACATTGCACTCATGCTGACTTAGAGGAATGGAACATCAGTCCAAGTCAGGTTCATCTCATTCTTCGTGACAACACTGCCAACATCAGTATTGGTACAGGTGTGTAATACATATATAACATATAATAATACAGTATCCATATAATATAATATAATAATAATACAGTATCCACATTATTGTCAGCGCAGGTTGCTGCTCCTTAAAATTAGCTAATACATTAGCTACATTAAGTTAGTCTGATGCCTTCACCAGTTCTACCCTTAGCTAGCAGTTAGACCTGTTATTATTCTGGTTTCAGTTATTAATCTGGTTTCAGTTATTAATCTGGATGGAACCAGGGTGGCTTATTCCAAACACAAAATTTTTCACAGTTAGGTTTTAGGACTGCCTCCATGGGGGTTTAGCTACATCAGACCTATAGCTATCTATATATGTGGAAATGCCAGACAGCTATACTACACAATGCTATTATGCTAGTCAGTCACATGGTTAGAATATGCTCGAAATGAATCACCATATTTGTAAAATACGACTCAGTTAGAAGCTAACTACATTACACAGTAAACAAAGTTCTAAATCAACTTATCAAACTTATTCTATATTAAAAATCTTTTTGCTTACAGGACTGACACCAGCACAGGGCATTAGCTGCTTCATACATACTCTTCAATTGGTTGTGCAAGATGCCATTTTGTCACAATGGTCAATTGCTGACATCATTGCAAAATCGAAGAAAATAGTCAGCCATTTCAACCATTCTGCAATTGGATGTACTAAACTCAAACTAATTCAAGAAAACTTAAAACTCCCAACTCATAAGCTCATTCAAGATGTTACAACATGATGGAATTCAACATACTACATGCTGCAATGACTACATGAACAGAGACAGGCAGTGACAGCATATGCAGCTGAAAATGATATTCCAATCCTGGCTGCATACGAGTTTGTTTTGATTGAAAATGTTTGATGAAATGACAAAACAGGCCAGTGCAGACCAGGAGAAAGTAAGCTATGTAATTCCTGCAGTTGCAACTCTGCACTCCTACCTCTCAAAGTGGCTGAAGGACTCAGGAGTACAAACAATGAAAGAAAAGCTGAAAAAGGCAGTGGAAAAAAGGTTCTATTGTCATGATAACAGTGTGGTGAGCAAGAGGTGCTTTGTAATCGCCACTCTATTGGACCCCAGATTCAAGACTAAATTTCTCAAGGATGAAAATGAAGCAAAAAAATTAGTGGTAGACGAAATAATTGAAAGTGAGAAAAGCATTCGTTCCACTGTAAACATTCAGACCACTTCTAAAAAAGAACAAGGAAGAGAAAAACCACACTCAAGCAGCAGTCTCTTAACGGAAACTCATGAGGACATTTGGGAATGCTTTGATCAAATAGTTGGAAGAGAGTCAAAGCAAGAAACTGACACCAGCGGCAGCAAAACTGATGTTGGAGAATGCCTCCCAGATGTTTTAATGACCAACATTTTGAACCAGTTAGACAAGTCTAATGAGGCAGAAATCAGTACTGTACAGTGGGGAAAATGCACACCCAGTTAAATTATTTATTTAAAGCATCACCAGAAATATGTTTTGAATATTTTTTTCTTCTTTTTACAGTTTGAATGCTTAAAAGAATAACAGAATAACTTATACAGGTGAAAACATAATTGCATACATAATTAAAATAGCCACCAGGGCTTTGGAAAGGGAGGACGGAGCATTGAAGAAAATTTTGAAGAAACGTGAAGTTGGAAACACTAAGGGTAAGCTACCTAAGAATAAATTTTGCTAAGATACTCTTTTTAGGCTCATTAATTATGTATACCCTAAGGTAGATTATGATTGAATTATAAGGTTTTAGGTCTTACCATGTGACTGTAGTGAGTCATGAATGAAGGGTGGGGTAATTGCGCAACTTTTCATGGGGTAAACGCGCACCCACTTATTTCTTCACTTACAGCATGCAAATAATATTTAAAATAATATTTTGATGCCTTATAGCCTAATTTTTAAATCTATAGCATAACAAAACAAAAACTATCCAAATGCTATAACATCTAGATGTCAATAATATTTATTTCTCATGTTTTTACAGATGGTGCGACATTATGAGAGAAAAACAGACCCCAAGCAGGTGAGGCTTTACTCCCCCAATGACTTGCAGGAGGCAGTCAGGCGTGTACAAGCAGGAGAACCCTGCAAGAGGGTTGCAAGAATTCTTCACATACCTCAAAGGACCCTCCGTGATCATGTGTCTGGAGAGCGGCGCACATCACAAATAGGGCACAAACCAGCCTTGCTTCCAGAAGAGGAGCTGTCCATTGCCCAGCATCTGGCCACCTTTGCTGATTATGGCTATGCTTTCGACAATATGGATTTAAGGTTATTTGTGAAAAGTTTCTTAGATAAGGCAGGCTGATGCTGTGCATATTTCAAAGACAATATGCCAGGTGAAGAGTGGGTCTGATCTTTTCTAGGAAGGCATGAAAATCTGTTGTCCTCGCGTATGTGCCAAAATATAAATCGAAAAAGAGCAGCAGTTTCTGTAGATACTGTGAACAGGTTTTATGACAATTTAGAGAAATCATTGAGAGGAGTTCCACCTGAGAATATCGTCAACTATGACGAGATGAATTTAACGGATGATCCAAAGGCGAAGCTAATGATTTTCAGGAAGGGGACTAAGCACGCGGAGAAAATAATGAGCACATCTAAGTCTGCCGTTTCACTCATGTTTGCTTGTGCAGCAGATGGACAGTTCCTGCCTCCATATGTTGTTTATAAAGCGGAACGCTTGATGGACTTGTGGGTGATGGGAGGGCCCATCAGCACGAGATATAACAGGATGAAATCCGGGTGGTTCGATGCACACTGCTTCAAAGACTGGCTTCAGAGGCAGGCTATGCCTTATTTTCATCAACTGCCAAATGATGCTCCAAGATTCCTTATCGGTGACAATCTCTCTCCACATCTTTCTGCTGATGTCATCGAGATATGCGAAGAGAACAGGATATGCATGATCTTTTTGCCATCAAACAGCACACATCTACTTCAGCCCCTGGATGTGGCTGTGTATGCTCCAATGAAGGCTGCATGGCGGAAGGTGTTAACCAAGTGGAAGCAGTCTGACGGAATGTTTTACACTACTCTACCAAAGAACCAATTTCCACGACTGCTATTTTCACTGTTGGAGGAAATGCAGGATAAAGCAGAATATGCTATAAGTGGCTTCAGAACAACTGGGATCTACCCACTTAACCGCCAAAAAGTGCTCAATAAACTAAAAGACAGATGTCACCCCATCAACGCACCTAGTAAGCCCTTTGCTCATGGAAAAGCTTATAGAAATGAGGGAGGAATCCAACAGGAAACCTGGGCCATCCCGGCGTGGAAGGGCTATCCATGTATCTCCTGGCAAGAGTGTTTCCTTCGAGGACATTGGCACCGGTCCCTCTAACCAGCAAACCAAGAAAACTGGTGCCAAAAGGAGGCTGATACCGGAAGTAGATGATTCCGACCCTGACAATAGCCTGGAAGAGGTTCTTTCATCAAGTGATGAGGCAACGCCGGGGATTCATGAGGAGGAAGGATCAGGGAAAGAATCAGAAGATGAGGAGAGCAGGACCAAGAAAATAGAGACAGGGACCTATGTTGTTATTCAGTTTCCTGGCAAAAGAGCTAATTCATACTATCATTTTGTAGGAAAAGTGCTACTGGTAGAGAAGGAAGAAAGTGGATACCTATTAGTGAAGTATTTCAGACGCGACTGCAACAAGTCAGGAGGTGAATTTTATTACTTTAAGGAACCATCAAACGAAGACATTATGGATACTGAAGTTACTTCTGTTGTTAAATGTTTGCCTAAGCCCCTCATTATTAAACACAAACTTTGCTTTAAGGCTTCTGAAATGACTAATATCGTTATGCGCTAGGGAAGTGTAAGGAGCACTAATTAGTTTCTATATTTTTTGTACGGTATATTTTTTATGATATATTTTCCGTTTTCAATATTTTTTGTATATTTTCTATGCTTAGGTGATAGTTTATACCTGATATATTACTTAATAATAGTTCATATTGTGAGGTAATGCATCTAAAATATGCTTAGGATTGCTTAAATAGGCATGTGTGCTTAAATTTTTAAAAGAGCAACAGGGTGCGTGCTTACCCCATTCCCTGGGGTAAATGCGCAACCATATATATTTTCTCATACCTGCCACATGAATATTTTTATACACATTTCAATATGTGCTAAAGGTAGCTCCATTAGTAAACTATAATAACATGTCTCACTTTTTTTATTTTTCTTCTAGAACTTTTTCCATAAGCAAAAAAACTCAAAAAAGGTGCGCATTTTCCCCACTGTACGGTAGCCTAGAAATCAATATTGACATGATGTCACCAAGAACTTCTGGTTCTGCTCTTGTGAAAAAACCTAAGAAGAGTAAGAGTAAGATGGCACTCATTAAAGCCAAAATAGAAAAATATCTAATTGAGCCCCTGTGGCCTAGGGAGAAGAACCCAATAGAGTGGTGGCACAATGATTGTTCTCAATACCCAAAGCTCAAATCACTAGCTGTAAAGTATCTAAGTGCTCCACCAAGTTCTGTTTGCTCTGAATGTTTGTTCAGCGCTGCTGGACAAATATATACAGAAAATAGAAACAGACTTTTGCCATGTAATGCAGAGCATTTGCTTTCCATCATGAAAAATCGTAAGCTATCGGAATCACAGTAAATCTATGATGGCAATGATTGAGTTTCAGACTCAGTACCATACTGAGTAGGTTAGGTTAACTAGTAATTACTTTCACTGTCATCATCCACCATGCTGTTTAAATGAAATTGAAAATTGGAATTTGTTTTATTCTTGGAAAAATTTGTAAGTGCCATTTTTGGTTAAATAAACATTACTTTTCAATTTGTTCTCTCTGAATTTCCTATTTTATATTTAATTAATTATCCGGCTATCTGGCCAGATATCTAGTTGATATCTGGCTATCCGGCTGGATAGTAAAATGGGGCTGGATAGGCTGCATACCGGATATATACCGGATATCTGGTGCATCCCTATTTGCAATATCCTCTTGTATAATGTCTGTTACATAATGCAGGATGTGCATAGATGCATTGCCCATCCTGATATCTGCAGTACCATACCCTTTTGCATAGTATTTACAGTTTTTTTTTTTATGCTTCTTCTACTTGTTATCTGGTTAGCTTTTATGTTCTTAATTTTGATAGTCATTAGTTTTTGTTGGCTGTTTATTTCCTACATTTTTATTTTTTATCTTTTTGTTTGTTAGGCAGTTTTACCACCTTGCAACTTTTACCTGTCTCTATTCTTTCATCTATGTCTTCATTCTGTATCATATTGTTATTCATTATTATATTGTTTTGTTATTTCATCTTCTCTCTCATCCACCCAAATTGTCATTGGGACATTTCCAGACTCTTGTTTCTCCATTTTTCCCTCCTTTTCTGTAACACTCAAATTTGCTTTCTCCATTTCTTTAAATACCACAAAGGAGTTTACAGTCTGTGTACATGCGGCATACAGAAATGTGACTCCTGCAATCTGTTTAGCGTTTGAGACTAGGGATATTTTCCTATCATCCCAATTCATGCAGATAGTCATGCAGTTTTTGACAGAAATCGCATCTTATTGCTGCCTTTTCAGTTGTTTCCAGATTACACAAATTGCAGATAAAGTGAGAATTTGGACCCATGGTCATGCTATTCATTATTGTAAAAAGAAATGCCCACAAATTATTTCTATTTTTTTTTTTCCCTTTCCTTTCCTTTCCTTTCCTTTCCTTTTGATGGTCGCGAGGGTTTTCTGACCTTTGTGTTTTATGAACTTTTTCCTGCCTTGTTTAAAAAATTTCTCGAATGTCAACCATATTACGGTTTAAATATATACTACATTAAACCAGTGTTAATTTATGTAAACTGTATTGCACTTTCTTACTTACAATAAATTTCACTTTATAATTTATACACTTTCGGGTGTAAACAAAATAAATCACTGAGTATTTTATATAAGTTAGCTTCCGCCCGAATTGTTCATTCTGACAAAGGTCAAGCTTTTCACTCCACCTTAGACCTACAGTTTAACATGGAATCTGAACCATGCCCCATCAGCAGCCCAGCATCTTAACCACTAGGCCACCTAGGGTACCCATTTATCTACCAACCACTTTCTTTATTGTGTGGAAGGATGAACAGCTGGGTTTTGCTGCTTGCTGGCTGCCAACAGGTCTCGAACCCGGGGCTGATGGATTCGTAGTCAGTGACGCTAACCACCACCCCACACACACACACACACACACACACACACACACACACACACACACACACACATGTCCCTCGCTTAACGAAGGTTTAGTTAATAAATGTTCATTATAATGAAGGTTTGGTTAATGAATGTTCATTATAACAAAGGTTTTTATTTAATACTACTATTGAATATTACAAAGGAAATTTTGCTGTAACTAAGGCGAAGATTTTTGAAACCCACTCTACATTGGCAGTTCCTGCAACACGGCAAGCGCTCTCCCCCACCCAACACATGATCTTCCACTGTCCCTGCAACACACTTTTGCAGTATCAGTGTTCGTTGTGCGTTCTCACGTGTTGCATTCATAATGAAAGTGATGTTTCTACAAAGTGTTATTGTTACTATTTCGTAACCCCAGTAGTGTCTACTTGAGTTATTTGGTCCGCTTTTGGCAAGACCTCAAATAAGAAACTAGCTAATTGATGGAAAGTCTTGCTTTTATCAGTGAATGACCCACCTGCTATAAGCTATCTATGGTACCGTACTTACTGAATAATTAGTGAAAAATGGCTGTCTGCTCCCATTGGAGTTTCAGGGTGAAGTGATCCCAGCTATTGGGGCTAATTGGTCCAGGTCCCAAAAGTCTGTTAGCTTTCATTTGTAATCCACTGTTTGCTCAATGACCATCACAAGAACATGTTTTTACACTAGTAAGTTTGTCATTTGTTGTTTTTCTTTTCTTTTTATATATACCCGGTGTTTCAGGAGGAAAGGTCAATACTTCTGGAGGTGATAGTATCGGTCATTGTGAGAAAAAAAGTTCATTGTGTCTAATTCTGAATGGTTACGAAGATAGAGCTGTTTGAATCTACAAATAAAAAAGCATTGTTAATGGTAATCAAGAAAGGGAAACCAATTACTGTTTCTAACATTTAATTTTTAAACATTGGCATTTTGAATGGTATCGGATACAGAAATGGCAAATTTGTTACAGTTTACAATACATTTTTGAAAATCCTACCATCAACCTCCATGCACTTTGCAACTTGTGTGTGAAGATCGCGTGTTGTTCGTAGTGATTTGAGTCATTTTTTATTGTCGTTTTTTTGTTTTTTTTTTTTGTCGTTTTTTTTGTTTAAAACGAAGATAGTCTGTTTTTTTTGTTTTTTTTGTTTTTTATTGTTTTAAACTTATTCCATATTTTTCTTCCTTTAATCTAATAAGTATATTAGTATTACCTATAATTTACTATACTACCATGCTTATACGGTTATACCTAGTATATGTATATAGTCATCTTTTAGAAAAACTGAATCACACAAAAAGTATATAATAGAAAGGAAAAACAAACCCTCATTTTTTATGTACAGGGTGGGCGGAAAGTAGCTCCCTAATTTAAATTACATATAAATTATGTATAAATTGTGATTGTATTGTTATATTGTTATGGTGTGTTCTCTAAAGTGGTACAATTGTAACAGTAATCTTTTTTTCTCTAAAGGGTTCTCTTTGTGTTCTCTAAAGTGGTACAATTGTAACGTTCATTTTTTTTTTTCATTTCAGATTGAAGGGTAACATGGCTGAACGTTTAACACTGCAGGAGCGTGCCCAGTTGGCGGCACGGTACGAAGTTTGGCAATCTGTCGTTCGAGTTCAAAGATGGTGGCGGGCCATTCACGGACCACGTGCCCAAGTGGACCCAAAAACAATCAAGAACTGCCACTCGAAGCTCATGACCACGGGGTCTGTGGCAGATGTTCGAAGATGTGGTCGCCCTTCGACATCCAGGGCCCAGGAGATGGTGCAGGCAGTTCAGGAAATGTTCGCATGGAGTCCACGAAAGTCAACTCGCCAGGCAGCTCGGGAAAGTGGACTCTCCCGCTACTCAGTGCGAACTGTGCTGAAGGAGGAGCTGAACTGGCGTGCGTGGAAGCCGCATTACTGCCAATCTCTCTCGGACGAGGACTGCGACATTCGCATGGAGTTCAGGGAAATCATGCTGGCTTGGCATGAAGACTGGCCCCATCTCTTCCGCAACATCCTCTGGAGCGACGAGGCGGTGTTCCACGTCGGAGGCTTTGTCAACCGCCACAATTGCCACTACTGGGCAGGAGAGGATCCCATGGTTACCGCTGAAAAATGGCAGAATCGGTTCAGTGTAACAGTGTGGTGTGGTATGACCTCAGATCAGGTTGTGGGCCCGTTCCTTCTGCGCAACACCATGAATGCTGAGCGGTACCTTGCCATGTTGTGAAACGAGGTCTGGCTGGTTGTCAGCACATGGGAGAACATCGACGATCTGATATTTATGCAAGATGGCACCCCTCCACACTTCGCTCTTGTTGTCCGTGAGTGGCTGGATGCCCACTTCCCTGGGCGTTGGATGGGTCGTCGTGGTCCACATCAATGGCCAGCCAGGAGCCCTGACTTGACACCATGCGACTTCTTTCTTTGGGGGTGGGTAAAGGAAGAAGTCTACCGCACCAAACCGAGGACATTGGAAGAACTGGAGGACTGAATTTGGGAAGTCATGTCCTCCATCCCGCCGGAGTTCCTGCTAAAGTCAGTGGACGC